>JAOSBK010000001.1:31833955-31853567 GCA_027568895.1 Erythroxylum shatona | reverse complement strand
CATAGATAGTATGTACAACCACAAGATCAAACTACCTGATTAAGCAAGTTAAAGTCATATTCGTGCATGACCCATTCGGTCCTCGTTCCTTTAGGATGACCAAGGTAGAAAACCAAAGTCCTCTTAGTACCAATCTGCATCTTGGTAAGCTTGGCTGTGACTTTGCAAGGAATGTCGGTGGGTTTCCAGTAACCCGCCTCCGTCGTTCTGTTGAGTCGCTTACTATTCGAGTACTTGAAGTTACGGGGACAGAAGAAATACCACACATGGTGAAAGGAATCCAAGAACAGCAAAGATCATGGTAACAAGGATCATCCCAAAGAACTGAACTCCTGTTCCAGCATAGACACACAACAAATCTGAATTCAACGGGGGCCTGAAAACATCACCATGTACAAGCTTCCATCCTGTCTCTTCTTGAGCTTCCTCCTGGGTCTCAAGTTCATTGTACTTGGATATATCACGGTAAAGGGTTCGTAGCATTATCATTGCCACCATGCCAGAGAGGAAGAGAACAATCATCAACGAATTAACAATTGAGAACCAATGAATTTGGTCATCAGTCATCAAAAGATAGGCATCCCATCTAGACGCCCACTTCACATCACTCTCCTGAAAGTTGGAAAAGCAAAGTTAGACATTGATGAGAATAGCAAGAAATATGTAAAACTGCTTTTCAGTCACACATTTTTTAATTTTGAAATACCAAAAAATGAATACCTGGTGATAATGAACCAAAGGAACACAGAGAAACGAGGTATAAGAATGATCCAAAGAAATGTTTAAGAGCACATGAACTGGAACAATGAGCAACAACTCACCTGGAAGTCAACATCATATGTGAAAATGACTTCATTCTTCTCTTCAACTTCTTGAGGAGTGTTGGAATTAACAACTGTGTGTTTTGCATGAGGGTCACAAGTTGTTAAACGGGTCTTCTCATCATTCCACTTGCCTTCATACTCATGTTTGACACTACATTGATCAAATACTTCAATCGGTAACGTAAAGCTCCAAAGGATGAAATAAGTTTGGGGAACAATTTATATAAAAGCTTGACATAGCTGACCTAAATGGTTTAACTTCAAATCCAACTATTCTCGCAGATTCAGTTTGTGAATCCCTATGATATTTGACTGTGAATGATAAATGATTGTGGATGAAATATTTTTCCTCCTTGGTCTGCACATTATCGGATAAAATAAGTAAATGCTCAAAAGAAAATTACAAACATGAAGCAATATAACAATATATATACCCCACTGTACTGCCCTTTAAGCCCAACATGATAACCAAGCTGATAGACAGTTGGACCCTCCTGATCCAACCTCTGTATGGGATAAACAAGAGGAAGGTTATCGAGGATCCTGTTACACATAAAAAAGGAAAACAATTAATATACATAATATTCAGTATAATAACATGAACAAACTAACGATCCTGAATGAAGTGCTTCATACATGTTGACACGATATTCATCGTCGATCTTCTCTTTGAACTCCTTTGCAGTTTTTGCATCAAGTGGGAGGAGCTTGCAGACAATATTGCACATCTTTGGTTCCCGCATATTAAACTGAAAAAACATACAAGGGAGATAGTTAATCATAATAAAATACATAAAAGGGACAAGCATTCAAACAGCCAATTGAAACTGACCACATAAGGGGAGTTTTCAATACGGTCGCCACGAAGCACTTCCCCAAGATTCTCTGTACTGTCAACAATCTTCCCAGGTCGACAATAAGGAAGAGAATAATATGAGTAGGGGAGTTGTGTCTTTATAGATGTTAATTTATTGACTTTGACCTTCAGCTCATCACCCTGTAACCAAGGAACTTGAATGAATAACCAATCAAGTTACGAGTACCTCAAAGTCATTATTGCCCAAAATTCAAAATGGCATGTTGGATACTTGGAATTCATAACGAAAGATGATATGGCAAGGAGACACTAAGACAATAAAAAGGAAATTATGGGCAAGAAATTTATTTGTGTGGCCTCCCCCAACCTAACAACTTGAAAAGAGGAGATCTTTGAACGTGTAAACATGCTCTTAAATAATCTTAGTGTTGCGAAAGATCATTCCAATGTTCACGGGATACCTCAACCAGCCCACCGTGAAATAAAACAAAACTTTTTCCCTACACGTATATTATAAGACACAGAGAGAAACTAACAAGATGATGACTGTACGTCAACATCTTCCATAAAAAATTTCACATCTTTGGATCTATCAAATCGTGGTCAAAATCAAGTAAACGATTCGCAAAAGAAACACCAGCTAATCGCCACAAAACTGTTGGATCTAAAGCAACAGAAATAGTTCATAAATCCCTAAGTGAAAAGAACAAATCCCAAAAGTAAGCCACGAGTTTTCACACTAAGCGGTTCAGTCTGGATCATTTCACTTAAAAAAAACCAGGAATAATAAATCTCAGAATCTCCTTACACAAAACCTACCAGTGATGAGATTTAGAACACAATTCCCTTAATTTATTCCAATATTCTTCACAGGAAAAACAGAAAACAAACTAAAAGCACGCAATGACAAACCAAATGAAAAGCAGATCCAAAGAAATAAAGGAAAATGACCTTGTAGAAATCTTCGGGAGCGACGCCGGGAAGGTAAAATGAGTGCGCAGAGTAGAGGAGAAGGAGGAGCAGCGGAAAGATCGCCGTGAACGGAGGCGGAGATCTTCGGCGAGACACCATGGCTCCGACAAGAGTTAGAGAAATGGATGGATTGAAATCGATTGATAGATCTGAAATAGTACTGTGTAGAGAAAGATTAATATGATAATTAAATAATAATGAAAATGAGAGAAGATAAGAGACGCGGACGTCAATTTGTACAAGTTCATTACTCATCCTCCATTAACATTTTGCCACGTACCCATTTTGCTTTTATCCCACTCCAGTTTATAAAGTAGACAATCCGGTCCAGCCCATCAGACCTATGGGCCGGATCAAACCCGTTCAAACTTGACCTGAACTAAAATTGACCCAATCCAGTTTGATTAATTTTCTTTTTAATTTTTAAAAATTCAAAACATCATACTTTTTATTTGAAATAATATAGTTTATATAAAAATTATGAGCTTCAAATTAAGTCCTAAGTTTAATTGAGTTTGATTAATTTACTTTTTAATTTTTAAAAATTCAAAACATCATTCTTTCATTTGAAATAATATAGTTTTATAAAAAATTACGACCTTTAAATTGAATTAAATCGGACAATTCAAATTTAAATTCAGATTGAAATCTAAAATTTAAAAACAAGCTCTAGTTAAATAAAAAATTGAGTTAATTTAAGCACGTTGACTTCGGTCATCGACTAGATTCGGTGAAATTTTTTTTCCATCTATATTAAGCTCATCTAAATGATTTGACTTTGTTCACAATTTATTTAAAATATTAAAAAACAATATTATTTTTAACAAATTCAAATCAAATTTATCATTCTTAATATTATCTTAAATATTAAATTAATTTTTTATGATTAAACTTTTTTTATCTTGACATTATAATTTAAAAAGAGTACAAATTTTAATATTTAAATTAAAATAGTAATAATAGATTGAATTAGGATAAATTTGGTAAGTTTTTTTCAAATTTAAACTCAATAAATTCTATAAAATGTTTTATTATTTGAATTTTAAATATGTTAACAATTTTAAGTTTTAAATAAAAATTGAAAATTTTCCATTTAAATTGACTTAATATATATATTGGATTTACATTATCATTCAAGTCAGATATCTATAATTAAAATTAAATTTGAGTTTAACTTTTTAATTTTACTTATTAATTTTAAATAACTCAATCCAAAATTAAATGACTTATAAATTATTTATCTATCCAAGGTAAAATATATGTAATGTAATATGTGCGTTGGGCTTGGGCCTACCTAGTAATTCATAAAACCCTTACGTAACGGCCCAAATCACTTGTCGACTTGTTTGTGCTTCTGCTGAGTGGTCGATGCAGAGCAGAACGGAGAGACCGTGACAGTGAAGGCTCAAGGCAAAGTTAGCATCTTTGACGGCAGCGAAGCGTCGACATAGTTAAAATTGAGATGCGGAGGTTGAGAGTAATTCTGCATGGAAAGAAATTTTTGAACGCCGGAGTTGGGTTCTTTCCTCACAGGAGAGGACTTTGTGCTCTTCCAAGCTTTGCTGTAAATGACGAAGTACATAACCAGGTCAGCTTCTCTCTCTCCCTCCCTCTGTCACTCCACTCTCACTCTGTTATGCTCACGAAGGTCTTATCTGTGAAGGGTTTGTGCCCTTTGTTGTGTATGAGCTGAGAAGCGGAACGGTGAATGGAATTTATATTTGACGGTGTTGCTTTAGGTTTGTGTTGAAGGAGGAGCAAAATCAAGAACTGTCATTTTGGACCGACCCTCGTATCTAAATGCTCTCACCACACCCCTGGTCTGCTTTCTTTCTCGTTGATGTTTCATTGCCGCGCAAAATTTTGGTAATGAGGGGAAAAAGTTGCCAACTTTTGTCTTTAGGTGGCTAAGCTGAAGAAACTTTATGAATCGTGGGAAGATAACCCAGATGTTGGGCTTGTCTTGATGAAGGTAGAACTGTGGCATTCTGTGATTGGTTTCATTGATTTTCTTATACGGTTTGAAGTTTTGAGATTGAAGGGCTTTGAATCTTAAGATCATGTCTGTTTTCTGTTGTTCTTTCCTTAAAAAAGGAACTGAAAATATGGAGATGTACTATGGAACAATACGATTGTGCTGTTGATGTTTCAATGGGAATATTCCTGTTGTCTGACCTACTTTGTTGGTTTCTTCTGAAGGGTAGTGGCAGGGCATTTTGTTCAGGAGCAGATGCTGTTTATCTCTTTGCGTTGCATAATGAAGGTGTGTAAACTTTCAAGTTAGAGCTTTTTTTCTTTCGAAGAATTGTTTGTGTACTCACTGCAAGTTAGGAAACGAGCTTTTTTTTCTTTTGAAGAACTGATCATATACTAACTGAATCTAGGAAACCAATCATACTTCTTGGCAGTGTTTCTATTTTACCTTTATTTGGAATTCTTCAAAGCTAATCAAAATCATTTATTGTTTCAGTTATTTTGTGGTAAAGACTCTTGTTTGAATTTTTTCCTACATGTACTAAATAATCTAATTTATCTGATTTCCTAGTGTGAACTTCCTAGTTAGTATATAACATATGACAAGAATTAAGGGTTGTCTATGAATATTTGGGGCAATGAAGTGCCCATTTTGTTCCAACACTTATGACAGGAATGGCATCAGTATGAAAATCCCAAATTCTCTTAATTGGAGAAAGAAGTGGACTTTGTAACTTTTAACCATAATTTTGCCCTAGCTTTTGGACAAAAATTTCCTATTGTTCCTCCAATTTATGAGAGTTTAACAGTCTATTGGCTGGTTAGATCTGCTGTCAACTGCATGTCTTTTAAGATAGCTTTTCTCTCTTGTGCAACTGTTTCTTATAGTTTATGAGATCATGGTTGGTGATATTGCTGCTGAAATGCTTCTCAACTGATATAACCATGTGCAGGGAAGGATGAAGAATGCAAGACATTTTTCGAGACACTTTATAAATTTGTCTACCTACAAGGAACATATTTGAAGCCACATGTAAGAAAGCAACTTTTTACAAGTTTCCTAAGTAACAACATTATATATTTTGGTATCTTTCTTCTTATATTATTACTGAACATGAGTTATGGTTGCTATTGCTTTTAATAATTTCTGTGGAAGGTATTTCATGGAATGAAGTTCTTGTTACTTTAAGACCTGACATTACAAGGTTTGGTGAAATTCTTGCAGGTAGCATTCTTGGATGGTATCACAATGGGATGTGGAGCTGGAATTGCAATCCCAGGAATGTTTCGTGTGGCAACTGATAAAACTGTAGGTGATCATTGCTATAGTCTGATGAGTATGCTATCTTTTCCCAAATAGTTTACCAAAACAACTATTTACGTGTGGTTAAGGGAATATTTGGGGACTTCAATCAATGAATCGCATAAATTATTAGGTTGCACCCATGTTACTTTCACTGGGATAACAAGTTTCAGTGGATTATCAACAATCTGCCCTGTTATCTGTAGATTTGACACGATGGAATTTTCCTTCTGTTGTTGTTTTCAGTATCAATTAGATATTTCACAATCTTTTCATGTCCAGGAGTCTGATCTCGTGAAATGGAACATATAAAGCTGATTTTTAAGATGTGCTGACTTTAAGTGTCTATTCCCCTTGGGTGTTGTGAGTTTCCAAGGCTTGGTTCTTGAGAGTAATCGATGCCTCGCATGAGATATTGCTACAGAGAGACCAACTTCTTCTGCTAACTAATTTAAGATCTTTGGATACACCATAGAAGCTATTTAAAAGCACATATTGGTATCGATATCCATAACTGGAACCAATTAAGTTGTATTCTGAGGAGCATTTTGATCATACTTTGCATATATGTTCATCTTACTGAAAGTATGCTCAGATGTATTGTTATTAACCTGAAAAACTCTGCAGGTGTTTGGTACACCGGAGATGCAATTGGGATTTCATCCTGATGCAGGGGCATCATTTTACCTTTCTCACCTCCCTGGCTACTTAGGTACCGTCCTTTTCTTTTTTTCATCTGACAGTTTGTTGGAGTGGGCTATATATATATGATTTTACTGGAATGTGTTTGCATGAATTGTTGAGCTAATTTGCCAACTGTCGATGTTCTTTGTTTCAGGAGAATACTTGGCGCTAACAGGAGATAAGCTTAATGGTGTAGAAATGATCGCTTGTGGCCTTGCTACCCACTATGTATTAAATGCTGTATGTTCCACAGCATTATTCAATTTTCTTCTATATTTTCTTCTTATTTATTACGTGAATTGAATCGAGTAATTTCCTGCCCAGAGACTTCCTTGGATTGAAGAACGCCTTACTAAATTGACCACTGATGATCCTACTGTCATAGAGCATTCTCTTGCGCAATATGGTGACCTTGTCTATCCAAGTAACACAAGTGTCCTTAGAAAGTAATGCCTTGCCTTATTTTTTACTGTAGCTTTTCTTCTATTAATGTCTGTCCTCCGTGACTGCCATATTACTCCTTCCTTTTACACTAAGGCATTATAGGGTGTACCTTCCACTATCAAATGAATATTTGATCAATGGAATTACAATAACTCATTTTCTGTTTTTCCTTTTGAAGAAATTTCAAGATTTCGGCAGATTTTCTTGAATTAAAACTTATTGGTTAAGTGTCTTGATATTATTGCTGAGTTAGTGAATTATATTGTGGCAAGAGGCCTAGGTAATTTTTGGTGGCTTTCAGTTCTAGTTTCATTTATGTGGTTCTGAGGATCACATTGGGGCCACTGTTTTTAGCTCCAACCTACCAGAGGGTGGGTATTGGGTTATATTAGGCTGCTATAAGACCCAGAAGATTTTGAATAAAAGAGCACGCAACTTATGTAGTCATGAACAGCCGGAAAAATATTTGTTATTACTTGTCTGCCATCAATTCATGCTGCGGGACCAAGGGATGACGTATCTATGGTTGTTGTTCGAATGATTTTATATGTTGAGACTGAAGGCAAACATAGATTAGTTATTGTTGAGCTTATTGATGCCTTCAAGTTTTTTGTCTCAAAATGCCTTTTGGAAGCTATATTCAAATACGGTTATGCTTAGTATTGCCAAAGAAAAGGTAAAAAACTGAAGTGGGTTGGATGAAGGATACTAAGATGGTTACTAAAGTGAAGTCATATTGATGGCATTTTGAAGATCCCTACCCAGATCAAAGGCAAGGAAAAGGAAGAAAGATGAATGGTAGTCCTTAATTCACATTTCATACGTGTTATTTTGCAGAACACTTGTTAAGTAAACGGTGATGATTCATTAGTTAGTTACACATATAATTTGTTTCTTGCAAGTTGCCATTGCTTGTACATGCAATTGCTGTAAATACATTTGGCAAGCTCAACTTATGTTATTGGTTTGTTTATTTCAGGATTGAGATAATTGATAAATGTTTCAGCTACGATACAGTTGAGGAAATTGCTGATGCTCTGGTAAGCTTCCTATTTCGCAGTTTGCTTTGTATTAACTTGTACCGTTCGTCTATATCCCTTCACATGGTTTGTGAGAATGATTATGAAATTGAAAATATATTGGCTCGGTGTGAAATTTCCCCCACTTATCGAGGATGTGGATAATTAGAATACCACTAAAATGATCTATAGGTTTGTTCAAATTGTACATTTTTTTGGTGTGTAACAATTCTTTTCAGTTAGATGATACATAAGCATACTAGTCAATCCATTGGACTGTTTGAACCAGTTTTGCTTTTAAATTTTTTTATCATAGGAGCGTGAAGCATCTAGCGCTTCTGATGACTGGTGTAAAACAGCGCTGAGAAAATTGAAAGATGCTTCTCCACTGAGCTTAAAAGTTGCTTTGCAATCTGTAAGTGAATGCTCTCGCGTACTATTGTTGGCCCCTATTATCATTATACGCTTTTATCCCGTTATCTTTCCTTTTGGCATTTAGATACAAGATGGTAGATTTCAATCGCTAGATCAGTGTCTTGCTCGTGAATACCGAATATCCCTCAATATGATTTCTGGAAAGGTCTCAAATGACTTCTACGAGGTATGTTTCCATCCTATCTAATCGAGTTTCTGGGACAGAAGATCAAATGTTCATTGTACTGCTTGATTGATCTCTTTGTAGGGTGTTCGAGCTCGTTTAGTGGAAAAGGATTTTGCCCCAAAGGTATAGTCTTGTTTTCTGGATACAGCCATCTCTCGCTTTTTTCGGTTTACTCAGGCTTAGCTTTCAAAGAAGTGATCTCTCTGATATGGAAATATGCAGTGGGATCCTCCAAGTCTAGGTGAAGTGAGCACAGACATGGTGAAATGTTGTTTCTCCTCAACTGGTGAATCCACACCAGAGCTGGAGTTGCCTGTAGCAACGAGAGAACCTTATTTCTGAGGTGGGTCCTTGTGGTTCTAGTTCTGGCTAAAGAAAGTTACTGCCTTTGTGTTTGTGATGGAGTGGGAACTAGAACCATTTTAATTTTGGCATAGAATAGATTCTTGGCTTGAATTTTTGTTCCGTTAACACCAAAAGGAATTCAGTCTATATTAATCCAACTAGGAGCCTTTGATAATTAAAACTGTGAAATGTGAATGAAGCTTTTGGTACTGGAATAAGTTATGAATGAAAAGGAAAATATGTTTCTAATGACATCATTCATCTAATACGTACTTTATATTGATGGATTCCCAAATTTTCTTCAATTGATTTTAGACCATCTTGATATTGATAATACAAAGAGAGTCCATAGAATAATGGTGTGGAGTGATGGCAATGGTTATCCTTGCCTACTTGTTTGATGGATTGGTGGAAACTTAGGTTAGGGTTGGCACGGTTCTCCGAGTTCAGTCAAATTTAATTTAACCCCTTGATTTCTTTGGTCCCCAAACTCAAGTGTATGCATCTATAACTCTTTTAAGAAGTTGAAATAAGGTCAAATTGGAAGTTCTGTTCTGTTACAGATAATGACCTTTAACAGTTTTAACCCACAGTTAAACATTACTTACGACAAAAGTTTAGTTGGCGTGAATATGTCCCAAGTGTTGTCTTGCATGGGAATGAGAAAAGAGTGGAAATTGACATGAAATAGATGAAGATTTGAATACACAGAAACCTCTTCAACCAACTTTGTAATACAACATAGAACGGAAACTTTTGTGTTGAATGAGAGCTTCCTTTTTTTCTCGCCCTCCATTTGTGTATTGATTTTCTCACTCACCAATCAAAAACTCATGCAATTTACGTGAAGACACTCCAAAGATACTAAGAGAAGGATAAGAAACAACTTAACATCAAGTAAAACTTTTGGGCTACGTAGTTGATGATTTCGCCTTCACGAGTTGCTTATTCAATTGATGCTCACCTTCTCGAGTGCTAAGTCCAACACTAGGGTATGTGGTGAGCCGTGAAGAGTGAGGGACCTGTTGTGCAATGAGCATCGCAGTGTCTTGCCACCAAGAGACCTCCAGTTCTTTCTCGTAAAGCTTTTGATGGATGCATTCTAAAGCAGCTTCCAGCTCTCTTATTTGTTCTTGCTGTCTAGTTTCCAGTAGTTCGTGCAACTTCCTCTCCAGTTCATGAGGAGCAACACCACGATGCAATTCTTCGGTTGCTTCCTGAGGGTCAATAACCTCACCTTCAAAACTCACACTATAGCTTGCCGAGACGATATCCACATCTTCCCTCTGCCAGCTCTACACCCCAACATTCAGAAGAAAATATCAAGAAATGGGAAGAAAACAAAAGATTTCACATATCAAAGATCTCATCAAATGTTCTATACAAATCACTTGTCTTTATAATGGGTCAAACAGGGAAGAATAAGGACAAAGTATAATTATCAAATATTCTTGTTCCAGTCAAGCAATCAAGTATCGTGGTTCTCATTGTAACACCACAAAATTCATTAAGTTCATTGATAGAGATATCCATACCTCATAAGCAAAGCCATCAACTGAGCTTCTTACCAGAGTATCTTCACTACGTTGCGAATATAATCTCTCTTCATCCAATTGAAATTGCATACGTTCAATCTCAGCTTCAAGCTCCGTCTCAAGTTGATCAATTCCCTCCAAAATATCCATCGTATCATCTTGTTTAAGCTCATCATAGGAAGTCGTAATCGGCGACGACTCAGGCAAAACATCTGATCCCTGAGGAACATCAGTCGTGGACTCGGGATAGACAATGTCATTAACATCATTATTGTTTGGTTCAAACTCCCGAGGAAAAGAGTCTTTCTTGCTATGCAATTCCTCGCTTAGAGTACCAAGAAGAGCCTCCATATTCGCACGCAACTCCACCATTTTATCGAGTTCATTTTTGCTTGCCGCAACTAAAGACAATAGAACACACCCAACTCCAACATTGAAACAAGTTTCTTCCTTTCCACGCCGTTCTTCAACTGCTGCACAAAATTACCGGAGAAATATTAATCATTTCTGGCAAAATTTCCAGAATCTAAATGAATACAACATAACTCACACAAATTTGCATTACTCGAAGCAACATAGTACCTGAATGACTACTCCCTGAGGCCAAATTCCGGCAATTGGATTCCTCCTCGGATGGCCTCGCATGCACTGTGAAGTCTCCGAGTTCGCTTCTATCTTCCTCTCTCTTTATCTTACTCTTACTCTTCAAAACGGACCGCCTAAACCTGCACAGCCGTCGAATCAGAGAGGAACAGTCCGAGTTCCGGCTCATGACAGCGGAACCGCTCATCGGTAAGTGAACGGGGTCGTCGTCATCGTCGGCGAGTAAGATATCGGCGATTCGCAAAGGCGATTGACGAGTTTGAGTTGGGGATTTAAAAGGAAAGGGGAAATTTAGGGATTTGTTGTTACTCATAAGGATTGGGATTGGGATTGGGAATTCAGAATTGAATGCGATCACGAGAACGAACACTCACTTCTGACAAGAAACACAGAGAGAGCTTTAAAAGAGGAGGGAAAATTTTAAAACTAAAGAACTAACATTTTCCTTTTAAATAAATAAGGAACTGCACTTGGGCCGGGTTGGGCTTTATTTGGCCCAAGTTTTGTCGTTTGATTGAATTTCAAGATGGGGTCAAGTCAAAACCTAACTTTTATTAATTTATTTCTTATTTTTAAAATTAGAATAAAACATTATTTTTTGTAAGGTTTTGGTTAGATTTGAATTTCTTATGTTTAATATTTAGTAGATATGCATAATCACTTAAAACAAAGTTTTTAAATTTTAAATTAAAAAATATTTATTATTCCATTGTTAGAAATTGATGTTTGAACCATAAATAACTAACACATTAAATTTAACTTTTTTAATTATTAACCCTTTTTTTAATTATAGTCAACGGATAAAAATTAATTTAATTAATATCAATTTTGACTTTGGGTTGCCGATGATGACAATAAATTAGATTTGATTTAACTTTAAATTTATTTTAATTTATAAAAAACGACGTTATCTTGTGTGAAAAGTTCGGACAATCTTAAGTCCAATTTGAAACTTGAAATTAAAAGAAAAATTAAACTCAACCTAAACTCGATAATCAAGTCTTCTGGATTATTTTTGTCATTACTTCTTTGGTAAGACACTCAAAAAAAACATTTGAGTTGAATCAAACTTCGAACTCATTAGTAATATCTTGGCTTGAATATGACCTAAACTAAGGCTTTTTTTCCCTCTTCTTGTCAAACGAACTTGGACATTTCAAACTCAGTTAAACTCAAACTAGCACTTTTAAGACTTGATTAAGTTTTTGATCAAACTCAAACCTATAATATAAATCAAGTTTGGGCTCAAATTTAGCTCGAATATAAGGGATTGGAGTCCATTTCTACCATTAGCATTCTTGCTTCATCACACAAATAAACTCAGCTTAAAGAAGCAAGCAGTGTAAAGGTTTGACTCCATGAAAGTATAGTTCAATCAGGATAAAGTTAATGAATCCAAATTGTCATGAAAGAACATGATACGCAACAAAACTAGTTTAATCAGATTGTTCTTTTAAGCAAACGACCTTATCTAGGAGCTGATTCGAAGCGCATCTATGTTTCGTTTTCCATCGGGGCCTTTGGTATACCACGAAGAAACATAGTTTCCATAAACAACTTCACCATACCTAGCAGGAGATGACTCACTCACAAGTTCCAGAGCAGGAGACACTTTCACTGTCTTTGCTGGATCATGAAACGTTGCAACTGAGAGCCGTGCTCTTGTAGAGTTTGTTATTGCTCGGTGTTCACAACTTCTGCATATACCATTTGTAATAATCTGCAGAAAAAAACAGATAAGGCTTAAGTTATGATAAGGGTTAAGTAGTGTAGATAAAATTTCTCATAGGTGATCAGCCGAGGGAACTTGCAGCAGATGACATATTTGCTGGAGTCAGTAAACCATGATCGCTACTAGTTTGAAGGATTTTCCTTATCAGACAATATTTTTTATTTATTCACGCATAGTCACAGGAAGAAAATGTGTGAAAAGATGACATATTGTCCTTCACTTATTCCGGCATAATAACAGATCACAGACCACATACAAGTTACAGCATTTAACAGCTCCTATCTACGGATAAGTTCTACAAGAAGAGATCTGGAGCTTAAAAGAATGATATAATAACCAATGTAATTTGAGTCACAAACTGACACTGGTACATCAGGCATTAGATCTCCAGAAGAGAAGGAAGCAGTCTCAGAATCCAGTTAAGCAGTTCCAAACACAGGCCTAATTAAGTGGAATGCAAATCACTGGCTCAAGGCTTTACGAATTCTCGTATGAGAAAAAGGTTTTATGTCATTTTCATGCTGGCAGTATGGCTTAGATACAGATTGAGCTGTTTAAAAGCAAAGGCTCACACAAGTAAAAGAAAAATTATACCATAATGTGATCTCCAGTGCCGAAAACAACAATCATGTCATCCAGAGTCACGCAGGAAATGATATTTGCATTCCAATCATTACGATAAACTTCATTAAAGTTTGGGACTACCATATTGAAACGCCAAGCTGAGAACGGTACAAGTGGCATGGAGGAGTAAACACACAGAACAAAAGAAAGTTTTGACTGAACAACTGAAACAAATAGCAAGAAACGAAAAAGAAAACAAAAGCCAATATCATTGACCATGATGATACTCTATCCTCAGAAATCATAGACAAACAAATGATAATTAGGAATTGATATTGGCATTTGGATAATGACACAGGTTTGAGTTAACATTACTATTCCTCCAACACTAGATAAATAAATACAGAAACTGGCAGGATAAAGCAACTTAAGTCAAATAATGAGACCAGAATGCAAACCAACTTTAACTGGAAACAAGTGTTTTGAGAGAGAGGGGAGAGAAGAACAAAACCTCAGTTTGGTCAGCAAGAAGAACAAGAATTGCGTGAGGATGAGGAGGGACGGTGATCCAGTTGAAGTCTTTGAGAACCTGAAGTCCCGGAACATCGTCTTGAATCAATAAAGTGATGGCACCCATATCAGAATGAGACTGGAGACCAAGAGTAAGATCAGGCTGAGGACAAGGAGGGTAATAGCTAATGGTTATATTCTGATAGAAGTCCCCAACAGCTTCCTGAATGCTAGATGTTGGGAGTTCCATACTTTCAGATATCAGCCCTAACAGCTTCTCAGCTAACACCTTCATCTGATCACTATACTGTGATACAACTTCCCTGCCAAAATGACCACTGTCAAATCTTATCTTTCAATATTTTTGATGCTTGGTACAGGTAGTGGCATCTGTATTATTTAATCTCCATTAAAATTCTCATGGCATTTCCTATTCCACCCTCAAATCCGCTCCATTCCATTACCTTCTAAACAAATATCACCTAAGTTCCCTCTTAATTTTGTTTCTATGAAGAGATGAACAAGTGGATTAATCAATATGCACCTGTAATTGGCAGGGAAGTGAGGCCAACGAGAAGGGTCTCGACGAGACATAGGAAGGGTGTGGTGGTCGAAGTAGTCCCTCCAGTCCAAGACAACAGTTTCGTTTTGTTGAGGACTAGGAGTAAGCATCTTGCTTCCATATCCTTGAGAGGCGGCGGAGTTTGGATCGCAAGCGTACCTGAGCTTCTCGTCGATGGAACAGTCCTCGAAGAAGCTGCGACCCACACTTCTGATATGATCCAATAGTTCCAAAGCCACTCCGTGGTTGGTCACATAGAACGCACCCCATAGTCTACAAGCCTCGCCGATTGCCTCACGCACAGATTTCCTCTGCTCTGCATCGAAACCAAACAGGTCAATCACTGGAATTCGCAGATGGGCATCGTCTTGTCCATTAGCCTTCTCCAAAGACCCTGAAATGACGAACTTCGATCTGGGTCGATTCTCAGGTGGCTGGATATATTGAGAAGGGACCTCTGTTATGTTGGATTCTGCTACGCTCTGTACTCTGACGACCTCGAATTCCATTTTTGGCAATTCAAGTGAAAAGAGTCGCGACAATTAACTAGTAGCTGCTTTTATGTTGATGGAAAGGTTAGTCGAATTTCCAAGTTTCGATCTTTTCAACGTTTGGATAAATATGAGCCAGACCTGTCATTATGGTTACCGAACCCAACAAACGAATCGATAGTTTTGGACAAAAGGGTCGAAGAATGTCCGGTTGGGTTTAACTTTTTCTTTGTCGATCGTAAGACAAGATTTAACTTGATGTTTCTTCAAGGTAAATTGAAGGGTTACGATGTGTGATGAGAGATGCCATTTGACTACCTTGATGAATCGATCCCAAATGGAATTTCATTTGTTTCAGTTCATAACAACGGCATAGAATCACTTTTCCTAATCACCTTTCGTAAACAAGACCTACAGTGTATATTACATGAAACGGACTAGCTTTAAGCTGCAACTTTGCAATAGTTTAGGAGCAGCTAGGACAGTGAATTTCTTCTACTCCAAATACAAAATGGAGTAAGTACCAGATTGGCTCATTAACCTTCGATCAAAACAGATTAAAACACCAGCCAAAGCCACAAACTACAAGTACTAGTTAGCAGGTCCTAGTCCAGAAGTAATCAAAAGATTCTCATTCATCATTGGCATTACCAGGTGGCCAATCAAGGAACTTGTAGCCTTCAAGTGATGGTGGCAAATAGCTTTGCATTGCAGAGGGGTTGTCCGGAGTGTAGATATAGCCCTTCGCGTATCCAAGTTCTTTCATTAGCCTGGTAGGTGCGTTTCTCAGATGGAGAGGCACTCCCTCGTTTTGTCCAACTGATTCCCTAACTACCTTCTGTGCAGCCTCGATTGCACGATATACGGCAATTGACTTAGGAGCCAGAGCCAAATAAGCTACACACTGAGCAAGAATGACATTGCACTCGGGCATGCCCAAGAAATGGCAAGCTTGGTAGCAAGCAACAGCCTGGTTAAGCGCGGATGGATCAGCCAAACCAACATCCTCACTCGCAAACCTTATCAAGCGCCTTGCAATATAAAGAGGCTGTTCTCCACCTTCTAACATTCTTACCAACCAGTAAAGGGATGCATCAGCATCGCCTCCTCTCATAGACTTGTGAAGTGCGCTAATGAGATTGTAATGCTCTTCCCCCGCTTTGTCATAAGCAAGATGCTTGCATTGAAATGCTTCCTTAGCATCATCCAAAGCAACGGCAATGTTCGAATTACAATTAGTCTCAGAGTTTGCACGGGCAGATGCAGTAGTGGCAGATAATTCCAAGGCATTCAATGCCACACGAGCATCTCCATCGCAATTCGAACATAAAAACTCAATAGCATCATCAGTAACTTGAAACTCTGTTCCAAAGCTTCCAGCCAGACCATTCACAACATCATGTATTGCCCGTTCTAAAATCGTGCGAACATGCTGAGGCTTCAAAGGGTTGAGTGTAAGCACTCTGCACCGGGACAGAAGTGGCGTAATCAAATGAAACGAAGGGTTCTCCGTGGTAGCACCCATAAACACAATACTACCATCTTCAATGAAAGGCAAGAAAGTATCTTGTTGGGACTTATTGAACCTATGAACCTCATCAACAAACAAGACTGTCCTTTTCCCATTCTTGGCTTTCATCTTCCTAGCTTCGTCCACCGAATCCCTAACATCCTTAACACCACAAGTCACAGCAGACAACAAAACAAAACGATAGAGACGCAAAGACCCCAACCCAGTTGCATCCTGAGTGGAATTAACAATGGCCTTAGCGATGGAGGTCTTACCTGTCCCAGGAGGACCCCAGAGAACAATGGAAGGGAGACGATTACAGTTGATAGCAGAACGGAGAACAGAGTTCTGACCCAAAAGATGGTCTTGGCCGACGACATCATCGACTGTCCGAGGTCGCATCCGCTCCGATAAGGGGTTGTGGAGAGAGCGAGCAGGTGGTACTAATCTGGGCCGCTTAGCGACCGGTGATGCACACTGTTCAACATTTTCTTCTCCGTCCTTCTCATGCACAACGGCTTGACTCAGCTGCGGTTGTTGAGTAGGATTGGCCGGAGGTGGCGGGGAACTGGGAGAGGCGGGATTGGGCTTAGATTGAAAAATGAAGAACCTATCGAGCTTTGGCTGGTTCGGAGAGGGAGTGGGAGGATTGGAATTGGAAGATGACGGCGATTTATGGGAGAGAATCCATTCGGTTGCTTTGAGGGTGGACTTGCCGCCGGTGGCCGCCAAAGCTTGAGCTGCCAATTCGTTGGGAAAACCCATACTCAGTAGTTGCTCCATCTCCATAATTGAATATGCAACCTTCGCATTACTCAGCAGTAATCAAAGCTTTTTGCGTTGTCTTTTCCCGGCTTCGTCGTTCCGCTCTCTCCATCTGTGGTTATTATAGTTTATTCAGTTGGACCAACTGATGTTGGGTTCTGACCCTAAACTTCCAGATGGGCCTGATTAAGGCGGCCATTACCAAAATTATACTTTTATACCCATCCCGCTGGTGGTATAATTTTTTATACTAAAATTATACGGTCTCTCTTTTATATAAAGGTAAGATTGCGTGTTATCAAATTTTTATAAACCCTGCTTCAATGCTAGATTTCGGGGTATGATGATAATGATGACCAATCCCGGCCAAATGATCAAAATAATTTTATTTAATTATTTGAAATAAAATGAAACTATCTTGATTTAGGTTAAGTAATCTATGAGATTAATAAAATGGAACTAATTTAATTAGTTAATGTCAAAATTATTATCTTTAATTCCTAATACTCATTGAATCGGAGGATTAGTTATTAATTATTATCTTTAATTCCAAATATAATAATTAATAAAAAATTATTACATTAAATTCCAAAACAAACGACAAATATTGGTTAAAGATCACAACGTCGTTTAATATTAAGAAACGAGGACCTTTTGGGACAAAGAAACGAGGACAGTATACATTGTAATATTACTGTACGGACCATAAACAAATGCTAATGAACGGTGCTTTCATTGTTGAACACCACGCACTGCGACGCCGGCCTCGAGCTCCCTCCGGCGCCAGCAGGGCAGCCGGCGAGCCCGACGGAGGGTATCATACAATTATAGGACAAGCACAGCGCCACGGTTGCCGGCAAGTTCAACCCGTCTCCCAATGGAAACCCGGTGATAAAATTATGCTGCAAGTAGAGTGTTCTTGTGCTTCCTCGGCATACACTCTTGACGTACTCCGGCGGCACATTCCCTATCAGATGGTTGTTGTTCA
Source organism: Erythroxylum shatona (assembly GCA_027568895.1). NCBI lineage: Eukaryota > Viridiplantae > Streptophyta > Magnoliopsida > Malpighiales > Erythroxylaceae > Erythroxylum > Erythroxylum shatona. The sequence continues at coordinate 31,835,324 of JAOSBK010000001.1, read as the reverse complement.
GGAACAGAGACTCCACCCTAGCCAAAGCCGGCGTTATCTCCCCCCCGATCAAGTTATGGCTCAAGTCCACGATGGACCCCTCGCCATAAGCCACCGGGGACGGTGAAGTGGGGAGGCCACCGGAAAAATTGTTCCGTTGCAAGAAGAGTGAAGTAAGTGTGGGGTTGAAGAGCGAGTTAGGGATGGTCCCACTGAACTGGTTCATGCTCAAATCGAGGTACACTAACTCGGAGACTACTGACCCTGATGATAGCGACAAGAGACCGTTGAGTGGACCCCACATCTTGTTGTTAGACGCCGACAAGTAACGGATCGATGACGGTAACTCCAACGGTAATCCTCCCGTCAACTTGTTGCTCCTCAAGTCCAGGTGTAGCAGCTCCACCGACAACCTCCACGGCAGCTTACCTGAGAGCGAATTCGACGCCAAGATCAGAACTTTAAGCTCCGGAAGCGAGAAGATGGACGGAGGGATGGACCCGGTGAGCTGGTTGTTGCTCAGATCCAAAGTGTGTAGCTTTCTGAGAGACGATAGTGATGCGGGTATCGGACCTGTAAGGCGGTTGTTCGTTAGGGAGAGAACTCGAAGGTTACTGAGTCGACCCAGTTGAGGAGGGATTGGTCCGGTGACGAAGCCGGGGTAGAGAATGAGTTGGGTTAACTGGGCAAGGTTAGAGATGGAAGGAGACAGTGAGCCAGAGAGTCCGGGAGAGCCGGAGAGGCCGGTGCCGAGAGTGAGGGTGGTGACTCGGTTGAAAGAGCAAGTGACTCCGGAGAAACTGTAACAAGGGTCGTGGGAGGAAGAGAAGTTCCAGGTAGAGAAGAAGTGCGTACCGGGAATGTCAGTGAGGCTGTTCTTTACGGAGGCCAGAGCAGCAAGGTCAGGTCTGCTAATAGTTAAGTGTGATGGACATGGAGGTACGAGTAGATGGAGGAGGAAGAGAAGCAAGAGAGTGCGTGGATTAGCCATGTTTGTGTGTAGTAAGCAAGCAAAAGGGTGCGAGAGAGAAGGAACAAAGACAAGAGAGTGAAGTCTGCGGATGATCTTGATCTGATATGAATAAGACGTGTGCCTATTGTTAGGTAAATAGACCAAATAGTGGCTGCTGATGAATTTGACGTAAGGTCTAGAGATGGAGGACCAGCATCACAGTCTAGTCCTGAGGTGGCCATTGGGCGGTCTTTATAGTCGAATTTTGGCCCAGTTCAAGCTCAATAAGACTTGAAGTTTGGAGTTTGAGTAATGAGAATTTTGGCTAATATTTTATTTTTTACGGACTGATCCCGTGTGAACGAAGATTAATATAGAAGTGGATGATTTAAAGACATCTTCTCACATTTAGGACCTTCTTAGAACAGATTAACCAAT
>JAOSBK010000001.1:31741134-31752662 GCA_027568895.1 Erythroxylum shatona | reverse complement strand
ACCCATTGCTCTTCTGATGTTTCATTACCACTTCCCAATCATAATGATTTCCTCTCAATCCCAATCCTTCCAAAAGATATATCAAATGCCTTTCTTTTCCTTCCATACGGTACCTGATGATGTTCATTAATTGATAAATTTATTTTTTAACAATGTAATAGTTGAAAATTTGACATTTAAAATAGCTCAGTGCAATTTTAATATAAATTGAAAGGCATCTAATAAGGAATTATTTTCTATTTTTTAAAAGATTAAAAAATTTAAAAATTATAGAAAGATTTAAAAATTATTTTCTATTTTTTAAAGATTAAAAATGTTCCGAAAATTTTATTGATAACTAAAATTATTAATAATCATTCTTATCGTAAAAAATAATTAGGTTCATAATTTATTATAGACGAAATAAAGATTAAAATATATTTAAATAAATATCAGAAAATTATAACATTTAACTATTTAAAATAAACACCTATGGAGATGGAATGGATAAACAATAAAAATAAAAACCTCTGAATTTGAGTGTTCCTTTCTCGTAATAATCCTTCAACCAGAACCGGATCGAAAGGCAAGTTGAGTCCCCTTTCTAAGGCACTTTCGATCATACCACCAAATGTTATGTCAAAACCAATAGGCTTAAGTTGTCTTCTATCAGTAGCCGCCCACAAATTGGTCTCTATAAATTCTAATCCTGAAAAAATAAACAAATAAATTATAATCCCAAAAATATTTAATATTCTTTTTTATGTAATAAGTTTTAACGTAATTTAATTTAAACATGCAAACAAGGCCTACCCTTGTTCACAAGTTGTTCTCCCACATTCCACTTGTTTAGAGCAAGAACACAAGCCAGTGTGGAGGACAGAGAGTCCTTGACGAGCAATGGATGTTCAGGATCAAGGCACCATGATCCGTCAGGTTGCTGGTGTTTCATCACCCAATCCAAGCTTTCCGGGAACAACGGTTCTGATTGTTTTTTCTTCTTCTCCTCTCTAGACGGGACCATGGCCACCCATGCAGTGTCATACGGTGACGCCGACAGCTTCACGTTCCCCAGAACCTCCGACGCCACTATCTTCACTCCCATACTCGACTTTTCTCCATCCTAACGCAGTCATGTCAAAATGGTTCAAATCAAACACCATTTCAATGAGCAGAACCAGAAGAGATCAGACTATTTAGTGACGTGTGTATCTTACATAGCCAACTTTACGAATAGCGGTAGGATCCAAGAGCAATTGAGAACGAACACCTGTTCTTTGACAATGGCAGAACACAAGGAAGTACGAGTTAGGATCACAAACTTGGTTATGATAATAGAATCATCGTATATGTCCAAAACCTTACGAACCTGATGAGATAGGTTTGGCTTCGCTGTGTCGGACAGGTGTTACCGAAGCTCCGTTAACAAGCAACATTATTACAAGAGATGAAGAGACGAAAAGATACAGTGTGATCGTTATGATTCATAGAACAGATATTTATAGAGGCACAGATTGTTAGTGTTATGATTGGATTCGAGGGGTCAATCCTGGGGGCTTGTGCGAACAATATAGAATGAAATTGAAATTTGTGAACGTGGCTGTAAAACCCCACATGTAAAGCAATCAAATAAAACAAACGGTTTTTATAAAGACCCACGTGTAAAGCAATCAAATAATTTATAGTTCATAAAAATACTTTTAAAAATATTAATTAATTGTTATTTGATTAACCTCGATATTATTTAAATTAAATGATGCTTCGAAGTGATTTCAGATGACTTTTGCATTTTGTCCTTATCTTTCGGTTGCGTGATTATGATAAATAAGTTTTATTTGTAGTGTGAAGGCTTTAATCTAGTGTTAGTTTTAGTCTGAATTATATTCAATTTTGGATTCTATTAAACTTAAGTTAATTGAGTTTAATTTGAATAAGATATCATTTTGAGTTAAATTGATTTTGAAAGTCAAAATTTCAATGTTTTCTTGAAGAAGAAGCCACGGATTGGACACAAATGCGATGGAAGAAGAACGTTGTTTCAAGGAATTTCCCAGGTGTTAGGTTATTATAACAAACAGGAGAGTCAAAGTAGCCGCCACCTGCTTTTCCGTTTTTGGTAAGCCTCAGAATTAATGAAAATGTCTTGAATCGATGGATCTTTGAATTTTGGGTTTTAGATTCAAGGGGTTTAATACTACGTACGAGATGATCAAATCGAAAAGGCTTTCGGTGAAGCTTCAGATTTTTTTAATCTCCATAATTTAAATTCAATTATGCTATAATTTATTTTAAACTCGAATTTATTTTTAAAAAGTTAGATAACTCCTTAAAATGCTAAAAAGACCTTCATTAGCACAATGATATTATATGTATATATATATATATATATATATACACGCCTTCATTCGTAAGATAGCCGCGGACAGTTGGAAACCAAAAAGGCCCACATACAAAAGCAATCAAATAATTTATAATTTATGAAAGCACGTTGATATTATTATATTATTTTTATAATATTAAATTTAATAACTTTTTCTGCTTTATTCCAAGGCACTAATAATAAAAAATTTAAAATTTTTAACAATAGGATCAAATTAAATTTGAGTTTTATTTATTTATTCAAATTTAACCTGAGACTTTATTAGACTCAATTATTATTCGACATGAGTTCTACTTGAATAGTTACATATATTATCGTTTCATCGTTTAAGAGTTAATTAAATTAATTTTAGACTGAATTAATTTTTTTTCTAAATTTAAACTTGATTCGAAAGTCTAATTATTAAAATTTGTATCCATTAATTAAAGTTTGACTTACCCATGTTTCTCTTTATTCATACGTCATATTTCTTAGAAAAAAAATGGTAACATGCAGTTGAGGTTATTGTGAAATACTAAATTGGGCAGCGATGAGGACTTTGATGATGTTCAGTTCTTTTTGGGAGAAATTGATAAAAGAAGTCCCGAAGACGCATGTAATGAAGGAGAAAAAATGAATAGCCACTTTGAATCTTTAAGTTTTCATTACAAGAAAAAATAGGCTCTAAGAAAACCGAAGAGGAGACGAAGGAAGAAGGAAGAAGAAGACGTATGTGGGAGGGAGATATCGGGTGAGTTTGAATTTAAAAAGAATTAACAGACGAAAATTTCCGTAGGTAAACTAAAAAAAAAATTATTCCGCCAATAATTTTCGCCTTTTTACTGACGGATAGCTTATATCGTCGCTAAATTTTTTACCGACGGTAATCTTATTCCGTCGCTAAAGTCCATCGCAAAATTTTTCGAGATGATTTCCCTATATATTTAGCGACGGATATTAGTACCGTCGCTAATTAATAAATTGTTCCGTAGATTTTACCAATAGAAATGATTTTTTCGTCGGTAATTTACAACGGTACATATTCCGCCGCTAATTCTTGCTTCCCTCCATATTTAGCGACGGATATTAATATCGTCGCTAAACAAAAATTTTCCCATCAATTTTACCAACGGAAATGAATTTTCCGTCGATAATTTGCAACGGTATATTTCCATCGATAATTTTTCGTCGATAATTCTTCATTTTCTTGTAGCGTTTACATCTTTTCTTATAGACTATGATGGCATAAATCCAAAAAAACCTATTAAAGTTTTGGCTTAATTTATTTTAATAATTTTTATTATTAAAAGTTAATTAATTTTTGGCTTAATTTATTTTGATGACAAGTTGCAATTTCATAAACATCACAAAGGAAACTAGAGACATCAATCTTTTCAAAAAAATTAGGAAATAATTTTTTAGATATCAAAAATATGCATGCCCTAAATGTTGATGCCACAACTAGAGTTTAACTTTTTTTTCTCTACCTTTGAGTTATCCATGACAAAAGCTTGATACAACTTATCTAAACCCCCTGACGTCATATCCAAAAAATACAACTTCCCTCTCCTAATATCACAACCAATTGTCTATTTTTTTTAGATTTACTTAAAGAGACAACAGTTTGGCCAAAAGATTACAATGCAAAATAAGGCTATTGTTATTTGAGAAACAAATAAGAGCTTATAATCTAACGATGGAATAACCAAAACAGAAGCCAAATTTAAAGTATTAGTGAGAGTTTAAGACCTTTTCCCAACAATTGAGGCTTTATCACTATTGGTAGTAGAAACAAATTTTTCTAAGGACTTTTTGAGTTCGATAATCAATCTAGAATCGAATGTGATATGATTTGTAGCACTAGGCTCAATTATTCATGTACTATTAGAAACAGGTGCAAAAATATTAGAAGTCTTACCACCATTATCTATAGCTACTACTATTGCAAAGGTCTTCTCAACAACATCATCGTTGATTTTGGTCTCAACAACAACAATAGTTGAAGCTTTCTTGAAATTCTCCTTTCTGGGTGCTCGATTATAGTCCTACCAATCTGGATATCCTATATGTTCATAGAGCGTGCTCAAACTGTCATTTTATCGCTCAGGTTTGACATCTCCTTTCGTGTCGAAGCGAATGGGTTTTCAGGTGGCATTTGGCTCCTTTGGACGATGGACTTTGATATTTTTGTCATTATGGCTCATCGACAGTTCATTCATACCACCGTAACGTCGGGGCAGGGTTCCTTAAATTTTACCGCGGTCTATGCTAGTCCGCAGCAGTCGTCTCAAACCCACCTTTGTCCTCTCTTAACTTGACTTGGGGGATGCCGATCCAGACCTTGATTGGTGAGAGGTGATTTTAATGCTAAACTGGAAAGTTCAGATAAACAGGGAGGGGCTCGCTCCTCCAGAGTCGTTAACAATCAGTTCAAGAATTGGGTCCATCAGTGCGGTCTTTATGATCTGGGTTTTGTGGGCTTGAAATTTACGTGGAGGTGAGGTAAGGTTTATGCCCGGCTGGATCGTGTTTTCGATTCGACTACTTGGCTTCACACGTTTCCCCACTCGATCAACCAACATCTCCCCTTCCTTGGTTCAGATCGTAGACCTCTATTTTTTCAACTCCATTCGCTTTCATTCCGGACCTCCAGACCCCAACACTTCCGTTTTCAAAATGTCTAGGTCACTCATTCGACGTTTCCCGGTGTGGTGGCACAACATTGGCTTCCCGTTGAGGAGACTATGAGTACCTCTCTACTTCGATTTTCTAACCATCTTCAATATTGGCACACTCATGTCTTCGGAAATATTATGCATCGCAAACACCGTCTGATGGACCGGTTAAGGGGTATTTAGCGTGCTATGTCCGGCGATCCTGCCGTCTCACTGCTTGACCTGGAAGACCAATTGAGTCGCGATCTTATGCAAGTCCTCAGTGAGGAGGAATTGCTTTGGTACCAGAAAGCCTGATGTCAGTGGATTTCGAAGGGGGATCATAATACGAAGTTCTACCACTCCATTACCCTCTCTAAGCGCAAGAAATTGTAGATTGTCTGTCTCACTGATTCCACTGGCACTCAGATTACGGAACCGGATCGACTAAGTCGTCACGTCCACAACTTCTTTGCCCAGCTCTACACTAAGGACGTCGGGGCATATGTCCCGCTACCTTTTTCTGGAGTGGCCCTAACCCTTTCGCCAGCATAGATTCAAGGGCTGGAGTTGCCCATACCTGCCCACGAAATCAAGAGTGCAATTTTTGCTATGAACCCGAACAAAGCTGTGAGGGTCAATGGGTTTATGCGCTCTTTTTCCAGTCTCAGTGGCCGACTGTTGGCCCCGAGGTAGTGACGTTTATCCAAAAGATCTTCAGTCAGGATCATTGGGAGTCGGACCTGAATCAAACTCTTATGATCCTTCTTCCCAAAATCCCGGTTCCTCAACAAGTTTCTCAGTTTCGATCTATTAGCCTGTGCACAGTCCTCTACAAGGCTATCACTAAAGTTATCGTTAATAGGTTGAAACCGTATATGCCTCAGCTTGTTGTTGAGAACCAGTTTAGTTTCATTCCTGACAGGCGGATTACCGACAACATTATCATCGCCCAGAAGGTGATTCACTCTATGCGGACTAAGACGGGCCGGAACGATTTTTTAGCCTTAAAAGTTCATCTCGAAAAAGCTTATGATAGGCTTCGTTGGGCTTTTATCCAGGACACGCTCGTCGCAGTAAGGCTTCCCACGAACCTTATCCGTGTCAACATGAACTGTGTCATGATGGTGTCTTTTCAAGTGGCCTGGCAAGGCACCGTCTCGGCTACCTTTCAGTCGTCTAGGGGTGCTCGGCAGGGCGACCCGCTTTCTCCGTACCTGTTTGTTCTCTGCATGGAGCGACTTAGGCACCTTATCTCGCAGGAGGTGGGCGAGGGCCACTGGAAGCCCATCCGACTTAATCAGACGGGGCCTCCCATTTTCCACCTTTTCTTTGTCGACGATCTGGTCCTGTTTGTTGAAGCTACTGATTCCCAGACTCACGTGATCGCCCGTACCTTACAGAAATTTTGCTTGGCCTCAGGTCAGAAGGTGAGCACTAAGAAGACTCGGATCTTTTTCTCGAAGAATGTGCCTCGTGCAATCGTACTGCGGCTCAGTCAAGGTCTTCGGATTAGTTGTACGGCCAACCTGGGCCAGTATCTAGGGGTCCTGTTGATCCATGAGCGCACATCCAGGCAGACATTCCAACATATTCTAGATACGGCCGAAAACAAACTCACGGGCTGGCATGCACAAACTCTGACTCTGGCTGGTCGTGTTACCTTTCCCCAGTCGGTTATCTCCGCTCTTTCTATTTTCACGATGCAAATCCGCCACCCGCGCCAACTCTTTGATGATCTTGAAAAACTCATGCGTTATTTTATTTGGAGCTCGACCAACTCTCAGCAACGAATCCACCTAGTGAGCTGGGATACTATCTGCCAGCTGAAATCCGCAGGGGGTTTGGGCATCAAACGGCTCCGAACCACCAATGACTCATTACTTGCCAAATTAGACTGGGCTTTGTTGATCAACCCTTCCGCTCTGTGGGTTCGGGTGCTCCGTGGTAAATACCGCCTGGATACTCATGATTTGCCCCAAACTATTATGAGGTCCCGGGCCTCCGTGGTCTAGCGAAGCCTATCGGTAGTCTAGTCACTTGTTCGTCAAGGCAGCCATTGGGTCTTGGAGAATGGACGTCGTATCTTATTCTGGCTCGATAGCTGGGTGGGGGTTGGGGTCCACTGGTCCACCTTGCGACCGCGGACATCCTTGACACTATCCTGTATGCTACAGTGGCCGACTTCACGGATCGACGAGGCACCTGGCTCTGGCACGAGTTCTAGTAGTATCTTCCATCAGCAGTCTGCTTAGATCTCGCCTCCATTCGGCCCACGATTGACGAAGGAGTGGACGATCAGTTACTTTGGGGGCCCACCTCCCATGGGAGATTCACTGTAGCGTCGGCTTATGAGTTGCAGAAATGTACCAGGGTCGCCCTGCATCCCAAAGTGTGGGAGATTATTTAGAAATGGGCTGGTCCTCAACGGATCCGGTCCTTCTTGTGGCTGTTAGCTTAGGGTAAACTTCTGACGAATTGGCAACAAGTCATCCGTCATCTCACCATGGATAGTAGCTACCATTACTGTGGGTAAGACGAGACCACGCTCCACGTAGTGCGTGATTGCCCACGGGTGCAAACCTTTTGGCGCCAGTTTCCCTAGGAAGTGCTAAGGCAGGGTTTCTTTCACCGGGAGGAGGGGTCTTGGGTTCTGTCCAACCTCATCAACATGTTGCCCATTCAACAGGTCGAGTGGTCTATTATCTATGGGGTGACCTGTTGGTCCTTATGGACCTGGCGGGACAAAATTCTGTTCGAGCAGGACTTTATTTAGCCAGAGTTTGGTCATCAAGTAGTTATGGAGTATGTTGAGTGGATTTATAGAGCTCGACTCATAGAAACCTGTGTATTCCCGAACCCGACCATGCCTATGGGAAGTCAAGTGGGCTGGACTAAGCCGATGGCGAGTTGGGTGAAGTTGAATTCGGATGATGCAGTCCCGTCCGGGTTTGATCGGACGTCGGCCGGTGACTTACTTTGGGATTGGCATAGGCAATGATGCGAAGGGTTCCAACAGCGTTTAAGCGCAGTTCCCCACTCACTGCAAAACTCCAGGGGGTCCTTTCCGGCCTCACGTTGGCTTGGGATCTAGGTTACCATCGCCTAGTCGTTGAAGTCGATTAGTTGGAGGTCATTAACATTCTTTCATCATCCCAGCGTATTCTGACAGAGGATCTTTTGTTGGCTGCAGGTATCCAAGGACTCTTACACCGGGACTGGGAGGTTGTTCTTCAACATGTCGGGTGTGAGGGGAACCAGTGTGCTGACAGATTGGCGGCTTGTGTCAGTTTCTTAGATCCGGGCCTGCACATCCTTCAGGTGCCTCCAGTGGCCGTCCAGGAGCTTCTTCACCAAGACGCATGCGGAGCTTTGTACTCCTGTCATATGTGCTAGCCCTTTGTACTCATTCCATTGTAATCACAAAAACAAAAGAGAAGAAGAAGGAAAAATAATTTTATTCATTGTTACTTTCTCATAAACGTATGATTGTAATGTACAATAAGGGAAAAATCTAAACAATAATCCTACAACTATAATTAGGAGTCGAAGAACATATTTACAGTTGTAGAATCCTAGCAATTAAAGAGAAATTTTTCAACAATTATTAGAAGTTCAAAACTTGGAATTAAAATTATGCTTAAAGTCATGTTAGAATTCTTTCAAAAATTAAAGTTCAAATAATCATGTTAAAAAAATGTTTTTTTTCAAAATATCTTTAGGTTCCCTATAAGTTTTGTCAACTGAAGTTAGATCATTTTTCTATTTTTATGGTTTTTTAAAAATTTAATCTTTGAAAAATAGAAATAATTCCATTTAAAAAGATAATTCTATCAAAGTTTTTTATTTAAAAGAAACAATAAAAACGAAAAACGAAAACTATAATAAAAGATGAAAATTCCTAAAATAAAGATGAAAATAGATGAAGTGAATTTAACTCAAAAGTCCAATTGAGCTATGATGAAGCATCGCAGAATGGCCTTTGAGTAGACCAACCTGATTGATTATCATGTAGACAATAATGTGATTAGACATAAGAATAACATTATGGTAAAGAAAGTTAAAGCAATAGATTAGAAAGTGAAAATAATTATTGAAATGGTGGGAAAGTGAATGACAATGAAATAGACATTCAAATACCAAATTGATGGCTTAAATGGTGTAACTTTCCAGGAAGTCAAGGTGGTAGAAAAATTTGATAATCCTTCATTAACTTAATGAATTTTGGTAGTCCAGACATCTTCTGTTGTTCATTTGGTCAATGAGAGTAATTGTGAAAGTATTTTGTTGGGAGCATATATATATATATATATATATAGGAGAAGGAATCGTATCACCTGAAAGATACGCATGCATCCAAAGTCAAGCTTGGCGGCGTCGGAGCTCATAATCTTGTCTTCTTTAGTATTCCAAGACCATCCTTACTTTGCGTTACAAATTTGACCGTAAGACAGAATACTTATACCGATGCTAATATAATATAACATCATTACAACCATCATCATTAACACAGGCGAAGGCTCTCAAAAAAAAAAATGATAATACGTTTGTTTTCGATAAACTCATTTGTGCTAATATAATATATCATCTAATTAATAGAACACGACATGTTTTAGTAATTTAAGTAATTTTTAAAAACTTTTTAAATCAATAATTTTTTTTATACTTTTGTAAAAATAGCGATAAGAGTTATATAGTATAAGCAACACACCAGATATAATAACTCAATATGATTTTTAAATTTAATTATAATTAATTAAACATGATTCAAATTAATAATTTAAAACAAATTTTGATTTTTTTCGATTTCAAGCCATACTTGATAAAGATAATAATAACAATAATTACTTATAATTTAATAATAATAATCGATAATGATAATTATAGATGTAATTTGAATGAGATTTTTTTTTAACATTCTAATGAGTTATAGAGCTTTTAAAATAAGTTTAAGTTAGAATTAAAATTTAATTATATTGAAATTTTCTAAATAAAATTAAGATTTAATTGAATTTAAGTTGTCGGGATCAAAAAACCGTGAAGCTTGATCGGAAGCTTTAAACAAAGTTTTTTTTTTTCCCCATTTCAAGTCATACCTGTATTAAGCCCTTTGAATTTAATACCTAAAATTCAAGCCTCAATTAATTTAAACGGACCAAATTAGAGAGGGAAGTGATCAAAACAGACGCCTATTTTGACTCTTCTTTTGTCTCTCTGATGGTAGGGCTTCGTCATTTATTATGATTAATTATTTTGATAACTATTGAAGAAGAATAGAATAAAAGAAAGATGTTCTAGATGTATCAATGTCGTCTTCAATCACTTCCAAAATGTCTTTGAAACTCCATTTCTTGTTCTTCATCACACACGTGGGTCCTGTCCATTCAATTTCTCCTGAAATATGACTCAGTCTCGTCGATTTCCAAACAACGGTCTATGATATCTTTGAAGAAGTACAATTTGGAATGTTGATTGACACATCCCATCGGAGGACATTCCCCGACTAATTGATAGGTTATTAATTGTCATATTATTTTGGAGCATATTGAATGTATATTGTTCTGATTGTAAATGTTTTTATATTATTTTTAAAGTTGACAGGAAGTAGAGCCTGTTTTAGAGAAGAGAAACTAAATCAAGATTACAATAAGTTAAAGCATATAGTACTCAACTAGACAGACAGCAAGTAGAAACTATCTATGAATAATTACCAAAGACCTAACAAGTTCAGAGGTGCCAAATTCGGAGGTTGCTAGCTTTAGGAACTATTGTCATGCATTCTTATCATAAAAATTTATTTTTATTATTTATGATAAGAATGTTCTTAATAATTATTAATAATCAATTATAATTTTTTCTTTCAATATAAAAATTTAGAATGAATGAGTTGACGATATTATTTGGTAGTGAGAATTAAATTAATTATGTTAAATATTTATTACATAAAAAATAAGAATATTAAATGAAAAAAAATTCAGGTTTAGAATTTCTAGAGACCAACCCAGAAATTAGTCTCTAAAAATTATAAACCTGAACAAATAAATAAAATCTAAAAAAAAATATTATTTTTAACGTAATAAAGTTTTAACATAATTAGTTTAATTCTCAAAGTTTTATCCGTTAATTTTGAGTGGACACCGTGCAAACGTGGATTAGGAACAAAACCTACCCTTGTCCACAGGTTGTTCTCCAACGAGTGCAAGAAGACAAGGAGTCCTTGACACGTGCATGATCCACCAGGTTGCTGGTGTTTCATCACCCTATCCTAGCCAATCTTATTAATACTATACTGAAATTGATATTAGATTAGGTTCTGGTATGATATTGTACCAGTACCGGTTAATACCGGATGCCATTTCGAATAATTTTTAAATTTATAAAATAATTCTTAAGTTTTTTAAAAATTACAAAATAGTCCATTGTAGTTTATTTAATTTAGTTCCTTTTGTTTATATCTTATCTATTTTAGTTTATATATATCTTTATTATATTCTAATTATTTCTATATATAATAATTATCTATATATAATATATAT
>JAOSBK010000001.1:31714262-31728191 GCA_027568895.1 Erythroxylum shatona | reverse complement strand
AAAGATACTAAATTGCCACAATTATCATTGTATTAGTGACAAAAATATAAATCATCACAGATAATTCAAACAATAGTATCAATTAATTGTCTTGTCACTAAAAAATATCGTATTTGTGATGAAAAATAATTAGTCACAAAAAATTGTCACTAAATTACGAATAATTGTGATTGTAGTTATAATTCGGTTATTGTGACAATATGAAGTAGCCACTAGTTAATTGAATATTTATTGACAAAATTTTTTGTCACAACAAGTAAAATATTATGTGACGATTAACCATTTCGTAACAAAAAGAAAAAAATATTTATTTTTTGTCACAACAAATAGAAAATATTAGTTACTAACATATGTTTTGTCACAATTACAATTTATTTCCGCCAAATTTATTTTGACGCCAAATTGCATAAACTTTTAATAACAAAACTTAGTGATAAAAAAATTGACATTATTAATATATTCATAGTGACAACTTAATTGTAATTGTGAAAGATACTAAATTGTCATTATTACTATTGTATTAGTGACAAAAAATAAATTATCACAGTTAATCCAAATAATAATGTCAATTAATTATCTTGTTACAAAAAATCTTGTATTTGTGATGAAATAATAGTTAGTCATAAAAAAAGTATCACTAAATGTCTTAACTCTTATAGTGAGAATGTATACCTCAGGCGCAACATAATTTGGGGTTCCACAAGTGGTATGAAAAAGTTCAACCCCCTACACACAAAATAAAAGCAAGCACATTAGAGAAATCAAGAGACATCCCTCAGCAGAGTAAGAGGACTGAAACTATTCAAACTCGAGTCTTTCATCATCAACACAAGTCCAGTGTCGTCATTGCTGATTGATGAAATTATACCAGTGTGGCTCCTCACCATCAACATCAAAAACAATAAATTCCAGTCCAAAGTCCCAAAATATAGAACCAAAGTGGCCTCTAAATTCAGCCTTAATAAAAGATATTAGAGGTTGATGATTATGGCAGTAGTTATCGAACTCAATAGCTTTTCCAATACTGATATCAGTAAATACAATGGTTTATAACACAAAATTAAATTGTTTCATGTAACTGCAATAAGTACAGTGTGTATACAATGCAAAGGAACCCATCCAATAATAGCATAACACCATATGGTCGAGATATTTATAATTCTAACCCCACATAGGTCAACTTTCACCTTAGAAGTATATTACATCACCAAAAGAATAGCTTCCTTAACCATTTCTCCATTACGTTGTTTCCCTCAATAACTATTTCCCCATTGTGTTGTTTCCCTAATGATTTGTTATTTTTTCCAAAGTTTTCCCTCCACAAATTATGCTCGAGATAGTCCGATGTAATGATAGGTATCCTGTTTCATATACTAGAATCCTAGTAGCATCAAAAGTGGCATTACAACAATGGAAGCCCTTCATGGTGGCAAGTACAAGGAGTCTCTACTATGCAAGGCATTTGAGCAGCTGTTACACTTTGACACGAAGAATCTTAAGCATACAACAACAACTTTCTTTTGTTGTCCAATGATTCGTTAAGACCGTGGGTAAAAGAAAAGGCAGATTCATCTCTGTCGAGACATTTGGGCATCCTTTAAATTTTGATTAAAGAAAAGCCAAACACCCTGTTCATTTCGACAATACTGGCTTGAATATAAACAGAATGCAGTACCTGGAAATTATAAAGTTGGTCTTTTGTTAACTTCCTACAGATGACATCAAGAAGACATGAAGATCCCGGTACCTTCGCCCAGGGAAACCGGTCATCTTCTGCTTGGCAATAGTTGGGTTTATAATCGGCAGCGTACTCATTTCCAACTTTATCCAACCTGTCGATAAGCCGTTTCTCTGTTCATTAGCCGGCGTTAAAGCCCGAGAAACCGCCCTCTACGTCGCAACTCCAATCCAGCTCCAGGCCATAGTCCACTACGCCACGTCACGGGTTACCCCGCACCAAAGCTTGCCTGAAATCAACGTCACATTCGACGTACTCAAGAAGCTGTCACTCTGAAACTTCCTCGTCTTTGGTCTGGGCCACGACTCTCTAATGTGGAGCTCCCTGAATCCTCATGTTTGAAGAAGACCCTAAGTGGGTGCAGATCGTCCTTAAAGACACGCCCACACTTCACGCTTAGACAGTACAGTACGCACTCAGTTGAAGGAAACAGATGACCTGTTGTCAACGTACAGGACGAATCCCTACTGTTCACCAAACAAAGCATACTTGCGAGGAAACAACCAATGTAAGTTAGCTCTGACGACATTGCCAGACGACGTCTACGACAAGGATTGGGATCTGATAATGATCGACAGAGGGTACTTCCCGGAAGCTCCCAGGAGGATGACAGCGATATTCTCGTACATTTTATGGAAATTAAGAAGACAGAATTAAGAAAGTAGAAGGTACCGTCTGTTTTAAAACCTCTTTTTGTTGTTTGCTTCGGCGATGTTTTTTCAGTCAAACGTAGCGGATTTTATTTTGCGATATTTTATTAATAAAATGTTACAAAAAGTGCTACAAATTTGTGACATTTTTTTAAACATCGCAAAAAATTTGAATTTTTTGTGACATTTTTTAAAAGTTACGAAAAGTCTTTACAATCTGTGACGTTTTATTAATAAACATCGTTAATTATATTATTTTGTTGTAGTGATGATAAGTCATGTATTTCAATAGTGAGGATGAATAGGTAAGTTTTTTTTAGAAAGTATAGGAGGATTAAAGTCGATAAAATACATGCTTATTGATAAAGATGTAACAATTTTCTTACATATTATTGCTCATTATATTAAAATTGAATTATTAGGAAAAATTTTAGAGGATGAGGTGAGACAATTAGTCCGTGTTTTCATAGTGTTTTAAATGCAATGATGCATTTGCAAGATCTTTTGTTTAGAAAACTTGAGCCTATACTAACAAAATCTTCGGACTATTGGTGGATGTAGTTTAAGGTAGATAATCACCCTATTACTTTTATAAAAAAATATAGTGAAAGTGATTAAGGTTGTTTATTATTTTTTATTTCATTTGAATTGTAAAATTGCTTAGGTGCTCTAGATGGACATATGTCAAAATGTTCCAATTAAAGATAGTCAGAGGAAAATCTCTATGTACCATCTTTCGTCTTTGAGAGGAAAACGGGTTGCGGCTTGGTTGTATGATACCATTATCCAGCATTTGTTGGACCATAATTTCCATATTTTCTTTCTGGTGATGTGGATACTTATACGACTTGACCTTAACAGGCAGTAATCCTTCAACCAGTGGAATGGAGTGATCATTTATTCCGTCGGGGAGGCAACCCTGTAGGATTTTGCAATAGTAATCTCAATTCAGGTTCCAAGTCCTGAGGAAAGTCAGGAATTGAAGAGACTGTTGTATCCACTGCAGCAATGGGCATGGTGTAGGCCTAAGCTATAGCATCAGTGTGGTGCATTCTTCTGATGTGAAATTGGGCCTCTGCTGGAAGCATAACCGGATCACCTTGAAGAGGAATGAACCTGCCTTGCTGAAAAAACTTGATATGAAGGGATTGGTAATCAGCCAAATGAATCTCTAATATGGCTAAACAAGCAGCACCAAGAATTAAATCCGGACCAGAAACTGGTAACATATACACAGGGAGGTGAATAGTGTGGCCTTCAACATCTACTGTGAGGTTCCTAATGTATCCCTCAGCTTGCGTATGATTACCAGTCCCCATAATCACCTTGAACATCGACGCTGGTTCAATAGGTAATTTGAGGAACTTAGCAATGCGTGGTTGCAAAAAGTTGTCTGAGCTCCCGCCATCCATAAGAACTTGGATGTCAAGACCTTGAATCTGTGCTTTGAAATGGATAGTACATAACCCATGGATTCCCTTCAAGGCATGCATGGACAAATGATGATCAACAATGGTGGGTGACACTTGCGGTTCGGTGGAAGAATTGTCTACCAAATTATCATGTTCAGTTTATAGTAGATCAAATTCAGTAAAATATTCCTCATATTGCAGTAGCATAAGGTGCCTATTGGGACATATTTTATTGAAAGAAAACTTCTCATCGCACCAATAACAAAGACCTTTGTCCCTTTGTAACTGAAGTTCTCCGGGACAATCTTCTTATCTGGCGTTTGGAATTAGGGAAGGAAGGTTTAATCGCAAGGGGTAGGTAATAAAGGTGGAAGAGGCTATTTTGGTAAGGTTCGAGGTGAGGGGTTTAGCGTTTAGAGGTAGTGGTTGAGAACGATAATTGGTTTGAGATTGGTAGGTGTTTGGTGAAAAGACAAGCCTAAAAGCAGTGGTGTATTTGTCTTCGTCTTCATATAATTTGGCAAGAGCAACAACGCGCAGCAGAGTAGAGGGGCATTTAGAAGCCACATTTCACCTAATATCGGTTTTGAGGCCACTGATAAAATAATCTAAGTTATCTAACACAGTCTCAGGCAGTGAATTCCAATTAACAGAACCGGTCTGGTTTAGCTTAAACAATGAGGCCCAAGGACAATCAAATAAGGAAGGGCCAAATTCAATTTCTATTGCTCTTTTCAAATCATGCCATAATCAAAATGGCTAATTCCTCTGTTGTCCATGTGCAGAGCAGCTACAACAATTCTTTCCAAATCAGGGGTACTATAGTAATCAAAAAATTGATCTACACTAAAGATCCACTCAGGAGCATTACTACCATCAAAACGAGGGAAATCAAAATTCCATTTCCTGAGATGAGAAGAGTGGCGAGCGGTCTGCTGCAGATTTGAGGTTGAGCCCCGGCCATGGGTCGGAGAACGTTGCTGATTCTGCATGAAAGACTCCAGGGTCAAACGGAATGTCTCAATCTGAAGTTTCGTTTCCTCGGCCATTTGCATCGTGAGCGTGTGTTGTTCCGCATTTTTGTGGTCAATAAGCTTATATAATTTCTTGATCTCAGCATTCATCTCCTTCAAACGTGTGTTCTCAGTCATGGTTGATGAAAGCACCAATGAAACAATGTAGGTAAGTGAAAGAATTGGATTATAGAAATAAATTCCTATCTTCATCAATGTTTAACAAGAATTAAGTAGAAAAGTCTCTAATATAACAATAACTACACTTAAGCAATAGTCGGAATGCAGTACAAAGAATGATAGATAGAAATCAGATCAATCTCTATTGCCGAGCTTCAATGACCTGAATCAATAAAGGATGTATCAAAAGGGAAGAGAAAGAGTAAGGGTATTTAGAGAGGAAATAATTTTAGAGAAAAGGTTGTTACCACTTCCAGCCTATTACACACAGTCCCTCCATCGAGAATTTAATACTCTCACCCTGCTGCTCCTTCTACCCTCTTGATTTCAAGATTAGATGCCATATGTCCCTTGTGCATAATTAACTCTCCATTTGTCTTGTTGTCTAGCTGGTTTCCTGTCTCTAATTAAACATCCTGATTATTATCCATCGTGGCCTTCTTTTTGCTACTTGTTACAAAACCACACCTATCTCATCAGATAAGATTGATCTGTACATATGATCATTTACATTATCATCATCAACTTGTGATCTTAACACATATGCTTGTGTTTTGCCATTGTCAAAGAACAGATGCTCGTTATCAAATGCCCATCGATCCTAAAGTTATTCGTAAAGTTGGCTTCGTAAGATACAAGTCACTAAATACTCTCATCTCTTCTGGTTCCTGCTCATCAAAAATGGTCGTTGATGATTTGGATCATTTTGACGTCAATGTGCTAAGATGGAGAAAAATTGAGTATGGTAGTGAAGAGACTGCGTCGGAGGTTTTGAGGAACGTGAAGCTGTTGGCTTCGCCGTACGACACTGCATTGGTGGCCATGGTCCCGTCTCGAGAGGATGAGAAGAAGATGAAGAAATAGTCAGAACCATTGTTCCCGGAATGCTTGGATTGGGTGATGAAACACCAGCAGCCTAATGGATCATGGAGCCTTGATCAGGCACATCCATTGCTCGTCAAAGACTCTCTGTCCTCTACACTCGCTTGTG
The DNA here is from genome assembly GCA_027568895.1 of Erythroxylum shatona. Classification (NCBI taxonomy): domain Eukaryota; kingdom Viridiplantae; phylum Streptophyta; class Magnoliopsida; order Malpighiales; family Erythroxylaceae; genus Erythroxylum; species Erythroxylum shatona. The sequence goes on along the minus strand of JAOSBK010000001.1, from coordinate 31,722,207 downwards.
TTCTTGCTCTTGACAAGTGGAGTGTCAAGGGTAGGTATTGTTGTTTATGAGTCTCACTCGAAGTTAATAGATAAAAAATTAAAGTTTATTATCAAGAATATCAAATGAAGTAGGTATCTTTTGGGATTTTATTTATTTATTTCAGGTTTAGAATTTATCGAGACCAATTTTTGGGCAGCTATTAATAGAAAACAACTTAATCCTTTTGGTTTTGATATAACATTTGGTGGTATGAGAAGTAGGATCTCATTAGAATCTACTGCAGCATTTAGAAATTGATTAATTGGTAATGATACATGACTTGATGCCCTTCCCAAGAAAGAGATCCCCGTCCTGGTAGCCCCTTCTTATCAATGGACTCCTGAAATACACGAAAGAGTGCGGTTTGTTTGAAAAATTCTTACGTCCTTATCTATTTCTGAGATGCTTGGATTTTTCAAAACTCCGTAGACATGCAAAAGAGAAATGCTATCTTCACTCGGATCAAGACATAACTTTTACTTGTTCAAATAATAATTAAGGTGAAGCAAAGCAGGGTCAGGAACAACGATTTCCCCTTAAGGAAGAGGGGGTGACGGTAGTTGCTGAATCTTCTATTAGTACATGGACAACTATGTAGACCGATGGACTAACCAGTCTTGATCATTATAAAGGACCATGTTGCCACATCGATCTGGTTGTTGGAGAAGAAAATCAATATATTACTTATGTAGGTTACCCCTTAGACCTTTTTGAAGAAGGTTCTGTTACTAACATATTTACTTCAACTGTGGGTGATGTATTTAGGTTCAAAGTCCTACGCGCTGTACGTCTGGAGGATTTGCTAATTCTTACATCTTATTTTAAAACTTTCTAAGGCCCGCATCATGGAATCCAAGTTAAGAGAGATAAATATAAAACATATATTAGGCATTCTAGAAATAGAAAAGTATTTTGCAATTGATTTGTCAAAGAAATCATTCTAAATCTATTAGATTTATATTGATTTTCTTCCTTTTTAAAAACGTTTTATATATTTATTTAATTTATATATTTATTTTTATTTAACATTTAAATAGAATATATATATATATACTAATATATTATAGTATTGTTGGTGTGTCAGTTTTTATCTTCCTTGTAAAGTTGGCTATCGGGGAATTGGTTGCATTAATTTTTTTATTTCCCCATGAATCATATGTTTGTAACAATAGGGACATAGTTTTCTCAATTTCCAATTGACTAGCTATATTGTGTTGATTTTTTTGAGTAATATATCTAGAAATATATGTTGATTTAAGGACACACTTTTGGTGTACCAGTTATTATGCCCACGATAGATGCAGGATAGTCAAGTGAGGAGCGGATAACTGTTGAAAGCATCTAATTAGTAAGTCCTCCTCAAAATGAGTGCTCTCCTATTCCAACTTCCTTGGAGGCTTTAGAAAGCGGACTGAACTTACCTTTCGGTTCGAAGAATTACTATGAAAAAGGAACACTCAAATTCAGAAGTTTCTTTTACTTATCTATACCTTATTATATTCTTTTAATATAATTGACAAAAAAATTAACGTGTTAAATTAAACGATTAATAAACTAAAAACAAAATGAATTATTATGATTGGGAAATGGTAATAAAATGCATTTGGCATATCTTTTGGAAGGATTGGGATTGAGAGGAAATTATTATGATTGGGAAATGGTAATGAAACATCAGAAGAACAATTGGTCAGTCTTCAATTCATCATCTGTAGCAAGTGCTGCTTTGATCCACAACCACCATCATAAATGCTACGATTATCTTAAATCTGTTTTGGACAGATTTCAGAACACAGGCATGCAGTATGAAGATTTTTCATTTTTTTTTATCATCATTATTATATTAATTTTACTCTTTTTTAAATAATTTTTTGTGTTTAATATCATTAAGAACATAATAGATAATCAATACTTAATTTTTGTAAATTGTTTAGCAAAATTCTCTATTATGATTAAGTTGAAATACTCTTTCTTAAGATAATCCGATAGAAATTTAATAAACAATATTTTTAATACTAAAAGTTCTATAAAGTTTATCTAATTAAATTTTTTTAAAAAAATATGTTACAATTCTCTTTTTTATTCGCTTTTAATTATAAATCATAAAATATTAAATCAATTTTTTAATTTTAAGTAAATAAGGCCTAATTTTATATAGCTAATCAGATTAAAAATTTTGAAGTATAGAATCCAATACATATATATTTTTTCTATTTCTATCCTATTATGAAGCAACGAGAAGTTAGATTTGACTCATTTAAAAATTTTGATTTAAGTTTGAATATGACCAAACTTTATATAATTATTTTTATTTAGTTTTGGTTTAATATTCTTATCTTTCATGTGTTTTAACAGTTCCATTACATAACCACTAGACATTTACATTCAACTTTGTGCTATTGACGATCTTCAAAAGCAAGTTATAGACCTATTTTTCCATGAAAAAATCCAAAACGCAATGGATCCTATTTACAGGTACTGCTCTTTTCCATTTTTATTATTTCTTTTCCTACATTAACTTAACCAGCAGTTTTAGTTTGGTCTTAAAGATGTTGGTTGCATGGTAGTGAAGAGATATTCTCATACGTCAACAAAATTGTTGATGTAGCGAGAAAGTGATAAAATTCACACAAATAGAAAGAACTTGTAATTGTTATTTCAATCCCCTAAGATATCCCTAAACAAGAATTTAAATAGGGCAGTAAACTTAATAGAAATAGGAAACAGAAAATTACCAAAATATCCTAAAATAATGCAAAATTAGGATTAATTTATAAAAATTAGTAAATTTACAAAAAATTAATTAGTTAATTAATAAATTCTAGATTTTAATAATAAGAATTATTTAGGTAAATTAAATAAAAATTTGTAAGTTTAAAGTGAAAAGAAGGTTACGTGGATGAAGAAATTCCTTTTATTTCATCATGGTCTTGTTATGTACAGATAGGGTTTTATACTAGACATGGAGGATTGCTATTGGCTACTGACTATTTGTGGATCTGTAACAGAATTGACAACTAATACAATTATGTTACAGTAGAAGCTACTAGTGTTCTGTAAAAGAAGACAAAAAAAAAGAAATAAAAGGATTCATGCGCTTTGTCCCGAATATGTTTGGGTGAGAGAGTTATTATTGGATCTTGGGTCAGCTCACCCAATTCCCTTACCACCGTGGGTCCTGGGTTCGGGTTCTAGGCGATCCAACCCTTTTATCACCCCCCTCAAGTTGGAGCCTTGGAAGAACATACGGATCCACACTTGAAAATTAGGTCTTCGATCACTCGTGCGGTGAGGGACTTCGTGAACAAATCTACGAGTTGGTGTTGGCTTCGTATGTGTTGGAGATCTAGGAATCTCGAGTTTGCCACGTCGCGCACTAGGTGGAGATCGATCTCCAGATGTTCAGTCCTCTGGTGGAAGACAGGGTTCTTTGAGATGTAGATTACCGCCTGATTGTCACAGTATAAAGGTATGACTCCTCCGTTCTCCACTTGAAAGCATCATAGCAATTGGACGATCCATTTTAACTCGCATGTAGTTGAAGCTAAGCTTTTGTATTCTACCTCCGCTGATGATCTACTGACAACCGTTTGCTTCTTTATTTTCCTTGATATGGAAGATTTTACGAAGAATATGCAAAATCTAGTTAAGGACCGTCTACTAAAAACGCAACTTGCCCAGTCCAAATCAGAGTAAGTGGTGAGTTGTAGGTTTGAATTTGAAGTGTAGAATAGGCCTTGGTTCTGGGTCCCTTTGAGATACTTGAGTATGTGTTTTATAGCTTTCCCGTGAGGTTCCCTCAGTAATTTTATGAATTGACTTAGTTGTTGTGTTATGTAATGAGGTCGGGTCTTGTAAAGCTCAAGTATTGTAGCCTACCCATGATTCTCATGTAGAGTTCCTGATCTTTGAGTAGTTCACGCTTGTCAATGGTAAGTTTCCTTCTTCGAACTATGGGTGTTCTGTATGGTTTATAGTCCAGTAAATTTGTTTCTTGTAAAATGTCCCTTATGTACTTGCCTTGGCGAAGTACTGTCCCTTCCTCTGACCTTGCTATTTCGACTCCTAGAAAGAACTTACCATACCCTAGGTCTTTGATTGTAAATTCTCTATATAGGGCATCTTTGATAGTGTTTAAATGCTCTTCCTTTGCTCTAATGATGAGAATGTTATCCACTTAGATGATGATGACAATGAAATTGTTGCCTTGACCTTTAGTGTATAGGCAATGATCTGATTCTACTTGGTCAAAGGCTAATCCTTTTAGTTTTGTGGTCAATTCCTTGTGCCATTGCCTTTCCGCCTGTTTGAGTCTGTAGATGTACTTTATTAGTCTGCAAACCTCTCCTGCCTTAACTTTCTCAAAACCCTGTGGTGGTAGCATGTAGATTTCTTCTCCTAAGTGGCCATGCAGATATGCATCATTTATGTCACACTGTAGGATGTGCTATTTTTTTATTGTAGTTATAGCTAGGAAATTCCTAATTGTCACAATTCTAGCTACAAGAGAGAACATGTCGGAATAGTCCACTCTCTTTGGTTGAATCCTTTTGCTACCAACCTTGATTTTAGTTTGTCAACAATGCCATCTGGGTTGTATTTCACTTTGTATACCCACTTTGATGCTATAGCTCGTTTTCCTTAAGGTAGTTTCGTCAATACCCAAGTCTAGTTCTCTTCTAGAGCTACTAGCTATGCCTTCATAGATTTCACCCATTCCTTTGATTTGCTTGTTGTTTCATAAGACAAAGGTTCAAAAGTAGTGGACACATTACCTATAAACTCCTTGTAGCTTTATGTATGTGCAACCTAGAAATTTGAATCCTTACCTTCTTCTGTTCCTGCAGGACCATAGACTTTTAAAGTGATATTACCAAAATCAGGGACAGAAGTAAAATGATGAGCGGAGGCTTGGTGGACATAGTCATCAAGGTATTTTGGTGTAGTGTGAGTTCTCTGACTCTTCATTACATTGTTGTTTATGGTAGTTTCTTGATTGGTGATGTTGTCTAGTTGTGGTAGTGTTTCTGTGGTTTCTGGTGTGTCCTTTGTATGTTGTCTGCTTGATGACCCTAACATGTCACTTAATGCTTCTGCATCATCGTCTGTTATGTTGTAAGGGAACAATGGTAGTGATCATTGTTCAGGGTCAGTCTGTGTGTTAGTAAAGGGAAAAGTGTTTTCATGGAAGGTTACATCTCTTGAACTGAAGATAGTTTTTTGTCCCGATGTCCATGACTCTATAGGCTTTGTAATTGGGTATATATCCAAGGAAAAGGCATTTTAAAGATCTAGGATCCAGTTTGGTCTTGTTAGGTGTTTTATCAAGGGCAAAACATAGGCATCTGAAAATTTTCAAGTGTTCATAGGTCGGTTTTCTTCGATGTAGCCTCTGATATGGTGTTTTCCATTGTAGGCCTTTGGTTGGGATCCGATTTAGGAGGTAGGTGGCAATAAGGAGGGCTTCTCCCCAATATTGTTTGGGTAAGTTTGTTGTAAATAGTTGGCCCTTGTTATTTGTAGTAATTGTTTGTGTTTTATCTCTACTACCCTATTTTGTTGTAGAGTGTATGGACAACTTTTCTAATATACTATTCCCATTTCTGCAAAACACTTTCTACATTCATAGTTTATGAATTCTCTCCCATTATCTGTTTGTATCTTTAAGACCTTCGCATCATATTGCTTCTCAATGATTTTGATGAACTGGATTATGGTGGGTTGTGTTTTTTCTTTGTGTTTGAGCAAGAAAGTCCAGGTGGCTCTAGAGAAATTATCTACAATGGTTAGGAAAACTGTCATCCATCTAAAGTAGGTACATTATAAGGTCCCCATAGATCCATTTGTAGAATTTCAAAGGGCTTAGTGGTTCGTATTTTGTGTCTAGGGAAGGGTTTTCTGTGTTGTTTTGCTATAGGACAGACTTAACAATCGGATAAGTGATAATTGACAAACTTGATTTCATTGACATATCGCATTTTCTCCCTGGAAACATGTCCTAGTCTACTATGCCAAACATTGAAGGAAATGGAAGCATTAAGGGTAACATTCTTAGTTCTGTAGAAATCTAGAGGAGGACCTTTTAAAATCCCTAAAGGTAATAGGCTGTCTGTCATTAGCTCATACAGTCCACTTCTAGCCTCAATAGTTGCCATAACATTGTTAGTCTGTAGATCCTGCAAAAACAATCTATTAGATATGAAAATTGCAGTAATGTCATTATGTGTTGTGAGTTTATTTATAGAGAGTAGCTTCTTGAAAAAAATTGGGATATTCAAAATTCCATCAAGGGTAATTTTGTGGCAGATGGTAGTCCAACATATGTGTTTTACTTGCTGCTTTGTGCCATCCAGGAGTGTAACAGGCTCGTATATGTTGTTTATTTCATGCTCATGGCAGAAATCTAGGTTTGTAACCATGTGTGATGATGCACCCGAATCAATCAAACATATGCATTCATTTTATGCACTATGAACATTAATGTAATTTGTGCTATTACCTGCAAAGTTTGCAAGTCCTCCTAACCAAGGACGAAGCTACAGTGGGCCACTTGCCCCCACTGCATTTAAAAAAATATTTATTTTTAATTATTATTTTAAATTTTAATTTTATAAAAAAAATTAAAATTTTGCTCCCTATTAATTTAATTGGTGACAAATAATAATAATAATAATAATAATAATAATAATAATAGATATATTAAGATATCAAATAAAAAATAAAATCTGAGCCCATTTATTTTTATTAAGACTACTATTATTTGGGCCATGACTTTTTTAAATAAAAACCTATAAATAGTGAGATAAAACCTACATACTTAATTGACTTTTTTATTCAAATTTTCTACCCTTTTGACTTCTTCATCATATTACTTTGTGTCTTTTTGGCTTCTTCTTCCCCTGACTCCACACCTAAAGCAAAAAACAGAAGTGCTAAAGAATGATTACAAGCCAGTTTTTTGAACATACAACAAGTAGGAAGCAAGGTAAGGTTTATCTTCACCTGGGCTCACATCCAATTTTTTATATGCTGTCTTATTCATTGTTCAAGCTATGTAACTTTCTTTCTCATATGAGGCAATTATACATAACGTTGCTACCAAAATCCATTTTATTTATAATGGCATAAGCGATATATGAATTCCTGATATCAGAGCATATCGTTGTTGGCTTCTTCTTCCTTATTTATGCCATTTTATTTTGCACGTATTGGATGCGAATGCATATATTCATATGGAAGGAGTCTATCCACAAGAGGATATCTGATGGTTCAATAACCAACAGTTCTCGGTTTGAGTTTTTGTTTTGATGATTGCTTCCACCAGTCGGTCCTTCAATATGTGTGGAGAAAAGGACGTGATTGATTTGGTCACACCAAAGATGCTTTTGAATTTTTTATTTGATGATATACTTGTTGAATTTAGAGCTTACTCTCATTTTCTCAAGTCTTGTGCATAAGTATACATAATAACTTTCATCTTTTTATTTTAAAAAATTCTATTCTCCTTAGTTTAAATAAATGAGGAATGTCAATTTGGCCTGCAATAAATCATAGGAAGCAAATAGTAAGGCACTAAAAGGATATATGATGATTAATGATTAATTGATTATACGGTCATCTAACAGGTGGAACTTGGTAGTGTCAAGTGTGATTTGTGAACCATGTTATTTGTCAATAGCAAATAGCAAGGCACTAAACATATATCGTTTAGCAAATAACAATAATAATAAATTAATGATCAGTAGACAAGTAGCCATGTCAATAATCATCATATATCGTTTAGCAAATAGCAAGGCACTAAAAGGAATATGTATTTTGCAAGGAACATCTTGGTATTAAATTCACATCCTTTTTTAATGAAGATAAAATTTACAAAGATAGATTATTATTGCTAATGGATGATTGGTTTAAAGTTTCCAAGTAGTAT
>JAOSBK010000001.1:31674608-31704199 GCA_027568895.1 Erythroxylum shatona | reverse complement strand
GCTTGGCTCCTTAGCTTCTCGTCGACAAGGAAGAGATGTGACACACCATATGGTCAAAATAGTGGGTGTTCCTTAAATGCATACGCACTCAATTTTCATAATTCCCTTGATTACAGGACAAGAACTGAAGTTTTTGATGTGCAGTGGCATAATTTGTTGAGTTCTGAGATGAAAGAAGCAGAGTGGGCTAGAGAGAATCGTGTTCCAACGTTGGAGGAATACATAGAAGCCTCCATCGTTTCAATTGCACTAGGACCTGTCATCCTCATACCTCTGTTTTCCATTGGACCTGTGTTGTCTGAAGAAGTGCTTGCTTCTGAGGAGTACGATAATCTCTTCAGAAATGTCAGCTTAGTTGGTCGACTTTTCAATGACCTTGCCTCTGATAAGGTAATCAACAAACACGAAACTTCATCAACCATCATTCCAAGTTTCTCTCAACTTTTTTTGTTTCCTTCAAACCCAAAAATGAGCAATTTTTTGCAGAGAGAATACGAAGAGGGTAAGCTGAACTGTGTAATCCTAAGAATGCTTCAAAAGTGCATGACCGAAGAAGAAGCAGTGAGCGAAACTAAGAGACTGATAGAGAGTTACAGAGTGGAGTTGCTACGAATGGTGCTGGAAACAAAAAACAGTGAAGTCCCAAAAGCTTGCAAGGATTTCATAGGGAAGATGAGCCACGTTCTTCACTCCTTCTACAAAGAGAAGGATGGGTATTCCTGTAACAGTTACAAGCTTAATGCCGGGAAGTCTGTTCTCTGGGAACCTGTTACTGTTCCTCAAATTCTTGCTTTCGATATTAGCAAATAGAGGTTTCAGTAAGAGAATCAAAAATAAAATAATTGTGCTCTGGATTTGATCTCCTCCTTCATGTTTTTGCCTTCTAATTTGATCATCTTCATCTTTTACCTTAGAATTTGTTTAGCGTTGCCCGAACTATTTTGGATTGGGCTGAAGGTCGCACACTTTTGTCATTTCTATAAATAATTGAATATGTTATAAGGAGACCACATAGTACTGTTGTCGCCTGTAACTAAATTAATATAAACTCTAGCAATGAAAAATATAGTTAGTGAAGAGTTGAAATCATTCCTACGAAAAATTTTAACGGTAAAGGTTATACGAGTTTAAAACTAAAACAAATTGAAGAAGGGGCCAGGGGTGGAAGGGGATTTAATTCACGTAAATTTAAGAAATTAAAAATTAAAAAAATTGAAAATTAACAAAAATAATCAGATCTGAAAATTCAATAAATAAACTTTGGTTTCCGTTCACCTATGTTATCAAACTAATATGGATTCTCGTTATAAAACTTAGTCCATTAACAAACATTAATTGGGTGATGTTTTCTCTTAATATTAAATGAATAGAAACATGTATTATAAACATTCTTATTAGTCAACAACTTACATACGATGTTAAGTTTAATTGATTAATAGCTTTAAGAACTAATAAACTAATGAGCAAGACAACACATGTACGACATGCATTTAATCAAGTTAAGCATCTTCTTAGAATTTCCAAATTCTAACGTAAAGATAGTAATTCTAATTGTCGTTTTGGACTAGCAAAACTGAACATCAAATCCTACTAATATAGCTATAAATTAAACAAATCAATTCTTAGTTGTGTACCCTACAAATCAATCAATTCAATCATGAAAAGCAATTCGGACGACACTTAATATTTATCAATGAAATAAACTTTATTTACAAATCTCCCACATACTAGATGATAACGTGGTTCCCTTAAACCAAGAAGAAAGATTTAGCTACTTATAACAAAAGTAAAAACCAATAGAAGAATACCAAAATACAAAATCTCCATTCCTGGTCTTTTTGCAGAAAAATACGAAAAATCCTAAAAACAATAAACTATTACAAAAACGTAAAAATTGCTCTCTAACGTCAACAGTGAATGTCTTTTTTTAAATGATTTTCAATGTTCTCCCTTTTCCCTCTTATCATGATCTTCAGCAGATACCCTCCACCCATATTTAGGTCGCAGATCTCCATCAGTAAGGCAATAACTTGATTCCCAAAATCATGAAGATCTTAGATGGAACGAATCTGATTTCAAATCAGATTCTGCAGATAATCTTTTTCTTTGCACGTGCCCACGCTTAGTCAATTATTTTTCTATCAGTTGGGAATTCAAATTGTCTTTACTTTGCTTGCTTTTTTTGATCCAATTTCATCTTTCATATATTGAAAATCATCTGAGAACAATTAAGAAACAAGTCCATTAATTTTGAATTATAATTTCAACACATTAAAGAAATTTATATCCAAAATTAGCACAAAAATGACAATTTAACAAATTCCCCACACCAGACCTTTGCTCGCCCTCGAGTAAATATACCAGACCACTACACTCTATCAATTCCTCCTTCATAAGATTAGGTTCACACAATCTGCTAAACTTGGGCTAACAAGACTTAGGTTGCAACATACATCATAATCACTTTTCACCGATAAAAATAAACAAAGTCAAATTAAGACATCCTTGTTCAAAGGCAAATATGAAACCAAGGTGAATTCTTCTCACATATTTCTCTTTTTACGCTCAATTGTTTAAGGTTAAAATGTTTCGTTTAAATCTACCTCTAACAGATTGCACAACTATAGGCTTGCAAATTCACTAGTTATCATTCATTCGAATTACATGAGCTCATAAATCAGAAGGACTTTATTATGGGTTGTAATGGGGCTAGATTCAAATGTAAGGTAAAAATGACAAATGGTTAATCACAAGCATTCACAAAGTACTAAGTAAAAAGTGTCACTCAAATTAAATTATGAGATAAACACATGAATACAAGGGACTACAACTACTTGTTACTAACTAATGCTACTATGCTTTATTCTTTTTCTTTTTCTTTTCTGTCTTTTTTCTTTTTTATTTTTTACTTGAATAATGCTAAAAAAAGGGAAAAAATAAAAAACAAGAGAAAATAAGAACAGCATAAATTCACAAACATATAAGTAGAAGTACCTATAAAAATATCTCAGAATATAATACATAAGAAAAGTCCCAAAATAAAAATGCTTACTTAGTACTTCATTCAACTTGTGATAGGGTAAGGCTAAAGGGATTTTTGGGTTTTAATGTAAGATGATTAATTAAAAAAACAAAGTTAAAGGCTCAAAAGGGTTTGTAAGGGAAAAATAACTTAATGGGTCATTTAAGCTAAGGGACTTAAAACAAAGAAGGCCTTAATCATTTCCATAAACCATGTAATCAAACAAATTCAATTTGGTTCAGTGCAAGTTCTGAAGGCAAGCCTGATTAAATGAGCATCATATAATACAAGAAAATAGAATGACATAAAGATGATATCATTAAAGCTCAAATCTGCTCACAGGTTTAATTTAAGAGTTCACTTTAATTTCATATATTACCTAATCACTCAAATGTCAAACTTAGACTAAGTGTACAAGACCAGTTATTGCAATTAATCAACATGGTTCACCTTAGACTCACATAGCCTAGTTTAATTTCATTCATACACTCAATCTCATCTAAACTAATATGACAAAGCTTCATGGCTTAACACACAACACAAGCATACAAGGATAGAAAAGAGAATCAAAGAAAGGCAAGACCACATAGTCACACATATGTATTCTATATCTTTCCCCTATACATAGACCAACATTGTCTTCAATGTTATGACATAAGATTAAAGAAGACAAAATAGAAAAGAAAAGAGAAAAGAATGTTTCTCTATTTGTTGAAGTTCGAAATCATAAAGTTGGTGGGTGAGGAGGTTGGAATCCTTAATGCTCCCAATATGCCATCAAATTATGCTCCATTCGGTGCATTCGATGTTCTAGTCGACTGAGCCTATCTTCCAAAATAGCTTAGGAAGGTTGGTGGCTATGCGGTGCATCTGTCACAACCCGACTTCTTGTAGCTAGATGTGGATTGAAAGGGCTAGTTGGACCCAAATTAGTGACAGATACCCGTCCATGGCTTAGCTCCATGATTCCTATCCTGTGCAAACATTCTATATCTAAGGTTTCTATAGCATAAGCCATAATCATGTCAATATTGTTAAGATATAATAAATCCAAATTGATGGCCAATTGAGTGATATAGGATCCTAATATCAAAGGTTTAGATTTTTTATTCAACACAGATTGAAATTGTGTTGGAAACCAAAAAGCTAAATTATCATAAACTTTTCTATCCATACTCCACAAAAAGTAAAATTCAACTTTAAAAAGTGTTCCCGCAGAATCCCGATATCCTGAAAAATTATATGCTAAGAGTTGATGAATAATTTTGAAAACAAAAATTTTCAAATACGAACTCTTAGATACACTAGCATTATATGGATTAGGGTTTATGAACCATTGAATCCAAAATTCGAATGCATTAAAATCATCATGATAATCACATTAGGAACTTATAAATGGCCATCTTTAACATCATTAGCTGAAACAAAACCCATGGCCACGTTAAAATCAGTAATAGACAAAGCAAGTTCCTTTCCTATAAGTCTAAATTCCAATTCCTTCAATAAACAAATCAAATTCTTCATGGGAATTAAATTGGAAGGTGCTGTAAAATTCTCTCATTAGTTTAACATATGCATGCAAACACATTCTAACAAATTGTTCCCATCATTTGTTCAAAGGAATCAAGAACTTGTAAGGCTTGAAGAGTATCAGTAAACACTTATTTACAAAGATAAATTTTGCATTGGCTGAATTGCTAAAATCATTCGTTGTCTTCCGGGAGTCGAAAAGAAGTGAAGCCTCCACCTCTTAAGTTCCATTGGCTACAGTTCTCCATTTGTTTACCCTTCCTTGTTCGATTTCGTGTTGAGGGGCATGGTGTTGGTGCAGAAATTAGAGGCACGGATGGGGGATGCTGTAGCTGTGAGTGACATCGTTGTGGTGTTCAATGGATATTGGATGTCTACAAATGACGTAATTGGTGAAGCTAACCTACAGGAATCACTCTTCTTTCGTGGCATGACTCCAATCTTTGTGAATTTGCAATCCTGAAACTCAAAAGAAAGAACTCAAAACCAACAAAAGTTGTGATTGAAAAATGGATGGTTAACGGTGAAGAAAAGGGTAGAAGGTTGGTTGTTGTATTGGAATAGTATGGATGTTCACGAATTCCACAATAGTTGTGTAAAATTTGAAGTGGGTGAAAATGGAAGGAAGAGATAAGTGAAAGAGGGAAAGTAAAAATGATGGGCGGTAAAATGGTGGTAGCGGCGGGAAAGATTTTTTTAATTAACAAATGAAAATGCTAAAATAAGTGGAATGAAATTCACAACTTAACCGAAATAGACTTAACAAATTAAAAAAATTAAAAATACTCAAAATTAAAAATAAAATTGAACCTGAATTTTTTTTCAACTTGCCCCAAATGCAGTTCTTTTAATTCGTTAGCTGGACGTGTTTGATGACTCACTTGATTAGAGATAGGTTGGGGATACCAACTCTATCTCTTCCACATGCTCAACTGGAGAGTTCTCATAGTATGGTTTCAAATAGTGTCCATTAATCTTAAATACCTTAGAAGTATCTAAACTTTTAATTTCTATCGCACCATGAGAAAAAATGTTAGTAACAATAAATGGCCCGAGCCAGTGAGATCGTAATTTCCCTAGAAATAACTTAAGCTTTGAATGATAAAGAACTTTTTGTCCTATTGGAAATTGTTTCCGAGAAATCATTTTATCATGAAAAGCTTTAGTTTTTTCCTTATAAATTTTTGCATTTTCATACGCTTCATTACGGATCTCTTCTAGCTCTTGCAATTGCAACTTCCTATTGTTACTAACCTCTACCCGACCTATATTCAACTGCTTCATAGCCCAGTAAGCTCTATGTTTTATTTTGCAAAGGTAAATGACAAGGCTTACCGAAAACTAACCTGTATGGTGACATGCCTATTGGAGTTTTATAAGCAGTCTAGTATGCCCACAAGGCATCATCTAATCGTAAGCTCCAATTTTTTATGTTCAGATTCACCTCTTTTTACAATCTGGACTTAATCTCCCTTTTGGACACTTTAGCTTGTCCACTTGTCTGCAAATGATAGGCCCCTTATGTGACACCATATCTCTTCATTAAAGCCTTAAAAATCTTGTTGCAAAAATGGGTTGCTCGATCACTAATGATAGCTTGAGGAATTCCGAATATGATAAAAACGTTAGATTTAACAAAATCTACAACAATTTTAGCATCATTATACAAAGTAGCCTTAGCTTCAACCCATTTTGAAACGTTATCCACATCAAGCAAAATATAATTCTTACCAAAGGAAGAAGGAAAAGGATCCATAAAGTCTATTCCCTAAATATAAAAAATCTCACATACCAGGATGTTAGTAAGTGACATTTGATCTCTCGATCCCTAGCTACCAGTTCTTTAACAATGATCATAAGACTTGCAAAACATGTAGGAATCATAAAATAGCTTAGGCCAAAATATCCACATTCAAGAATTTTTCAAGCTATCCTTTTGGGACCAAAGTGTCCCCCACACATATATGAATGGTAAAATTTTAATATGGGAGGAATTTCATCATTTGTAACACATCTTCTAACAATCTGATCAACATAAAATTTTTAAAGATGAGGTTCATCCCAAATGTAATATTTAACCTCTCCTTTAATTATATCTTTCTCAACTCTAGATAAATCATTAGGTAAAGACTTAGTCACCAAAAAGCTTACTATGTCAACATACCATGGAATTACCTATTGAATAGTGAAGAGACTTTCATTCGAAAATTTGTCTTAGATAACATCAAATGCGTTGGTTAGAATGATCCTGCTAAGATGATCGGCTAACAAATTTTTAGCTCCTTTCTTATCGCGTATTTCCAAATCGAATTCTTAGAGAAGTAAGATCCATTGAATCAATCTTGGCTTTGCTTCTTTCTCAGTCACCAAATATTTTAGAGTTGCATAGTCTGAATAAATGATCACCTTCGTGCCCAATAAGTATGACAGGAACTTCTCCAACCTAAAAACTACAGTCAAAACCTCTTTCTCTATTGTGGAATAATTCTTCTGAGCATCTTTAAATGTCATGGAAGTGTAGTAAATGACATGAGGTACCTTGTCCACTTTTTGGCCCAGCATCCAACCGCATAATCCTAAGCATCACACATTAGCTCAAACGAAACGTTCCATTTCGGTGGTTGAATAATTGAAGTTGTAGTAAGTAGTTCCTTGAGTTCATCAAATGCAATCTTGCAAGGCTCATCAAAATCAAACTTTACGTCTTTTTGGAGTAGTCTACGTATAGGTTCTGCAATCTTTGAAAAATCTTTGATAAATCGCCGATAGAATCCTATGTGACCAAGAAAAGAGCAAAGTTCCCGCATAGTTGTGGGATAAGATAAAGATCGAATAATATCTATCTTAGCCTTATCGACTTCAATTCTCTTAGAAGAGACTGTATAACCCAAAATTATTCCTTGATCAACCATGAAATGACATTTTTCATAATTTTAAACCAAATTAGTCTTAATGCAACACTTAAACACTTTTTCAAGGTTGTTTTCTCTTGGTCTTTAGGTGTAACCAAAGTCTAGTGATACCCTGAATAACCATCTAAACAACAATAGTGAGTTTTACCTACGAGTCTTTCAATCGTTTGATCGATAAACGGAAATTGAAAATGATCTTTTCTAGTAACTGAATTTAACTTCCTATAATCTATCCAAACTCTCCACCCATCTTGAACCCGGGTGGGTATTAACTTACGATCACTATTTTCTATCAAAACTACCCCAGTGTCAAGAAGCTTCAAAATTTCCTTTTTCACTACTTCCATCATGGGTGGGTTTAAACGACATTAGGGTTGCCTCACCTCCTTGGTGTCATCTTCCATTAATATTTGGTGCATACAAATGGTGGGACTAATACCCTTTAAATTTGCCACTGTTCAATCGAAAGCCTCCTTATGCTCCCTTAGCACTTGAATCAATTATTTTCCTGCAAAAGAGTAAGTTTATTAGAAGTTATGACAAGCAGCGTGTCTTGCTTACCCAAAAAGATGTATTTTAAATGGCTAGGCAAACTCTTCAACTCTAATGTTGGGGGTTGGATCAAAGACAGTAGGAGCTTGGAGCTATTGTGTGATAGCTCCACATACGACAGCTCCTTCTCCTACTGATTGGATTTTTCCAATCGACAAAATAATACCTCCAATTCGTTGTTAAGTAGTAACAATTCCTTGATGGCTTGCCCCTATGATGCATGTCCCATCTCCAAGATTATTTTAATTTCATCTCTTCCCCTCAATAATAAATTTTCCTACACCCATATATCAATAAAATTCACAGAAACAACAGGTTGTTCATCATCTAAAAATTTCATGGAATTGTACATATGGAATTTAATTAATTCACTATCAAATTCCATAGTCAACGACCCATTATGAACATCAATTTTTGTTCTAGTAGTTTTAAGTATGGCCTTCCAAATAAAATCAGGGTTGAAGAAGATAAATCATCACTCCCTATCTGCAAAATATAAAAACCAGCTGGAAAAAGCATATCCCCTACTTGAACTAAAATGTCCTCTAACACGCCCTTTGGATAAGCATTTGAATGATCCGTTAATTGAATCACTATATTAGTTTCCTTGAGAGGTCCCATGTTTAAAGACTTATAAATATCATAAGGCATGACATTTATGGATGCACCCAAATCTAGCATAGATTTTTCAATTCTCAAACCACCAATTTGATATGGGATAGTGAACATACCTGGGTCTCCACCGCTTGCAGCATCAATCATACTTCTATCTATGAGCAGAAGACCTTTATAGAAGTATTGAATCAATAATTGGTCGATTATTTGGTGATGGGGACAACTAGCACAAAGTTTCTTGAATCTTTCCCAATATTAGTAAAGTGTCTCCCCCGTGTGTTATCGAATGTCACAAATTTCCTTTCGAATGTTGGTAACTTTTGATGCTAGAAAATATTTCTCAAAGAGTCTCTTCATTTCAGCCCATGTTTGCACATTTTCACCAGCCAAATAGGACAACCAATCTTGAGCATCATCTTTGAGAGAAAATGGGAAAGCTTTTAGTTTGATTTGCTCTTCCGTCACATTTGTTGGCTTCATACCCATACAAACAACGTCAAACTTGTTCAAATGTTTGTAAGGATCCTCTCCCGATAGACCTCTAAAAATCGGTAATAAATGGATCAACCTAGATTTTAATTCAAAAGTGTTGTTGTCCCCCAAATTTGGAAAGTTGATGCAGTGGGGCTATTGAGCATCCGTAGGCGCGACTAATTCACGAAGATTGCGATTCGTAGCCATCCTTTCCATTTTTTGCACTTGCTGTTGTTGTTTTGTTTGTTTTCGTAACCTCTTGGCTATCTTCTTGATCTTTGAATCAAATAGCAATTGAGTTGTCTTGTCTACTCTTATAACATCAAAAACGGTGCCAAAATTTGATACTGTTGTTGCCTGCAACCAAATTAATACCAACTCTAGCAATGAAAAATATAGTTGGTGAAGAGTTAAGATCGTTCCCACAAGGAATTTTAACGGTAACGATTATACGAGTTTAAAACTAAACAAATTTGGGAGGGGGGAGTTTAAATTTAAGAAATCAAAAAGGCAAAAATAAAAAATTAACAAAAATAATCAAATTTGGAAATTCAGTAAATAAACTTTAGTTTCGGGTCACCTATTATCAAACTAATATGGATCTTCGATATAAAACTCTGTCCATTAATAAACATTCATTGGGTGATATTTTTTCTTAAGATTAAATGAATAGAAACATATATTCTAAATATTCTTATTAGTCAACAACTTAGATACGATCTTAAGTTTAACTGATTAACAACTTTAAGAACTAAAAAACCAATGAGCAAGACAACACAACGTTAAGCACCTTCTTAGAATTTCCAAAATTTACGTAAAGATGGTAATCCTAATTGCCACTTTGGATTAGTTAATTTGGCTATAAATTAAACAAATCAATTCCTAGTTGCGCATTTTAGAAATCAATCAATTCAATCATGAAAAGAAATTCAGAAGGCACTTAATATTCATTAATGAAGTAAACTTTATTTAGAAATCTCACACATATTAGATGATAACGTGGCTCCTTCAATCAAAAAGAAAAATTTAGCTACTCATAACAAAAGTAAAAACCAATAGAAGAATAGCAAAATATAAAGTCTCCATTCCTGGTCTTTTCCGAGAAAAACACAAAAAATTCTCCAAAAACTAGAAACTACGCAGAAACGTAAAAATTGCTACCCTCGGTGAATAATGAATGTCTTTTTTTAATGATTTTGAATTTTCTCCCTCTTCCCTCCTATCATAATCTTCAGCAGATACGCTCCTCTCATATTCAAGTCGCAGATCCCTATCAGTAAGGCAACAACTTAATTCCCAAAATCATGAAGATCTTTGGTGGATCGAATCTGATTTTAAATCAGATTCTATAGATAATATTTTTCCTTGCACGTACCCACACTTAGTCAATTATTTTTCTGCTAGCTGGAAATTCGAATTGTCTTTACTTTTCTTGCATCTTTTCGATCCAATTTCATCTTTCATGTGTTGAAAATCATCTAAGAGCAATTAAGAAACAAGTCTATTAATTTTGAATAATAATTTCAACACATTAAAGAGATTTATATCCAAAATTAGCACAAAAATGACAATTTAACAATTCCAATGCACTTATAATGAAAAAACTTAAATTTGATCTCTTTTTAAGAATGGGATCAAATAAAATCAAATTATATTTAATTCAACCTAAAATTTTATTAGATTTAGATTATTTGATATAGGACTTACTTGAATCATCAAATAATTAAGATATTGACTTATTAAAATATCATCGTTTAAGAATTAATTAAATTGAATTTAAGTTAAATCAAGTCAATTTTTCTAAATTTAAACTTGATTAAAAAGTTTAATTAATTTAAAATTGTTGTCTATTAATTCAAGTGTGTTGCATGTTTCTCTTAATTCACATGTAATAACACGTAATATGTCTTGGAAAAGATGGTTACGTGTTTAGGTTACTGTGAAATTAGCGATGAGGCCTTTGATGATGTATTTTCGGAGAAATTGATAAAACAAGTTTCCAAGATACATCTAAGGAAGGAGAAAAAATAAATCGCCGCTTGACTTGCATCTTCAGGCTACACATCTTTTCTTATAGAATCTGAATCCAATTCAACCTATTAAAAAGATTCAATTTAATTTATTTTGATAATTTTTGTTTGATTAATTGATTAAATTTTTATAAATTGATTAAATTTCATAAAGTAAAATAAACAAGTTAATTTTTATTTAACAATTTTTGTTTTAATTAAACTTTAACTTTTTGGATGGATAAAGACAATCTTCTTCTTTAATCTTATTAAAAATTTTAATTTTGTTTAATCTTTATTATATACCGATTTTATAATAGTCTAACATCAGTTGAACCTTTAAATTTTAAACCTCTTATTTTATCAATTTAATTCTTAAACATCTTATTTTTACCAATTTAATTTTCAATATGATTTTTAAGACATTGTAATCAAGTTAAGTTGAAATGTGTTTTTTTAATTTGAATCCAACTTGAGATCTATTAAACTTAAGTTATTTCACACGAGTTCAATTTGAATGGTCCAAAAATTAAAATAACATTATTATGAAAATTAGTTAAACCAATTTTGAATCGAATTAATTATATTGTATTGCAAATTTTTATTATATTTTCAATTTTAATTAATTATTTCTTAGTCTTCATCCATCAATCATCTACAGTGCCCTCATATCAATGCCATGGGACGTGTCAATCAAAATATAAATCAAATTTTGCTTCTTCAAAGATTTCATAGAGATTTACCATTTGTGGAAATTCCAGTAATTTGATGATAATGACTCATGTTTGAGGAGAATTTGATAAAAGAAGCCATGGATTGGACACGACGTGTGATGAAGAACAAAAAAACGAAGTGTCAAAGTGATTTTGGAACTGATTGAAGACGACTTTCATAGATCTAGAACATCTTTCTTTTATTCTTCTTCTATTATCAATGATTTTAAAATCGAACCGGACCAGTCAATTGAACCTAAATAAACGTGAACCGGCCTACTTTTTAGTTCGGTTCGTGTTTATAACTTTTAGAGGAAAAATCGGTCAGTTTAATAATAAACCAGTCAGTTTTTTTGGGAAAAATTGGACAATTTCTAAAAAAACCGACTAACTAAACCTTTAGGCTATGTTTAGTTGGGCTTAAGGTTTTTAATGAAATAAAATGATTTATAATAAAATGGAATGTAAATTAATGTAATATTAGAAAATTGTTATTTAGAAAGAATGAAAGAATTCATAATATAATATAACGAAATGTTGATTAAATGAAGACTTTATAATATAATATAGTGTAAAGTTGTTTATCATTTTACATTATATCATAAACCTCCTAAATTGAAAATTTTTTATTTTTATTATTGAAGATAGAATAAAATATAATAAGAAACTCTCTTCTTCTATTTCATTCCATTATAAACCCTCCTTTTAAATAATAAAATAATATTTCATTCTATTAATAAGTCCATGACCAAATGTGTTCTTAATAATAAAAAAAGTCATCTTTTTTTTTTGGTTGATGTAATAAAAGATAAAAATGGCTCAAATTTTATTTCATGAATTCCTACTCTTTATATAGAGTAGTTTGTTGTAACTGAACATGTAATCTGTAACAGAAAAGATTTGCTAGAAAATATATATAAAAAAGGAAATAAAATAGAGAGTGGATTAGAAAATAGTAGATTTGGGCTGAAGAAAGTGGACTGGACTATTAGTCCAGAATCATTAGCTCAAGCTCGAAACCAAACAAATCTTTTGACCCATCGTATTTTTCCTTTTAGGTTTCCTTCACTCTTCAGTTCTCTTCACACGCCGCCGCAAGCTCGAGGTCAGTTGGCATGCCGCCGTAAGTTGGGTGGTAGATGTTGTGGACGACGTCAAGCTTGAGTATCAAATCTTGAAAGGAAGATTTTGGTAGAGCCTTTGTGAAGATGTCTGCTAGTTGCACGTTGGTGGAGATGGGAAGAAGGTGGATGATGCCTTTTTGTAACTTTTCACGAACAACATGGCAATCGATCTCGAAGTGCTTTGTTTGCTGATCAGATTTTTGCGATGTGTATGGCCGAAAGGTTGTCACAGTAGAGATAAGCAGGGTGGCAGGGTGGAGATCGTTGATTCCGATGTCTTGAAGAAGATAGAACAACCATTGAAGTTCGCAAGTTGTGGTGGCGAGGGCTCTGTACTCTACCTCAGAAGAACTTTTAGAGACGGTCGGTTGTTTCTTCGATTTCCACGAGATCAAGGAAGATCCAAGAAAAACATAGTATCTAGTGACGGATTTTTGTGAGTCGGGACAGGTTCCCCAGTCAAAATCAGAGAAAGCACAGAGTTTGAGTGGTGAGTTTTGGCGGAATAAAAGCCCTTAACCCAGAGATTTCTTCAAATATCGAAGGACTCGATGTGCTGCTTGAAGGTGAGAATTTGTTGTTGCAGTCATAAATTGTGAAAGTTGTTGGACGACGAAGGATATATCGGGTCTTGTGGTAGCCAAGTAAAGGAGCTTTCCAATCAAGCAGCGAAAGGAAGATGGGTCAGCGATGTAGTCTCCAGATGAGGATAATCGGAGATCTGAAGCCATAGGAGTGGCGGCTGGTTTTGAGAACAAAAATCCGATGTCTTGAAGTAAGTCGATTGCATATTTGTGTTGACTCAGATTTATACCAGTAGAGGATCTTGCTAATTCAAGTCCTAAAAAATATTGTGCAGGGCCGAGATCTTTGATTTTGAAGGTATCATCAAGGAATTTTTTGGTGGTTTGTATGAGCTGCAAATTATTACTAGCTAGTAGCACGTCGTCAACATAAACAAGTAAGATGATGAAGTGTTTACCTGCTGTCCTTTTGAACATGGAGTGATTTGATTGTGATTGAGCAAAGCCAGTAGAAAGGAGAGCAGATGTTAACTTGGAGTGCCATTGTCTGCACATGGAAGAGCTAGCTTGAAGGAGCCTTCATGTACACTTCTTCAAGTAAGCCACCATGTAGAAATGCGTTATTTATGTCCAGTTGATGCAGTAACCACTCTTTTTATGCTACTAATTCCAATAGAACTCTGATTATTGTCATTTTTACTATAGGAGAGAATGTTTTTGTATAATCTAAGCCATCTTGTTGAGTAAAGCCTTTGGCTACTTTTGCACCTTTGGAGACTTCCATCTGCATTGAACTTTAATCTGTGGACCCATTTGCAGTCAATTGCTACTTTCCCCGAAGGTAAGGGTTTAAGTTCCCAAGTGTTATTGTCTTCTAGGGCTTTTAGTTCTCCTTGCATTGTATCTCTCCATTCTGGATATTGGATTGCTTGCTTATAAGTAGTGGGCTCTTTGAATGAAGAAAGTCTAGTTGAAAAAACACGATGTTGAGGAGATAGGTTATCATAAGATAGAACAGAGGAGAGGGTGTGAGGTGAAGTGTGTGAAATGATGGGGCAGTGATAATCTTTGAGATGTGATGGAGGTTTGGATTGTCTTATGGAGTGGCGCAACAATGGATTTAGGTCAGGTTGAGTTGGAGAAGTAGGTGAGATGATAGTTTGTGTAGGGAAAGGTTACTGGTTTGATGAAATTGATGGGATGAAATCATCAGAGGTGAAGTTGAATGAATGGGTAGTATAGGTGAAGGTAGGTCTGGGATAATAGATGAGGTAAGCTAAAGAAACATAGTTTCATAAAATTGAATGTTTCTAGTCAACAAATATTGGTTTGAGCTGAAGTCAAAAACCTTGTAGCCTTTAGTGCCTGTAGAAAAACCCACAAAGATACATTTCCTTGCCCTTGCAGCAAAATTTCCTCTATTTGCTTCTTTGGTGGAAGCAAAACAAAGGCAACCGAACACCTTTAGATCTGTTAAATCTGGATTAGTACCAAATACAACAGAATATGGAGATTAGTTAGACAATAAAGGTGAAGGAATTCAGTTGATTAAGTAAATAGCATGAATTACAAAATCTGCCCAAAATTTTGCATTTTTAATGCTCTTGCTATATTAAAAATGTGTTGATGCTTCCTTTCAGCTCTTCCATTTTGTTGTGGTGTTTCAACACATGTAGTTTCATGTAAAATTCCTTTTTCTTTGTAAAAATCTGTCATGCAGAATTCTATACCATTATCACTGTGAATACGTTTAACATGTTTCTCAAATTATCTTTCAACATAAGAGCAGAATCCTTTTATTAGATCTCTAGTTTCGGATTTGTGTCTCATCATGTATATCCAGGTCATTCTGCCATGGTCATCCACAATAGTTAGAAAGAACTTATAACCAACAATAGAGGGAGTATAGGGACCCCAGATGCCAATATGTATCAAATCAAAACAAGCTTTTGCAGTTGAAAAACTAGGATGAAAAGGCAATCTTCTTTGTTTAGCAAAATGGAAAATATTACATTGATCTGTGCTTTGAAAAACAATAGTAGAATCTATTCTAGACAAAGTGTGTAGTCTTTGATTAGAAATATGCCATAGTCTTTTGTGCCATAGATTTTCTTGAGGTAAGGAAACATGACAGAGAAGAGAGGTGTGAGCTGGGATTGATGTAGATAGGTGAGAGAGACCGTTGACTTGTTTAGCAAAACCAATCATCTTCATAGTTTTGGTGTTCTAAATTTCACATGAATGAGGTGTAAAATTCAGTTGACATGGATAAGGACTAGTAAGCTTGCTAATAGAGATTAAGTTGAAAGAAGAAATGGGCACAAAAAGCACATTGGTAAGAGTGATTGAAGAAATATCGACTGTCCCAATATGTGTGACAGGGACAAAATTTCCATTTCGCAATCGGACAGTTAAGGAATCCACTGTTTTGTAGGTTGAGAAAAAAATCTAAAGAGCAAATAATGTGGTCAGTGGCACTAGAATCAAGGATCCATATGGATGACCATAAACCATAAAGTATGTGAGGTTTGGATGTACCTTTTTGTTCAATTGAAAGTGTATTGATCTGGGTGTGCTTATTGATGTTTTTCCTTTTGTGTCTCCTTCTTTGTGTAGAATTTCCATCGGCTGTGAGTACTGCTCCGAAGTGAGGCTGAAGGTGGTATTGTTTTTCCCTAATTCTTTGGAAAATGAAGAACTTTCCATATCTAAGGAGAGGCAGTCCTGGTAAGTTTCAACTTGATTGATTGTTTTGAATTTGTTTTGATTGTTGTCTCAACTTGGATGAACTGTTCTAACATTTGAAAATTTTGGGGGGAAACCATGTTTCTTATAACATTTATTTTCAACATGTCCGATGTTTCCATAGAAGGTGCAAATAGGTTTTCTGTTTTGTTGATAATTTCTCTTGCTGTCAGCTTTGCTAAAAAATGCTTGTGGTTCAATGATTGATGAAGATAGTGTCTGTTGGGTATTTAATTGTCTTTCATGTTGTGCCACCATAGCAAAAACTGTTTTGATGTCAGGTAAAGGATCCATAAGCAGAATATGTGACTTGACAGTAGAGTAAGAGTCATTTAACCCCTTTAGAAATCTGATAATACAGTCTCCTTCTTAATAACTTTTGAATGTGGTTAAAACATCACAATTGCACTAGGGCTCACACTTGCATTTAGGTAAAGGTCTTAAGTTAAATAATTCATCCCATAGCATTTTAAGATGTGTGTAATAGTCAGAAACTGAAAGATTATCTTGTTTGTGACTATATATTTTTTCTTGGAGATCAGATATTCTAAAAGAATCTGTTTGTGAGAACCTTCCTTCCAAATCTTTCCAAACTTCAACTGTAGAGTCAAACCAGATCACACTTTGTGTAATTGAATCTGTCACTGACCTTAATAACCATGATAAGACTATTGTGTTGCATCATTCCCAATACATGAACAAAGGATATTCTCTCTGTGGCATTGTGATAGATCCATCTATAAATCTGTGTTTGTTTTTTTTATAATAGGGCCATTCGAATAGATCTTGCCTATGAATGATAGTTAGTTCTTGTCAAAGGTGAAGAAACAAGGACTAAGGATGGATTTTCATTGGGATGAAGATAAAAGGGGCTGGTTGGATGATCTTTTGGTCAAATGATATTTGGAGAGTGTGATTAATGATGTGTTTGGTTGGTGGTAACGCTAGTATATGAGGGACCTGGAGCTCCTAACATGAGGAAGATGAAGAGAACAAAAAAAGGCAGTAGAGAGGAGAAAAAATGAAGCCAGCAGAGTGAGAAGAGTATCGAGTTTCTCAATGCTCTGATACCATGACAAAAGATGTAATAAAAGATAAAATCGACTCAAAATTTATTTTATGAATTCTGACCCTTTATATAGAGTAGTTTGTTGTAACAGAACATGTAATCTATGACAGAAAAGATTTGCTAGAAAATATATATAAAAAGGAAATAAAATAGAGTGGATCAGAAAATACTAGATTTGGGCTGAAGAAAGTGAACTGGACTATTAGTCCAGAATCATTATCTCAAGCCCGAAACCAAACAAATCTTTTGACCCATCATGTCTTTCCTTCTAAGTTTCCTTCACTCTTTAGTTCTCTTTACAAGGTGTCCTAGGAGGGTTCTAGCCATGGGAAGACACCTTTAAGCCATTCACACTTAAACTAATCTCCGCTCGAGCTGAGTAGATCCCTTGCGGAAAAAACTCTAACCTCAAGTTTTAAATGGTTGTATATATGAAGGGGGTTCGAACCCGCAATCCCACTTAAACCAGAAGAGCCCCTTAAACTCTGCGGACAAATAAGCATAAAAAAGCTCTTCCTCTCTGCAAAGCTATCAAACCATGCATTTACTCGTCATTTCATTGTCATTGTGCATCTCCAATTTTAAGAGAATACACCGTTGTTGTAAGAAAAAGGTAGAGATGTTTAACGGGTCAAAAGTAAAAAAATCTTTAGAATTTTTAATGATGTTTATTTTAATTCTCTCACATAATTTAACTAATAAATTATATTTTATATTTTATCTCTTTACATTTTAATTAAAATTTATTTTGAATTATAACTGATAAAAATAAATTATCATTTTTATCCTTAAAATTATTAAATTTATTTATTCTCACTAGTAAATTATATTTATCAAAATTTAGGTTCTTTATTTATCTCTTTATATTTTAATTAAAAATTTTAAATTATTATTGTTAAAAATTAATTATTATTTTTATCATAAATTTGCTTAATAAGTTGAATTATTAATTAATATATATATACGTAATTTTGTTTAAGATAATTTAAAAAGTCAAAAAGTCAACATATCCTAGGTCATAAAAGAGCAACTTTACCAATTGTTCCGAGACTTACTCTCAGTTTAATATAATTTAAGAATGTGTTAAAAATACTATTTAAACTATAAAGAAATATGTTTAAAGAATATTAAAAATAAGTTAGAATAAAATTAGAATATTTTTTATTGACTTTTTTAAAACATACTTCAACCTTTAAATAAATAATAATATAGAAATATAATTTTTATTTTAAAATTTATGTTAGATTCTAAATTATTAGATTTTTATTAGCTTATTATATATTTATATGCATTATTAGTTCCTTTTTATTTCAAGAAAATATTTATTTTTTATTTTATTTTTACTTATTTTTGTGATTTTTATTTTTTATTTATTATATATTGATTTTATAACGGTTTAATACCGATCGAATCTTTAAATTTTAAACTTTTTCTTTGACCAATTTGATATTTGGCATTATTTATTATAATAATTACTGAGTCAATATTTCCGTCGAACCAGTAGACCAGTCTCCTCTCTGTCTTTTAGTTATGTCGTTATAATAAATGACCAAAGCGACGGAAGAGTCAAAATAGGCCTCTTTTTTATCACTTTTATCAATGTTATTAATCTCGCACCGATATCGATGTTAAATTTGGTTTTTGTACAGTGTTGTATTGACATTAATTAATACTTTTGTATAATTTTTTAAATTTATAAAGTAGTCATGTTTTTTAAAAAACTACAAAATAATCTCTCAACAAAATTCTATTTATTTTTGTTAATATTACTTTCTAATACTTCTCATGAAAATAGTAACCACAATTAATATGAAAAAGATTATTTAATTATCATAAAATATAAAATTAATAACAATACAAAGTATTACAATTTTACCATATTATAAATAATAATTACATCAAGGCGTTAAATAAAAAGAATAATAAATATACATGACTCTATCATAATTATAATTTACAACAAGAGTTCTTGGTGAGGAAATAACCAACTAAAAGTGAAACCTAAAACAAAAATATTTACAATTATATTTATATTGCATAATGCATATATAGAATTTAGCATATACGTAGTTATAAAAAAAAATAGCATATACATCAAATATAAGTGAAATCAAAAGAAGAGGAGGAATAAAAACCTCAAATTTCATTCAATCAGATACTCACTCAAATTGCATTAACTCTAATTCTTATTTGAAACAAAATTCACGTCATCAAGAGGAGCCTCGTCTTCACCACCATTCAAATTCACTGCACCTAATAACATATCAATACTTTCCCATCAAAGAATATCCCCAAGTTACTGTTATTTATCAAATTCGACTCTTCAAGATCGATATAATAAAGGCAAATTGGATCTACATAACTATTTATTCTATTAAGAGTCCTAGTAAATGATAAAATTAAATCATTAAGAAATTGCAAAAAATTATATGCAATGTAATACTGATAATAATATACCTTTTTTGAAGCTTTAAATTGTATATAACCAAGACCAAGTCATTCAATCTTTTTTGCTCGAATATATTCCTTGTCTTGGAATGGATGAATTCAAATGTATGCTAATTTCTTTTACACCATGTTGCACTCACACAATGAATTATAATTCAAATTGCAAACCTTTGCAATTCTCCATTTGGGAGCTTAAAAGATCTTGCATCATCTAATGGGCAATGATTGTTGTAATAGTTAATAATATTCTCTTATTAACTTCAACTTTTGTTGTAAAACTTGGTTTGAAATAAATACTAGGATTCAAAAATGTCCCAGCTGTAAATAATAGAAAGTAAAGTTGTTGTTCTCATCTCTCACTGATAACTGTAAGACAACATGTGTACAAAGAAGGTTTATTTTTTATAAAATGTCCCAGCTGTAAATAATAGAAAGTAAAGTTGTCATTCTCATCTCTCACTGATAACTGTAAGACAACATGTGTACAAAGAAGGTTTATTTTTTATATTGACCTTGATTGCTTCCTTCGCCCTCTCTATGACATCATAAAAATAACTCATTATTGTCTTCTCATCACTATTAACCAGATGAAATACCCTCACCAAAGGCTCACAAACTTGGACGACAAATTGACATTAGGATCAAAATTTATTATCTTTAAATATAATCTAGAAACTTCCAATCCAACATTAGGCCTAGCATGTTGAGATGCAACCCACATATCACTTGTAAACATTTCTCTTAACTCTTTTTTCATCATAATAAAATACTAAAGTGATAATAAATTAGTTGCAAATCTTATAATAGCAAGACGACACAAATTTCTATCACTGGTGAAATAATTTCTCATTAAATTTAGGACCCTTGCACGGTTATAGATGAACTTGATAATCTTTTTTGGCTTTTGCATAATCTCTTCAATAATAGGAAAATGTCTAGTATCTCTTATATTTTTCAATATCAAGCCAATGCAATGTGCAACCCAGGGAGCCTAATAAAAAGAATTATAGTTGCTTTACAATCTTCTTCCAGCTGCTTTATAAGTGAAATTATTGTCAGTAATAAATTGAACAATATTTTCTGGCCTAACTTCATTCACAGTTTCATCAAATATTTTAAATGGAATATGAACATTCCAAACAAGGATGGATGCATTAATATATTTTAACAAAATTGTCTCCTTTGCAAAATAAACCAAAAAATTAATAATAGGCTCATGTCTTTTATTTGTCTAATCATCACACATGATTTGATTGAATACTCATAAGTAGCTAAAATCATTCTTCTTTCATCCAAATAATTTTTTCCATAAGCAGAGCTGCTCAGAAGTTTACCTAATCATCAATTGAATGAGTGAGCTACTCAGAAGTTTACCTAGTCATCAATTGAATGAGCTTTGTATCCTAGATAGTAAAAGGTAATAGCATCCACCATAAGTTGATAATAATATGATTGGGCAACATTAGATGATATACCTAAATCATACTACACTCTAGTCATTGTCATGTCCATATTATGGGTTGCTTCTCCAGATTGTAAGACACTATGAATTGAAGGCTAAGCTCAAGGAGTTGTTTATGGTGTAAAAAAATTAGACACTTATCTTCTTCTTTTCCTAATATCAAGTGCAATATTTCCTTCTTGTTGGGTAGGAATACTGCCACCTTCAACATCCCCACTATCATCTTGAACACCAATAAAAGAACTTTTACTATCGATTTTGTAGTTTAATCTTTTCTTTCTATCTTTCTTATTTTGATACTCTTCAAGTAAAGTCATCATTTGTCATTTGTCATTTGACATCATAACTCACTTTCTTAAAAGGATTCACACAACTTTTAATCCCAATTAAATGCTTCTTTAATCTGATGAATGCTTTTTACAATACAAAGAAATGATATGGTTCTTCATTCCAGGTACCAATCTAGCAAAAGCGTAAGTTGGATCATTGAATCTTTTTATACCTGAAGTGACTGAACTATCAGGGTTACTTGAACTTTCCTTCATTTATCTATAAAATAAATAAAGACATATGTCAAAATTAAATTAATAACTTTATATCAAAATAAGAACACTTAAATTTCATTATCAACTACTATCACAAAATATGCATTGTTTAACACAAATATCAAAATTTTAAATCATTGTATGAAATATTAATTAATATCTTCTTAATTTGATTTAGGGATTGGTTAGGGCCATAGAGGAGACTTTGTCGAATGTGCGCCAGACATATATACTGCAATTGGTATGGCAACTGAAAGGGAAAGGATCTCAGAAATTAGTTTTGAAATTACGCATGATCAACCTATATTGAAGATTTCAACAAGCAGCTAAAGGGGCTTGACAAAATAAGCCCTGGATGTGCTTTAACATTACTTGGATATCTTAAAGAGGGGTGGGTAAGATGTTATCAATCTTTTGAAACTAAATGTCCAATAGATGACAAAAATATGAATGAAACTTTTAATGGGTGGATCCTACCATTAAGAGACAGGCTAGTGATTAACATGCTTGAGACAATTAGAATAATGGTGATGAAGAGGCAAACAAATAGGAGTAATTTTGTGGTTGGTTGGAAGTTAAATATTGTACCAACTATAATGAAGAAGTTACAAAAGAACAAAAAAGAAACATTGTACCAACTATGAGTAGTATGGAATGAAGAATTGTATGGAATGAAGATGGCACTTATAAAGTTTTAAAGGGTGATGGGAAGCATACTATAAGGATTGGTAGACATGTAGTAGTCGAACATAGGAACTATAAGGACACCTATGCAAACATGTGATTAGTGCAATTCATCACTCAAAAGAAAGGGTGGTTGAGACATTCGTAGATTCATGTTATAGGAAGTCAAGAAGGGAACAACAAAATGAGCTAAAAAATAAAAAATTTAAACAAATTGTCTCAAAAACGACACCTCATCTCAACATGCTGAGGCTTCCTTACAGATGTGTACACCTTACCATTTGAAAAAGTTGCATCTCCTAACTTGAAATATTAAATTTCATTAAATAAATCTTAAACACAAATTTTTAATCAAATAACAACAAATTCTCACTTAATAATTGAGGCATCCATAGAATCTTCAACTAGGATTATGATCACTCCATAAAGTTCTTAATGAGGCCTTTAGCCCACAATGGAAAACCATATTTCCTAAATTTTACTACTATTGTATTAGTCGATGATGATTCCATTTGCATACTAAAGAAAATCACAATGTAAATATGCCTATAAAGAAAACATCAATGTCAAATATAAGATAATCTTTACTAGGTGATGAATATAAATCCCAGCTTGTCCAAGATAAGATAAATATATATAAATGCTAACTTTACCAACTAGGTTAAATATAAATCCTAACTTTTCCAAATAACATTAGGCAAGTCACTTCAATATCATGCCCTCCATTTAAAGCATGCTCATTAATACACCTTCCAAAAGCAAAAAATAATGATAAAAACTATGTCATGCAGAAATATCTTTTATAAATTTGATGAGAAAAGAAGAAAAAAAACAATAACTTTTAACATGTAACATGTTAATTCATGTTGAAAACAATGTAAATTGGATTTGATATAGGATTCAAAAATTTGTGCTCGTTCTTTAAAATATTATAATATGATGATATTAGCCACTTTAAAAATGTAATGAAGCCCATCACACAATGGTCGTGCTAATGCTACTAGTGAGCTTTGATCAACCAAACTTGAACTAAGAACACTCTTTGATTGAAACATTTGAATTTGTCTGTATGTAGACAAATTGAATTCAACCAGAAGTAGGAAAAAACAGAAGATTTATTATGACTATACCATCTTCTATGACAGTCAAAGAGAACTACATAAAGATGATATTGTATTTCAACACTTAGAACAAGTTAAACATCCATACAAGAGAAGCAATTAATCAGAACTACAGATATATAAGTGTCAAAAGAAAGTTTTAGTGATTACATATCTTCAAGCAAAGTTTTAAAGAACCTTTCTTAATGACCCAATACTATAAACTTGGTGCACGTAACATCAAGAGATAACCAACTATAAAGCATATTCCTTATTATTTAAACACAAATGGGACTTAGGACTAACAAGAACTAAGTGAGGTCAAAATAGTAACACGAAAAGACATTAGCAACATAATTGAGGAGTAGCAATAATACCATGAAAACTAAAATTTAATATACTAAAAGTATATAAGTCCAAAAAACAAATGCTCATTAATATCACCTCCAATGCTTCAAATATAAAAAAACTAATGATTATCCCACCAAGTAAGAATTAAGAAACTAAATTCTTAAAAATTGCAACGAGTAATTTGAATTAGGAGCAAGTGATAGTGGTTAAGAATGAAGCATACATTTCATTCCTCCATTTCATGGCATCCCTTTTGAAAAAACTGATAAGTAAACAAAGCCTAAGCAAAAAAAAAAAAAAACATTACCACTTATTGCAATGGTAGGGATGGGCGGTAGTGATGAAGGGAGGTAAATAAGGGAGATGACAGTGATGGGCAAATGAGGGCGAGTAAGGGACACAGTTTTTTTCCAGATTGGGATTCCCACAAGGTTATATAAGTTTAAAGCTAAAACAAATGGGGGATTTAATTCATGAAAATCTAAGAATTTAAAAATAGTTGAAATTTGAAATTAACAAAATAATCAAATCTAAAAATTCAGTAAACAAACCTTGGTTTCGGGTCACTAATGTTATCACACTAATATGGATCCTCGATATAAAATTTAGTCCATAAACAAACATTCATTGGGTAATGTTTTCTCTTAAGATTAAATAAATAGAAACATGTATTCTAAACATTCTTATTAGTCAACAACTTAGATACGATCTTAAGTTTAATTAGTTAATAGCTTTAAGAACCAAGAAACCAATCAACAAGACAACACTTGTACGACATACATTTAATCAATTTAAGTACCTTTTTAGAATTTCCAATTCTAACGTAAAGACGGTAATCCTAATTGCCACTTTTGATTAGCAAAATTGAACGTTAAATCCTACTAATCTGGCTATTAAACAAATCAATTCTTAGTTACGCACGCTAGAAATAAAGCAATTTAATCATAAAAAGCAATTCGGAAGACACTTAATATTTATCAATGAAACAAAATTTATTTAGAAATCTCACATATACTAGATGATAACGCGATTCTCTTCAACCAAGAAGAAAGATTTAATTACTCATCACGGAAGTGAAAACCAACAAAGAAATAGCAAAATACAAAGTCTCCATCCTTGGTTTTTTCCCAGAAAATACGAAAAATCCTAGAAAACTACTACAGAAACGTAAAGTCTCTATATTGCATACGTGAACAGTAAAGGTGTTTTCTTTTATGCTTTTCAATGTCCTCCCTCTTTCCTCCTTTTTCATTATCTTCAGCAGATATTCTTTCCCCCATATCAGGTTGCAGATCCCCATCAGTAAGGTAACAATTTGATTCTTAAGATCATGAAGATCTTACATTAATCAAATCTGATTTCAAAACATATTATGCAGGCATTCTTTGTCCTTGCACGTACCCATGCTCAGTCAATTATTTTTTGTCAGTTTAGAAATTCGAATTATCTTTACTTTCCTTGCATCTTTTTGATTCAATTCGAATTATCTTTACTTTCCTTGCATCTTTTTGATTCAATTTTATCTTTCAAGTGTTGAAAATCATCTGAGAATAATTAAGAAACAAGTCCATTAATTTTGAATAATGATTTCAACACATTAAGGAGATTTATATGCAAAATGAGCACAAAATGAAAACTTTACAAATTCCCCCACACCAAACCTTTGATCGCCCTCAAGCAAATATACCAAACCACTACACTCTATCAATTCATCCTTCATAAAATTAAGTGCAACAATCTGCTTCACTTGGGCCAGGAAGACTTAGGTTGCAACACACATCATAATCACTTTTCACCGATACAAATAAATAAAGTCAAAGTAAGACATTTTTGTTCAAAAGGCAAGTATGAAACCAAAGTGAATTCTTCTCACAGATTTCTTTCTTACACTCAAGTGCTTAAGGTTAAAGTGTTTCTCTCAAATCTCCCTCTAATAGATTGCACAGTCATAGGCTTGCAAATTTACCAGTTATCATTCAATTGAATTATATGAGTTCATAAATCAAAAAGACTTTATTATGGGTTATAATGGGTCTGGGTTCAAAGGTAAGGCAAAAATGGAAAAGGTTAATCACAAGCATTCACAAGTACCAAGTAAAATGGACACTCAAATTTAAATTCTGAGATAAACACATGAATTCAAAGGTCTACAACTACTCATTACTAACTAATGCTATTTTTTCTTTTCTTTCTTCTTTCTTTTTTCTTTTTTTTTCGTTTTCCCTTTTCTTTTTTCTTTTTTTACTTGAATAATGCTAAAAACAATGGAAAACAATAAAAACGAGAGCAAATAATAGTAGTGTAATTTAATAAACACATAAATAGAAGTACCTATAAAAATATCTCAGAATACAATACAGAACAAAAGTCCCAAAATCAAATGCTTACTCTGTACTTCATTCAACTTGTGATAGGGTAAGGCTAATGAAATTTTTAGGTTTCAATGTAAGGTGATTAATTTAAAAACAAACAGGGTTAAAGGCTCAAAAGGATTTGCAAGGGGAAAATAACTCGGTTGGTCATTTTTAAGCTAAAGGGTTTAAAAACAAAGAAGGCCTTAATTATTTCCATAAACCATGTAGTCAAACAAATTCAATCTGGTTCATTGCAAGCTCTGAAGGTAAGCCTAATTAGAGGATCATCACACAATACAAAGAAACAGAATGACATAAAGATGATATCATTAAAGCTCAAATCCACTCTCAGGTTTAATTCAAGAATTCACCTTAATTCCACATATTACCTAATCACTCAAATGTAAAACTTTGATGAAGTGTACAAGATCGGTTATTGCAATTAATCTGCATGATTCACTTTAAACTTACATATCCCAATTTATTTTCATGCACACACTTAATCTCATACAAACTAATATGATAAAGCTTCATGGTTTAACATATAACACAAGCATGCAAAAATAGAAAAGAGAATCAAAGAAGGACAAAATCATATAGTCATACACATGTACTCCATATCCTTCCCCCCACACCTAGACCAACATTATCCTCAATGTCAGTACATAAAACTAAAGAAGCAAAAATATAAAAGAAAGGAGGAAAGAATGCTTCTCTATTTGTGGATGCCCGAAATCATAGAGTTGGTAGGTGAGGAGGTTAGAATCCTTTATGCTCCCAATATGCCATCAAATTATACTCCATTCGATGCATTCGGTGTTTTAGTCAACTAAGACGATCATCCAAATTGGCTTGGGGAGGTTGGTGGTTACGCGGTGCACCTGTTACAATCTGACTTCTTGTAGTTAATTCCCCTACACCTGAACCATTACTTGTCCTCAAGCAATAAATCAAATGCTTCACTTCAACAATTATGGTCCAGAGTAAATAGTTAATCAAGCACACCGAAATCCATCAATGCTTTCAATTCAATTTACTCATTTCAACTCTATCATGATCAAAAACAAATTACTCACATGCAAGCACACAGTCAGTAAAATAGTCACTCAAGATGCATAATATCTAGCATTTAAGCCAATTTGTAGTTTTTATCACATAAACAAGTAGGGAATGCTCAGTACGACGCAAAAACAGATGAAAAGAAACAATATAAGTAGAGATATGGCAATACTAGTTTGATAAGTCATCTAACTTTTCGATGCGAAGGTGAATATTTTATGGTGAACACCTCTGGCTACTTCGTTAGATCACCATTTCAAATGAAAAAAAGAACCACTTATAACTTCAACTGTAGAGAATGTGAGTTGAAGCCAGCAGAATGTAGATTACCCAATACATAGCAACTTTAAAATAAAAATAAAAAATAATGATACTTCTTATTTAATAACACAAGACAAAGACACTTCTGATCAACAAAGCAAAAACAAAGGTGGTTATCTCTTCTTCTTTTTGGTTTTTTTCTTTTTTCTTTTAGTGTTTTCTTTTTCATCACTGCATTCTAAGCATCCCATTCCACATTCATATGACAATCTATACAAAATGCACTTAAATATCAAACATCATACACAAGAGTCACCACACACATGTAAGGCACAAAGAGGAAAAGGAAAAGAAAAACAAAAAACTTTTAAGTTAGCATCATTTCAAGAGTCAATCAAAGTTACTCAAATCAAAAGCATACACATCATTCATGTACCATAATTGACTATTAACTAAAAATCAAAATAATTCAAGTTACCACATTCTCATCATCACCATCAAACTCACAACAATCCAAGTGTGTTGAAATTTCACACTTACCCCACCCCCACTGATGGAGGACCATCCAAGCTTGCAATTGAAGATATGGAAGCTATGGGGCTTGGAGAAAAACCACCAGGTGGGGATGAGGTCCAAAAAAAGTCGGTTGAAGTCTTGGAGGAAGAAGAAGTTGGGCTGCAGTTGTTCTTAAAGTTCCAGGTGGTGTTGAGCCCATTTGGTGACTTCAAAGCTTGTGTTTTTTCACCTAATCATACTGAGTTGTTTTAAGCCTAGGAGCAGCAGATTTTCTCACGTTTAAATTGCGCTTATTTTGGTTTTATTTAACTAGTCTTTGGTTTGATGTAACGACTTGTTTTATTTCCTGTTTTATCTTGGCCCGGATTTGTTGTTTTGGCCTGATTTAATGACTTGTTTGGTTTGTTTTATTTTAGCTATTTTGTAAGACTTTTATTATAGGTTTTGTTTATGTTTTTATGAGCTAAAAAACTACAGAATAGGAAAAGTGAGGAGCTGACTTTGTGGCTACCCATTTGCTTCCTATTTTAGCTCATTTGTTTCCTATTCAATATTATTCAAAAAAAATATAAGAAAAATTTGAGATTTTCTCTCAATCTTTTGACAAGGAATTGTCTAGGTTTTGATTGTTTTTTCCAAAGAACAATCATTGGGTTTGATTATTTTCCGAAAATAATTAAAAGGGCTTGTTTGTTTACCGAAACATTCAATTGTTTGTGTGTTGTGCGATTTCCAGAATTCTGTCCGAGTTCCAATTTCGTTTTCTAGTTCCTATTACCTGTGTTCATCAAATTAAAAATTTTCCTTCTTCAAGATTGTTCCTCACATCTTAAATTAAAAATCTTTAGAAGACATCTTCACCCAATTCGAACCCTAGCCTCCTCAAAATTCCCGTTTTCATCACCTGCCTTCATTATATCGCCCAGATTAACATGTCACCATAAAATCCACCATAACACAATCATTCATTATCCGATTAATCCAATTATTGTGTCTAAATTTTAGTTCACAAAAATTTATACAACTTTTCTTCTTTCCTCAAAACCAAATTCCTAGCCAATTAACCCAGAAACGTCTTCATATTTCCTGTTCTAGTTTAATCCGATAAAAACCAGATTGCCCAAAACTTTTCCAACAACCACCAGACCCTATTCCGATGACTTTTAGGCCATTCCCCCATCACTATTCCATCAAAATACTGGCACCAGTTTAATCACCAAATCTCCTTAAAACATCTAGAAGTGATCATATCACTATAAACTCTTTATTTGAGTAAATGTTCCCTGATACATATTTCAATTAATAATTCCAACATGCAGACACTAAATTAATACTCTATAAAAATCCATTCCAATCATATCAAGAATTATAATGAAACACATACAAGTTCACTACTCATCAAGATTATGGTTCATAATAAGCGAATGCTTAAAGTTGTATGCTTCAAGATTAAAGTAACGACCCACTTTATTCTTGAAAACATACTTGATTCCAGATTCATTTAATAGTGCCATTATCGATA
>JAOSBK010000001.1:31618432-31653976 GCA_027568895.1 Erythroxylum shatona | reverse complement strand
CACGAGCTGTCAAGCTCACCCCCCTTTCATCCCCATCTCCAGGTATCGAGCAGGAGATCGGATGAAAGAAAGTCAAGGCTTTTGTTCGAATTTGTATATTTTGTGTTTTGTGTATTTTGGAGTTTGGTAATGGTTTTGTATATGGCTTGGAATGCCATTGATGTTTTGTAAGCATTGATTTCATGATGTATATGAATTATGAATTTGTATATTGAATTGATATGGATGAATGTGATTGAATGTGACTTGGATTATGGATAATGGGATTGATTGTGATATGGATTCCAGACGGGAGGTCCGATGATTTTGATTTGTGATTAAGAATTATTGAAGTGTTATAGGTATATGATGATAATTGGTTGTGTTTGTTTATGCTGGGATTCCGGATAGGAGGTCCAATGAATTGTGTTGCTGGAATTGAGATATTGAAGTGCTTTTCGTGTGTGAATTGTGGATATGGGTGTGTGTGTTAAGTGTCTATTGGCATAAGAAAAGAAGAATAAGTTTTGATTAAATTGATGAGATATGTTTTGATATGAAGCATAAAATGAATAGAGATTATGGAATTGATGAATATTCCAAATGGGAAATTAGATTGCTTTGTATGTGATTGAATAAAATGAAAAAGAAAGAAAAAAAATTTATACCGGTTTCGGATTGGTTTAGTCTAAGGTTTCCAACGCAACTTTTTTGTTTTTGTTTAAAAGTTTGCGAACCTGGATGTCAGAATTTGTTTCAGTTGATTGATCCGTTTGTTTTTACTTTGTTTCCGAGCCATTCGATTCGTTTTCGATTTACTTTCGATACCTTCGCTTTTGGATTTCGTCCGTTCATTCGCATTTGTTTTGGCCCACTTTCGGCTTGAGATCTGTTTGATTCGTTCCGCCTCTTTGTTTTTCGTTTTTCAGTTGGGGTCTGGTTCCAGAATCGGGTCCCAACAACGAAAGTGTTAAGAAGGTGAAAAGAAGAAACAGTTTTTAGCAGATTTGGACAAAACCATTTATGGTATGAAATTTAATATAACATCTAGAGAAACCGAACTCCAAGAAAAAGATGTTTTGCGAATTCTGAGGTGATTTTCTAAAGTTGCATTTGCAGAAGTATCCAAAACCAAGTTGGATGAACCACAAATGAACTAATCTTGTAACCCTTTCTTTGTTTCACCTTTTGGTCCTTGATTATGTTCTATATTCGAACTTTATTTTGGTAACGATACATGTTGAACATTTTATAAGTGATTATCTAAAGTTGCATCTGCAAAAGAATCTAAAACCAGGTTAGATGAACTGCAAATGAACTAATCTTGTAACCCTTTCTTTGTTTCAACTTTCGGTTCTTGATTGTGTTATGATATATGTTTAGCAATTTATCATAAGTCTCTGAAAAGTTCCACAATAAGTTTCAAAGTTTAGCTATCTGCAATTTCAATACATCCATGAGATAGTGACAACGCATCATCACTAATAGTTTAGAAGAACAATCCAGCTCTAACTTTGTAACCAACTATAGAAAGAACTTTCAATTAAGTTTTGCAATAAACCGTCAAATTTTGTATTCATATCTTCCTCACAAAAGAATCATAGAAAAAAAATCAGAAAGTACTGACAATACAAAAAGCCTCTAAAAGAATAACAAGAATTCCTTTACAAAGTCAAAAAGATGACTTTTATATAATTTTCTATGGCGGGAAAGGAAGTATATTTAGGAAGTAGTCGTAATCATCATCATCCAAACTGAAGTGACTACTTAATACATTTACAACTGCATGGAAGCTTGTTGGAGCAGTGTCTAGATCTCACAAACCATTGTAAATCCCTTGATTGTAGTTGTCAGGATCTAGGTTTAAGTTCTCAGAGATGGAAACAGGAGGGTTAATTTGGAGCCTCCATTGCTACTATTTCAGGGATTGACACTTTGTCTAAAATAACAATTGAAACACCTCCAGTCACAGCTGATCTCTCTCTTTGCTCTCTTTTACTTCCTTGTTCTCTGCAACACAATCAAATGATGTTGCAAAATGTCTTCAGTCTTGCAGATCATTTTTACTAGGAATAGGAATTCATCAAGTTCATTATCAGAAGAAAAAAATCAACTAATGGAGTTACTTCCAGTTCGTGAATCCATCTTCCTATAGTCATTCTCACCATCAATTTCCATGTTTTTGGCTTTTCTCTTCCTCCCACGTTTCAGTTCTTCATTGCCTTTCACTTACTCAATCAACTTTAGGTTTCCTGAAGAACATGGAACAACCACTTCCTCAGAAGAAGATCGTCTTCTGCTTGCTGATCTTTGATCCTTGAAAATGCAATAAATCCTAGTAAAACGAACAAACAATTTAACTTGTTAAACATGCAGACCAAAGTATATGATGTCATTGCAGATGCTCACATAATAGTTTTCTTGAGTTATCCACTTTCTAGTCATATGTGGTTTGGTGGGATAAACATTAAACAATAGAAAATTCTCTACCTCAATTGTGGATCTGAAGGTTATATTTGTAAGTTGATGGCAGAAGTACTGCAAATATGAGATTGGATTGTGTTATATCTGTAACTTTCTTAAGTAGAAAACATTGCACAGAAATGATTACCATGTCGAACCATCTGTCACTATATTGATGACTTTTGACTATCCAACCACTTACTCTTTCAGCAAACATGAGTAACAGAGGGAGTCTAGGGTCATCGGATTTATATTCCATCTCCTTCTTGTGCAACTATTTTTCAAATGCATCAATTAGCTTCCATAAAGATGGTGATAAGTAAATAATAAGAAGCATCAAATAGTGCCTGCTTATGAAGTAGAACTCTACATCGTCAATTTCTTCCTAATTGTTTTTATAATTTGTAGGAATTTGAAAATCCAAATGGCTTTCTCCAGCAAATAAGGTCCTGATTCTTATTCTCTTTGGTGGAGCACCAAGATCCCTATGAGACAAGCAAGCACCGATCAAACAACTTTGAGAAGAAAATCAAGCAAATCACACACAGGTTTATGTAAATCTTGCATAAAACAAAGAGAGACTATCAGGAGGAATAGGTTATGAGAAAGAAACTAAAATATGCTCAACTTTCTTGTTGTTCTCACAAGTTCTCATCTCAACTAACCACCCAGGAGGCAATCCGTACCTTGTTCTATCATAGAAGTGAGTGTTTGGCCTCATAAAATCGTATTTCTTTCTTTTGGGTTTGAGGAGTGGTGCTGGTGATACTTCAAACAAAGGTTGATGGTTAAGCACAATGATTTAATCACCAATGAACCTCATTGTGGATGGTGAGAGTTGTGGTGGTGGTGGTGGTGGTTTAGACAAAGGCTGAGAGTTAAGCACAATTATTTCATCAATGGTGTTCTTTGTGGTTAGGGAGAGTACTGGTGGTGGTATCTGGGACAAAGGTATTGGATTCAACACTTGGCTATTGTAAGTAACTTTCATCTTCTTAAAGCTTGAACTCCATTTTCTCTGAGTTTTCTCTGTCTCTTTTGTTTTCAGTGTTGAACAACCTTTCATGTTTGTTACTCAACACTAATGAATTATGAGTATGTGTGTGTTTATGAGAGAGAAAGAGAGGTAGAGAGAGATATGGACTCTTTTAGAGTTGTGAAAAGACATGCAAAGACCAGACCAACGAGGTGACACGTAAGTGTTAAAAAGGTTAAAAGGAGAAACAAGTTTTTAGTAGATTTGGACAAAATCATTTATGGTATGAAATTTAATATAACGTCTAGAGAAATCGAATTCTAAGAAAAAGATGTTTTGCATGCTAATCCTGAGGTGATTTTCTAAAGTTGCATCTGCAGAAGAATCCAAAACCAGGTTAGATGAATTGCAAATGAACTAATCTTGTAACCCTTTCTTTGTTTCACCTTTTGGTTCTTGATTATCTTCTATATTCGAACTTCATTTTGGTAATGATACATATTGAACATTTTATTAGTGATTATCTAAAGTTGCATCTGCAGAAGAATCCAAAACCAGGTTGGATGAACTGCAAATGAACTAATCTTATAACCCTTTCTTTGTTTCAACTTTCGGTTCTTGATTGTGTTATGATACATGTTTTGCATTTTATCATAAGTCTCTGAAAAGTTCCGCAGTAAGTTTCAAAGTTTAGCTATTTGCAATTTCAGTACATCCATAAGGTAGTGAAAGTACATCATCGCCAATAGTTCAGAAGAACAATCCATCTTTAACTTTGTAACCAACTGCAAAAAGAACTTTCAATTAAGTTTTGCAATAAAATATCAAATTTTTATTCATATCTTCCCAACAAAAGAATCATACAAAAAAAATCAAAAAATACTTACAATACAAAAGCCTATAAAAGAATAGCAATAATTCCTTTACAAAGTCAAAAATATGACTTTTATACATTTTTCTACGATGGGAAAATATATATATTTAGGAACTAGTCGTCGTCATCATCATCCAAACTGAAGTGACTACTTAATACATCTACAGCTGCACGGAAGCTTGTTGGAGTAGTGTCCATATCCCACAAACCATTGTAAATCCCTTGACTGTAGTTGCCAGGATCCAGGTTTGAGTTCTCAAAGATGGAAACAGAAGGGTTTGGAGCCTCCATTGCTACTGCTTCAAGGATTGGCACTTTGTCTGAAACAAGAACTGAAGCACCTCCGATGACAGCTGATCTCTCTCTTTGCTCTCTTTTACTTTCCTTGTTCTCTACAACACAATCAAATGAAGTTGCAAAATGTCTTCAGTCTTACAAATCATTTTTACTAGGAATAGGAATTCATCAAGTTCATTATCAGAAGACAAAAATCAACTAATGGGGTTACTTCCAGTTCGTGAATCCATCATTCCATAGTCATTCTCACCATAAATTTTCATGTATTTAGCTTTTCTCTTCCACTCTCGTTTCAGTTCTTCATCGCCTTTCACGTACTCAATCAACTTTAGGTTTTCTGAAGAACTTGGAACAACCACTTCCGCAGAAGAAGACCGTCTTCTGCTTGCTGATCCTTGATTCTTGAAAATGCAATAAATCCCAGTAAAACGAACAAACAATTTAAATTGTTAAACATGCAAACCAAAGTATATGATTTCATTGCAGATGCTCACATAATAGTCTTCTCGAGCTGTCCACTTTCTAGTCATATGTGGTTTGGCGGGATACACATTAAATAA
Source organism: Erythroxylum shatona (assembly GCA_027568895.1). NCBI lineage: Eukaryota > Viridiplantae > Streptophyta > Magnoliopsida > Malpighiales > Erythroxylaceae > Erythroxylum > Erythroxylum shatona. The sequence goes on along the minus strand of JAOSBK010000001.1, from coordinate 31,648,827 downwards.
TATAAAATTCTCCACCTCAACTGTGGATCTGAAGGTTATATTTGTAAGCTGATGACAGAAGTACTGCAAATATGAGATTGGATTGTGTTATATCTGCAACTTTCTTAAGTAGAAAACATTGCACATAAACAATTACCATGTCAAATCGTCCGTCAGTACGTTGTTGACGTCTGACGATCCAACCACTTACTCTTTCAGCAAACAAGAGTAGCGGAGGTAGTTTAGGGTCATCAGATTTATATTCCATCTCCTTCTTGTACAACTGTTTTTCAAATGCATCAATTAGCTGACATAAAGATGGTGATAAGTAAATAACAAGAAGCATCAAATAGTGCCTGCTTATGAAGTAGAACTCTACATCGTCAATTTCTTCCTCAAATTTTTTGTAATTTGGAGGAATTTGGAAAGCCAAATGACTTTCTCCGGCAAATAAGGTCCTGACTCTTGTTGTCTTTGGTGGAGCACCGGGATCCTACAGTGCAATAGATAAGTACAATTGTTTGTGAAACACACATGAAACTGAATAAACCAAATCATAATGCATTCTTCAATGAGAATCTTGGCTTGTGAAATCTTTAGACTATCACCTCGTCGTTAGTTTCTGTTCCCTCCATGTTCACTGTACTTGGAGGACGGTATGAAACTGGAAGCGGCATGAGCACTGCAGTGGGATTGATGGACTCGGGCTTCACTTTGAATTGTTGCTTCAGCCTCGCTTTTGCCTCCTGATGAAATGAAATTTCAAGAGCTGATTAACAACGTTCGTCAGCAAGATTCAACAGAATTTTAAGGAAAGAGACTAACTTTAAGGGTTTTTTGGATAATCGTCTTCAGCCCACATATTTCCTCTTCACGATGATTTAGTGGGTCTGATTGGTACGAGCCGTAGGGTTCTCTCACGATCAAAGAGTTTTCTTGTTCTCTTGGCTCGTACTTTTGAATCTCTAAATTGTTGACCCTCTGTTGGCTTGGCGTGTGATCACCAGCTCCGGTCACCAAAACACTAACGATTTGTTGGTTTGAAGCTCTCGGATGCTTCTCCAATTGGGTTACCAGTTCAAATTGTTTTACCATATTTAGTTCAGTGACCTCCTTGTTTGAAACATCTTGGTCAGTCTCTGATGGCACCTTCTGTTTGCTTGAAACAACTTTACCAGTTTCTAACTGAAAGATTGCTTCAGACAGGCTGCTTGGATTAGGTAGAGTAACATTAGTCGTCCCCGAACTGGTAGAAGTTTCAAACTTTCCTGACGTATTATCAGAAGCTTGAATGATGACCACCTCCTGTCTTGAAACTGATGAATTAAAATCTCTTGAGATGATACCAAAACTTGTTTCTATTGGGATATCCATCTCAGTCTCGAACTGGAAGAAGCTTTGCGGGTTTGATTCCCACTTTTCAGTCTCTGACCAAGTGATATGTTCTTTGTACACTGAGGTTTGAACCATTGAACTGGTAATGGTCTGCTGTTGGTCTGACACAAATGAGCCAGTAGGATTCATGGGTGGTTCATTTTGGTTTGTACCAAAAGTAGACTCTTTGTCCAGACCAGCGACCTCTCTATTCTCTGAAACTGATCCTTCTGTTTTCATCCCAGCAAGATCAGTGCCATCAGAAGAGTCTTCAATGTTCAACCACGAATCCACCAAGCTTTCATTGACAGCTTCATCTTCATCGATGTCTACCCGATTATAACTAAACCACCGCGACATTTTTATCAACAAGATACAGACTTGGAAGTAACACTTGAACAAGATGGAGCAAGCAGGAGCAGGAAAGAGAGGCTTTGTAAGCAACTGTTTGTACAAGTAACGAAACAACAGACAGATGTTTTTATAAGCAGAGATTGTGGTTCTCACTACATTTACTCAGGTTAGTTTTCTCCCAGACAAAAATGGCTTCTCTTTTGACCCTTGTTAGGTATTCTTCTTCAGGCATAGAAACTAATTTAAGACACTGTAAATATGATATATGTTATGCATTTATGACCCTCAATCCTTTTGGATAATGAGGATTCACCATCTTCTTTACCATATCTATGCATAAACTGGGTCTTCCTCTTTCCCTGATTTCATATCTTAAACCATTTATGTCAATCCAAATCAAAGCAGCCATTGTTTTTACTGATACCAATGCACACTACTCATTATACAAAACCAGAGGTTAAAACAACCATGAACGCATGCTCTCCAAATGCAATTATGTGAATGGTTGACTGATTTTACGTGTCCATTAGTCTTATACGAATCAAGAAAGGAACTTTGTACAGTGCATAAACTAAAGGTGTACTCTCTCATGTGTCTGCATATGAAATTCAGATTTTTAAAAATTTTTAATTGAAATGCATGTTTACATTATAAGAAATGTTTATATCATTCATCCAATATGTTTTGTTTAATGATTGTTTAGAAATTAACAAATGGGTTATCAATAACACATACATAATGAAATATGTTCACTTCTTTAACTATGTTAACAATAATTGATTAATCGATCGACTAATAGCACGTGTCTCATTTTATTCTTTTTTAACTAATAATGATAAATTGTTAACGATCAGTCGATTATATCACATTTATATCTTGTCTTTTTTAACTAATAATAATAAATGGTTAACGATTAGTTGATCATATCAACAACAAACGACTAACGGTCATATCAATAATAATCAAATAACGACAATAACGATTAACTATTTAACTATAAAATGTTAGTATCTTTTTTTTTTCAATTTATTAACAACAAACAATCAACAATCATATCTCATTTTATAATTATTAATAACAAACGATTAACGGGTTAACGATCAGCAATAAATGATTAACAATCATATCTTATTTGTTTACTTAACAACAATATAAGTTTAATAAGTAATGGAAAAAATGATCAGTTTTATTTATATAAAAATCATTTTATATTATAAAATAAACTTATAAATAACATTTAAATACTAATGAATTAACATTTTCTCATAATAATTATCAATTTCTAAAATTTTGAATTTATTTATTTGAAGGTTCAATTGATATGAATATTATTAACAAAATATCAAATTGGAGTGTAAAATATCAAGCACTAACATTATCACATCCAAGTGTTCATCAAGTAATTAATAAAGATGTAAATATTTTAAGAAGTGCATTATTTAGTAAGTGTATATAAAAATCTATAAAGAAGGCAACTATTATCTATGTTGTTAACAACTAAGCTTATTAATCTAATAATAAGGTAATATTGTATGGTAGCATGAAAGTGATTCCATATAAAGTAGATGGTTATTTTTTCTGATGTAATAATATCTAGCATAAATAATTTCCATATTAGAATTTAATTTTTAATTAAGCTCTACCAAACATTATCATTTCCTTTTTAGGGAAGTAAGTAAAATGAGTGGAAATTTGGATTTTTATTCTTTTTTACATTATATATTCATTTTTAAAAAAGTTCATGTTTTTTAAAAAAGAAAATAATTGGGTGAGTCCATCAACAATTCTATAGGTCTACATTCCTTAACCCAAGATGGGCCATTTTGACTTGGGCTCTATGTACATTCCTTATATATATATATATATATATGTATGTATGTATATTGTACTTAAATAAGGTACTTAATGTAGTAATTAAATCTATACAATTTTAGATAATTATAGTACAATTATTATTATTAATTTGACATTTTTCTAATGTTTTCAAAACGAGACTTGAAATTAAAACTAGCAAGATAGGGAGTTTAAGGTTTAAAGGTTCAATTGATATTAAATCGTCATAAAATCAATCAAATGTTGAATAAGATTAAAAAATTTAGAAAATGATTGAAACTATTATCTTACTTTTCAAAAAATTTAAAGTTTAACTAAAAAAGAGATTGTAAAATAAAAAATAATTGGTTTATTTTAGTTATGAAAACTAATTAATTTACAAAAATTGGTTTCTTAACTAATCAACTTTTAATAATACAAATTATTAAACTAAATCAGACAGAAAAATTGAAAATTGAACCAGAAAGTTAGTTAGTTCAAAGTTTTCACTATTAAATTGGTCGAATTGATTTAGTTTTTAAATGATTGATTTCTTTGTATATATTGTTGTCAAATAAGTTGCTTGATGTAGCATTTATGCTATAAATTTTAGAGAGAGATCAAATATTTATTAAATTTATTCTTCTCTTTGATAGAAAAATTTCAAGCTTTGATTTAAAGAAAAAATATGCTTGATTGAATATATTAAAATTATTATTATTATTATTAAAGCTTGTGGATTTTTTTATAAAATTATTTAATGTACCTTATTTGATAAAATATTTTATAAAATAAATGATTTCAATACAACCTTAAAAAATAAAATATAAAGAATAAAAAAGAAAAAATAATGACATATTTTAAAGCTAGCTAATAGTAAAGCTAGGTATAGATGTTGAAGGGCCATGTTGGGCTTGGGTTGCTTCTGGTCTAGCCCGGCCTGACCTTGGGTTACTGTTGGCCAGTGGCCAGATAGTTTATAGGCTGGTAGGCCCAACCCAACCACCATATTAAAAAAAAAGAAAAACTTAAAAAGCGACGTCAATTTTAATAAAATGATATCGTTTTTAACAAAATGTCGTTATTTTTGAAGTAACGGTCGAGTCACAGGGCAGTCAACTCGCACACTATATTTAAAAAAGGCGTAAAAATAATGTTATTTTATTTTTAATAAAATAACGTCATTTTTTAAGTAGACCTGTGACCCGATCCATCTAAATTAATATCGGACCAAACCGGACTGGTCAGATCCTTTTTTGACATAGCCAGGCCGATACAATTATGATAATACTGAGCAAGCACTGCCTCTCAAGTCACACCTAATCCCCAACGGTTGAACCGTAGAACCAAACACAGTAAAATGAAAATGAAAATGAAAAGTCGCAGTAAAAATTTCTTATTTGTCTCCCCAGAGACGTTATCTATATAAACAAGCAAATGGTATCTCTCTAGCGTTCTAAGTGGAGTCTTCCAGATAGTAAATGAAACCGCCACTCGACGGAGGAGCGATTAGGAGGAAAAAGACGACGGCGCCTACCGAATTCACTTCTCTGATTGAACAGAGTTTGTGAGTGAAGAGAATAAAGAAAGCTGGGGAGCGAAAGTTCCAGAATCAGGCGGTGTTTGGGTCTGTGTTGCGCCGATTGGGTGTTGCGACTTTGGCGTTGTTCAATGGACAACAACAACACCATTAGTGCTAATCTCATGGACATCGATTCGCCACCGTACCCTAGCCCTCCAGAGCCTCGTGATCGCGTCATACGGGTAAAGATTTTTCAATTTCTATTGTGGCGTGTTTGTTTGGGTGATTGCTGCTTGTTTAATTGGTTAGCTGTTTGGTTTTTTATTTTTGTGTTATATGCAGAGACTTGGTGAGTTGGGAGTTTCTGAGGAATATCTTGAGGTGCCTTATGAGGGATTGGTGGCTTTTGTTAAGGAGAATAGGTCTTGGATACCTGAATTGGTGTCCGCTATATTGCCTAGTGATGAGGAAGTTGCAGAGGTGGTTTTAGAATCAAAGTCGGAGTTGAGAGCGTATATGGAGCCGACTGTAAGGAGTTGGGTTGAGGAATCGGTGTTATGGTTGCAGTGGTTGATGTTTTTGGGTGACCCAGTTCGTGCTAGGGATCATCTGTCGAACATGAGTTCTAGACGTGGCGTTTGTGGTGCTGTTTGGGGCCTTAATGATATTGCATATCGGTGCAGGACTTGCGAACATGATCCAACCTGTGCTATTTGCGTTCCGTGTTTCCAGAATGGGAACCATAAGGATCATGACTATTCAATCATTTACACTGGTGGGGGTTGCTGTGATTGTGGGGATGTGACTGCATGGAAACGGGAGGGGTTTTGTTCAAAGCATCAAGGTGCTGAACAAATACAGCCCCTTCCAGAAGAGTATGTTAAGTCTGTGGGTCCTGTTCTTAATGCCATTTTACATTGTTGGAAAAGTAAACTGGTGCTGGCAGAAAGTATCTGTCAGGAAAATTTGAGGCCAACGGCCTCAGTGCAGAAGAAGGTCGCAAATGAGCTTTCTTTTGTGGTAATTGAAATGCTTTTAGAGTTTTGCAAGGATAGTGAAAGTTTGCTTAGTTTTGTTTCTAGGAGTGTGATTTCTTTAGTTGGTTTGTTGGAAATTCTGGTTAAAGCTGAGGGGTTCTTGAGTGGGGATGTAACAAAGAAGCTACATGAGCTGCTCCTCAAATTGCTTGGAGAACCTACGTTCAAGTATGAATTTGCTAAAGTGTTTTTAAGTTACTATCCGTTGGTTGTACATGATATCTTAAAAGAAGGGACTGAAGATGCTCTCAGGAAGCACCTGTTACTATCTACATTCTCTGTGCAGATTTTCACAGTGCCCACTTTGACCCCTCGACTTGTGAAGGAGATGAATCTTTTGGCTGTGCTATTGGGGTGCTTGGAAGATATATTTGTTTGTTGTGCTGGAGATGATGGTCGTTTGCAGGTAACATTTTTTGACTTCTATTGATTTTACAGTATAGTTTATTAGTTACTCATTCATGATGGTGTCTCCTGGTTACAGAATTTTGCATTCATGTCTACTCTATAGTCTTGATACATTTCTTCAATGCCCTATGCCTTCTCTAACTTGTATAGTTCTATACATTAATTTCACTGTTTCATTAACCTGATAAATATCTGCATCATGTTGTTGAAAAGAGTGGAAAATATATTCTTTTGCTCCATACTTAGAAAACACTTGTCTCATAATATTTCTGAGCTTACAAAGATCACAAGATTGCCTGCATAGATTTTGCCTTGTTCCCATGGCATGTCAAAGTAGTTTTTAATGTCCTAGTTAAACCTGCCCGCTGTATAAAAAATGATGTGTGATGATTTTGTTCTCATTGTTGTTAACTTATTTCAATTACCCATTGATTACATTCTGAGGGCTTGGGCAATATCTGAGATGAACTTTCTGTTGATTAATCTACTTTTTACTACTTGATGGATCTCAGTGTTTACTTTTTTCCTGACCAGAAGGAAATATGAAATCTCTAGCAGAGAGTTATACATGTAAGCCCTATTTGATCATAACTGAAAAGGAATTCAAAGATATTTACCCACTTCACCTTAAAAGGAGTTCCATCAAGTTAGAATCCAGCAGTCTTATGTAACCTTGTTTCCTTTATATTTTGTCCCATGCCCTTTTGATCTTTGACCTTTGGCTTGTTTATTCCTAAATTCTGGTTTTACGAAGCTCAGCCTTAATGTTCTTTCAGACAAAGTATGGCTCGTAATTCTGTACATTTAGGGTTGCCCATCAATTTGAATTGGATACAGACATAAGGATTGTTGATGAATGACTTTTATTCCAGTACTTCCTTCTTTGTTTTGTTCTGTTTGGATTGGAAATTCAGTACTAGCTTCAACTGATATCAAACTTGTTGGGAGATTTACCTTTGTCCTCTCAACCAGACAAATACTTTCTAATAACCAAATAATTTTTGTTCTCTTCCCTTCTAAATAATATTCAATATCGATGTTACTCTTTAAAGTTTCACAATTTTTATGGTCAGTACGGCTGATGATTTTGAATCAAGCTGGGATCACAGTTGTTGGCATCTGACTTTGTTCAAATTGCCTATCTTCTTTTTAAGTGTATAATAATTTTTAGGTAAGGAGATGGTAACTGGGGTGCTAATTTTAGTAGTATCTTTACATGGTTGAGGCTTATGACCATTTAATCTCTATAATATATGGTAATTCTGGTTATTGTCTTTACAGGTTAACAAGTGGGGAAATATTTATGAAACAACTATTCGTGTTGTTGAAGATATCAGGTTTGCTATGAGCCACGCTGTGGTGCCAAAATATATAATCAATGAGCGGAGAGATATTTTGAGAACTTGGATGAAGCTTTTGTCTTTTCTGCAGGGGATGAGTCCCCTTAAAAGAGAAACTGGCCTCCACATAGATGAAGAAAATGAAAACACCAATTACCCTTTCGTTTTAAGTCACTCTGTGGCAAATATTCACTCCCTTTTGGTAGATGGAGCATTTTCTGCAAGTGCAGAAATAGGCAGTGATGTTTTCCTTAACAATCATGAGCAAGATGCCGATGAAGGAGATAATGCAAGACATGCAAAAGTAGGACGGCTTACACAGGAAAGCTCTGTAGGTAGTGCGGTAGCAAGGAGTACTGGATCTATTTCTGCTTCTGGTGTTGAAGTTAATTCAGATATGATTCCTTCATCAGTTAAATGGTTGACATATGAGTGCTTGAAGGCCATTGAAAATTCCCTTGAAGTTGATAATGCATCTAGAGTTCTATCATCTTCAAGTACTAGTGGCAGTGCTGTTAGCAACTTTTTAGATTTAAAGAAAACATATGCCCTGATTAGGAAAGGTTTTTGTGGACTCACTAGCACAAGTGAAGATCAGAAAAAAGAGCGTTCTTCATTTCCACATGGTGGACCTCATATGGATTTTGAAATTGAGAATTCAAAGGGTATAGGGCAGGATCATATAACAATGGTCCCTAGTGGAACTAATTCTGCAAGTTCTGATGACAATTTGATGGAAGTAGTAGGTTCTGCTGAAGTAGATCCTTTAAGATTGTTAAGTTGGTCTGAGTGGCCGAATATAATTTACGATGTTAGTTCACAGGATGTATCTGTACATATTACCTTGCATCGATTACTTTCGTTGCTTATTCAAAGAGCAATGAAAAGGTGTTACAGTGAGTTGCCCAATATGAATACTGTTGGCAATCCAATTCCATCTTCAACAAATTATGATTTCTTTGCACATATCCTTGGGAGCTTCCATCCTTGTGGGTTTTCTGGGTTTGTTATGGAACATCCTTTGCGTAACAGGGTATTCTGTGCCCAAGTGCATGCTGGCATGTGGAAGAAGAATGGTGATGCTGCAGTTTTGTCATCTGAGTGGTACCGTACTGTACGATGGTTAGTATTCATGCTTTGTATTTGGTTTGTCCTTTAGGGTTGGGGGACTAAGGGTGCATACTTGTTGGTTCTTAATGTTTTCCTATTGTGCCCTTTTGCAGGTCTGAACAGGGTTTAGAACTGGATCTTTTTCTTTTGCAATGTTGTGCAGCATTGGCTCCAGCAGACTTCTATGTTAATAGAATCATAGAACGCTTTGCCCTAGCTGACTATATGTCTCTGAAGCCTGAAAGATCCAACGAGTAAATGAACATACACTTGATATTGCTTTTTTTCCCCCCCTGCATTAGGTTGCTGATATTGCATTCCAGAAAACTACTACTTCTGCTTAGTTGCTTTCATATCCGTCACATGTGTGCATTTTATTACGAGTTTATGGTACTGCATTTTTGTTGAGCGTGACAGTTTCTGGTTGGATGCCTGAAAGAAGGTGATGTTTTTCAAGACTTGATTCATAAATTCAACGGTGACTTGAGATCTTACTTCAACTAGTTAGTTGTGGCGTTTTTGAATTTTAAGATATGCACATAGGAACCATGCTTCATCTTTGAAAAAATACTGGCTTCATCGTCTAATTTCAGGGAAAACTCTGGAGTACACTAAGCTTCCTGGTATCCATGTGTCAGTTGTGACTATTTGCAGATGCTACTTCTGCATCAATCTCTAAATGCACTAAATTACTCTTATTTTACTTGATTGAATTAATTTCATGGTTCAAAGTTTCTAGATTCTCACAATCCGCTTTGTAATTGTAGGCTTTTTAAAGTTGCTGGGTATCAGTATGATTGTGTTCTACTGAAGACATAGCATACAATCTGTTTTTTTCAGGTATGAGCCAATTTTGGTGCAGGAGATGCTGACTCTCATCATACAAATTGTCCAAGAAAGGCGATTTTCTGGCCTAACAGGTGCTGAAAATTTGAGAAGAGAGTTGATTCTTAAGCTGTCTATTGGAGATGCCACTCGCAGTCAGCTGGTGAAATCTATACCTCGTGACCTGGCAAAGCTTGATAAGCTTCAGGAAATTTTGGATGCTGTTGCCATCTACTCTAATCCATCTGGCTTCACACAGGTTTGTTTTATGGCTTGAATTTTTGTTCCCTTATTGTTTTTTCTTAAGTTGACCTTATGTGCTCCCTGCAGGGCATGTACTCGCTACGTTGGATATGCTGGAAAGAGTTGGACCTTTATCATCCTCGTTGGCACTCAAGGGACTTGCAAGTTGCAGAAGAAAGATATACACGGTACTGTGGTGTCTCAGCATTGACCACCCAGGTGCCCAGGTGGACAAAGATCTATTCTCCTCTCAAGGCCCTTGCTGGACTAGCAACTTGTAAAACGGTCCTTAAATTTATACGATCTGTGTTATTCTATGCAATTTTCTCTGATAAGTTGACTGAGGCACGGGTTCCTGATGTTGTGCTTCTAACTTCATTGCACTTGCTCGCGCTGGCATTAGATGTATGTTTTCAGCACACGGGATCTGGTGATTTTGCATTTTATAATGGAGGTTGTTCTACCATGCTTGGTTTTGCTGTTGAAGAAATTCATGAGGGGTTAAGTTATGGGGCTGGTGAGCAGAGTTTGCTTTCACTCCTGGTCTCTCTAATGAGAATACACAAGAAGGAAAGTCTAGAAAACTTTGTGGAAGCCGGAAATTGTGACCTTTCTTCTTTAATTGAAAGTTTATTGAAGAAGTTTGGGGAGCTAGATTCTCAATGCATGATGAAACTGCAGGAACTTGCTCCTGAAGTAGTTATTCATATATCACAATCCAATCATACTGGTGAAAAAAATGCATCAGGTTCAGCATCTGATGGTGAGATACGCAAGGCCAAGGCTCGTGAGAGACAAGCTGCTATTTTGGTGAGATTTTATTGCATATAGGATTTGATTTTTTTTTCCGACAATGAAGTAATATATGCTTGCTTCCTGCTGAAGGATAATTGTTGGTTGACATTTATGTTCTCCTACAATTAGCTACATGTAATTTTACATTAGATTCCTGTTGGTCCTATTTTACCTCAATTTATTGCCTAACTGAAAACAAGGTGAATGGAACGTTTGCAGTAATGAATTTGCATGTGATTGGGTTTACTTGTTCGCAAATGCAGGCTAAAATGAAAGCTGAACAGTCCAAATTTTTGTCAAGCATCAACTCCGTTTCAGAAGTTGATTCAAAAAATGAATTGGATGAAAGTAATTCTGATGATGAGCAGGATTTGGAAGAGACTGTGCAAGATGTTTGTTCTCTCTGCCATAATCCAAATTCCAAAAATCCCTTGTCTTTCTTAATTCTTCTACAGGTACAAGTGCTTTTTGTGTCTGCTTTTGTTTGAGGTCATTGGTAGGTTCTATTGTTGGATTATAACAGCTTATATACTGAATTCGATAAATATCTTTTTGTTGCTCTTCAAGAAATCAAGGATTTTGAGGCTCATTGACAGCAGTCCTCCATCTTGGGATAAATCTCAACAGTTGAGTGAGCATCATATTTCTGTACCAAAAAACAAGGCAGTTGGAATGATCCCTACTCCAGCTGGTTTGGGAGGGATATCTCCTACTCAATTGGCACTGTTGGCACAAAATGCCGTTGATGAGTTTTCTAATTATGCTCAAGCAGGAGAAGTAAATGCAGTTATTGAATTTCTTCAGGCTCGATTTCCTTCATTAAAGAATACACAATTTTGTGCACGTGAGGATGACAATGTGACAACTGTACATTCTTTTGATACTTTGGAAGAAGATATGTACTTTACTATTCGGAAGGAGATGCAAAAGAATTTGCTAATTAGTGATTGCAGAGAGCAGAATAAGAAAAGTAAAGCTGTAGTAGGTGTCCCAGAGAATGGGGCTCTGGAATCTGTATTGCTTGGAAAATATATAGCAACCCTTTCTAGAGTTTCAGCAGAACTCACTTCAGCTTCTGACAGTGCTTCTGTCGACAAGGTATCAACAGAATCAACCTCACAGATCCCATACGATGGGTTTGGTCCTATGAATTGTGATGGCATCTATCTATCCTCCTGTGGTCATGCTGTGCATCAGAGATGTCTGGATCGCTATTTGTCATCATTGAGAGAAAGGTAATGGGCCGACATAAATACTGAAGCTTGTCTCTAATAAACTTTGGGTATCTTTTGCAGCAAATTTTCTTGTCTGAATGCATAATCATTAGTTTCTTTTGCTATACTTGGATCTACATGCTGTGTTGACATCATTTTTATAAAAATGTGCTTCAATTGTTTTTTTTCCATGACATTACTTGAATGTTTTTATGACCATTCAAGCATCCTTGTGGGACTTACTACTGAGCCGTTAACAATTTGTCTCACTATGTTCTATGCTGTTGATAGTTGTTGAGTGAAATAAATATCTTCGAGATTGAGGATCAGACATTCAGCATATCCTGAACATTCCTTTCCTACGTTGTTGCCGTACCTGTTATCTATATGAATATTTGACGTGAGTTAACATGATCCAATGCTTTGGTGTTTATTGGTACTTTTATTTATAAAGTGGCTTTTCAACAATGTACTGATGCAGACATGTGAGAAGAATTGTTTTCGAAGGCGGGCATATCGTTGACCCGGATCAGGTGCCTTTTGTTTGGTTGTTTCATGCTGTTCAGATTTTCTTTTTCAATGTTGAAGAATATTTTTGTTCTTAATTCTCTTTCTTGCTCCTTTTTTCTGTGTTTTTACTAGGGAGAATTTCTTTGTCCTGTATGTCGCCGGCTGGCAAATTCTACCTTTCCTTCTTTGTCTGGGGATTTCCGGAAGGTTTCCAAACAGCCCATGATGTCAGTTGTTTCTTCAGCACGTCTTGCTGGAGTGTCAAGTGTACCATGTGAAGAATATAATTCTGTCTGGGTTCAACAAGGACTAGCTATCTTGGAATCTGCAGCAAGAACGATTAAAAAAAGTGACGTCTTGAAAAGACTTTCCCAGCAGACTAATGGGAAGACAGAGCGAAATCTTGAGTCAGCTTGTCGCGTGCTCCTTAAAATGTATTTTCCCAACACATGGGATAAGTTCTCGGGATCTTCACGGGTTAATCTTGCCATGATGATGTGGGATACATTTAAGTATTCCCTTGTATCAATGGAGATTGCTGCAAGGTGTGGACGCTGTCAAATGACCCCAAACTATAGCCTTAGTGCTCTGTATGAGGAACTCAAATCATCTGGTGGATTTATTTTATCCTTGTTGCTAAAAATAGTACGAAGTCTGAGGGGTAAAAATTTTCTTCATCTGCTTCAGAGATTTAGAGGGATTCAGCTCTTTGCTGGCTCTCTTTGCACAGGATATTCTATGAATTATAATGGCAGCACAGATGGACATGGAGGTGAGTTGACTCTCACAGTGGTTTCTTCTTGTGATCTTTGCTGTTTACTGAGGGCTTTAGCTTTTAGATAACATTCCATTCACAAACAACTTGTGCATTAAACCTGTTGACATTCCGAATCTCGAAGACTTCAACTGCTAATTTGTTTCCTATAACTACTGTTGGTCTAAAATTCATGAGGAGAATACTTTTGAAACAAGTGTTTTTAAAAGTGTTTGTAATTGTCGAGGAAAATTATAGGATTATAAGGAGGTTTGTCTTGAATTTGAATTGTTTTCCTCAGATTCTGACATTCTGTGTATATGCTTGCTAGGTAACATGTCATCTATTTGGAAACATGCTGAGGAGGACCCATCATATCTTGACACTCAATTTTGGAATCGAGCAGCTGATCCCATCCTCGCTCATGATGCCTTCTCATCATTGATGTGGATTCTCTTTTGTCTTCCAGAACTCTTTTTATCATGCCAGGAATCATTATTGTCCCTGATTCATTTGTTCTATGCTATTTCCATAATTCAGGTGTGATATGGGTTACTTTCTCTGCTTTTTTATGTTCTTTCTTTACTTTTAACATAAAAACCTACATCGCCTGGTTCCTAATCCTTTATGTTGGATGCAGGCTACTATCACTACTCTTGCAAAACAGCAACATGAAATTAAAGAACTAGGTTTTCATGATTCCCTAGTAGCTGACATCTCGAAAATTTTGGGCGAATCTGAGTGGATGAAACAATATTTTGTTTCAAACTATGTCGATCCCTCTTCTAATATGAAGGATATGATTCGTAGACTGAGTTTCCCTTATTTGAGGAGGTGTGCATTACTTTGGAAGTTACTGAGCAGTTCAGTCGCCACACCATTTTGTGATCCGGATTATATTTCCAGTGCCTTCAATGACAAAGTGTACAATGCCTGTGATCTAATCGAGCTGAATGAAATTCAAGAGCTTGAAAAGATGTTCAAGATTCCTCCATTAGATTTCATTCTAAAGGATCAAGTGCTTCGATCTGTAGCGAATGGCTGGTTCAAACATTTCTGCAGAGAGTATGAAATGTATAGTTTTCATGGTGCTTTGCATTCCACCCCTGCAGTCCCATTCATGTTAATGCGGCTACCTCGCCTCTACCAGGATCTACTGCAGAGGTTTGTCATGGAGGCTGCTCTTCATTTACGTTACAAATATTTCTACTTGACATTGTATACGACAGTTATGGAGACTTACTTTTTTCAGGTACATAAAACAGCATTGTGTTGACTGTGATACAGTTCTTGATGACCCTGCTCTGTGCCTACTCTGTGGTAGATTGTGTTCACCTGGCTGGAGGTTATGCTGCAGGTTCATATCTGGCATTTCCATTCCTATTACAATTTACAAGCAGACATCAGGATATGCACATCTGTTCTAGGTGTACTACATTTCTTTTAACAAAATCGTTTATGTGTAGTTTTACATCCTCTCATTTGCTTTTGTTCAAAGGGATAATGGGTGCCAAAGTCATGCAGTGGTCTGTGGTGCTGGAACTGGTGTATTTCTGTTGATCAAGGTATAATCCATTGTGTTTCTAGCTATCATTTTCTTGGTGCCTGGTGGACTATACATTTTATTTGTGCCTCTTGCAGAGAACAACAATTTTGTTGCAAAGATGTGCACGCCAAGCTCCTTGGCCATCGCTATACCTGGATGCATTTGGTGAAGAGGTAAATTGCTTTCTGATCCTCCGAGAGGAATATGATAAGACTTTTCTATTTAATCTGGCCTCGTAATTGAGGCTTCCTAAAGAAATGACACTTCTGATGCAATATGGCGTGCATCCATGTTATCACTTTTGCTTTTGGTGCTCTTATATCGAGGTTAAGAATTTCAAGGATTGTCATTTTATGAACTCAGCCAACTGAGAATAGAGATATTTTCTTTATAATGCCATTGTTGTAGCTACTTTCCTTTTGTGTTTGTCTCAATTATTGCTTAAACTCTCACTACAGACATGCACTGATTGATCTTTTTGTTCTTGCTGGCGATATTGCAAGATGGATTGTTTCCTATCGTGACTGCATGGATATTAGATGTATATATATAATGTGTTACTTTTCACAGGATCATGAAATGCATAGAGGAAAACCACTGTACCTTAATGAGGAGCGCTATGCTGCACTAACTTACATGGTGAGAGAAAATGCTTCACAGCCTTGCTTTCTGTATGTTATACAAGTATCACATGTTTAGTGTCACGGCAATCAGAAAATACTTCCCTAAAGAGAACTAGAAGGAAGATAAAGATCCATGATTCTGGTTTCTTTAGACTGAACTTTGTTTTCTCTTTCTTGTAACCATTTGTTTTCCCTGAACAATAGAGATAAATTGAATAAGTCAATGTATGGAGTGCTTAACAGTGGACCTATGCTAATGGAAAAAAGATTAGCTGTTGCAATTGAGATTGTGCCACTTGGATATAAACTTTATGGTCTCTGTCTAAAGTTTTATTATGTTCCTATATTTATCACCATTTTTGACAGTTTCATTAACATAGCAACTGTTCATGTTAGGTTGCTTCTCATGGGCTAGATCGAAGCTCTAAGGTTCTTGGACAAACAACTGTTGGAGCTTTCTTCTTGATGTAATTGAGTAGGTGATTGTTAAGTTCTGTAAAGGTTCCATGAGCTTGTATTTTATCATTTAAGAGTATAATGCCAAATAATTCATCTGAACTTTGATTTTTCTTATGGTGATGGATTCTCAAGCAGAATGGTAAATAAGGCGCGGATGCTTCTGTTATTCTCCAACTGTTCTTACTTGAAACGGATCGGAGCTACTAAGGATCCAAAAGTAAGGTGTGGATTTATCATAGTGGGTTAAGAAGCTTGTTCGGGTTCGTTACTTCTCTTTTGTTATCTGGGTGTATGATGGTCTCCAAAAGCCAAATTTAGAGCGTGCGAATTGCGATGTCAAGGGTAAAGGCAAGTACTTTGCTCAACATGATTAGTCACACGTAATAAATAACAGAATCCTGAAAGTTAGACTTGTAGGTTCCTTGTTATCGACCTGAAAAGGTCTCTGTTAAAGTTACAGACTTGTAGGTTCCTTATTTTGTATTTTACTTACTTGCAGGAAGCTTCATTAGTATAAACGTAACAGAGTGTTAAAACAGATGGACACATGGAGCCCTTGACCAGTACTTAAACATATGAAAACATACGCTTTTGAACCCAAATATAACAAGAAACTGACCCCATTTGGTAACGACACTTTTGCAGGGAGCTTGTGTTTATCGTCTCCTTAAGCTAATACTGTAGACGTGGTCATGCTCATGGACACCTTTCAAGCTTTGGTATTGCTGCTTCGATCATTGAAATGATGAAGCAAGACAAGAGCAGTCTAAAAGAAACAGTTTTTTTTTTTTGACCTTTTGTCTTCTTCTCTGATTCATTATCTGTTTGTTGTTGATTTTCTCCTCTGGACTGTGCTTGCCTTGCCATGCCTTGGGTTCTTTTGTTGCCTTGGGTTAAAGGGAATTGGTAAACATTTTTAATTTTTAATAATGTAAATGTTGTATATATCTCATCCTTATAAATGTCGATTTTATTTTTTATTTTTAGTTTTGTAGGATAGGGAAGAACTCTTGGGGTTGCTATTGCCCAATGTATTTGAATTTCGTATTATTTATTATTATTATTTTGTATTCAATTAGATTGTAGGATAGTATACAGATAAATATTTAGTTAAATTTGTAAATTTAAGAAAAGGATTATTTTTATGTTAATTTTAATAGATGGAATTGAAATGTTTAATTCTAGCTATAATATAAAATTAAATTTTGATAGGGAGTTCATTTTTTATAAAATTTAAAATGGATTTTTATTTGTGTTGATTATTTTTATTTTTCCAGTGAACTCTCGGAACTGAATGCTAAGAAGCTGAGTATGGCTTTCCAATCTCACAGGCTTCAAGCTTGTTCACCTTCACGTAACCTATCTTGGCGTTCCTGTCTTGTCTACTAAACCGTCACTCGAGGGCTTTAAACTTCTGTTAGACAATATTCAAGTCAGAATTAATAATTGGAACTCCATAGTTCTTTCCCTGGAATGGGCACGAGATGGATGGAATGGAGACGGCACATGGTGGCACTGAGCAACGGAACAGGAGATTTGATCATCCTAGAATCAATTAAACGTATACTTTTTGACCAAAACAGCATGGAATGTCTGACTTTAAACGTTGCAATGTATCACATCCATCTAATACATCAACAGCAACATTTCGGTAAAAATCTTGATTAGTAGAAAGCATGTTTTAGCTCCTGATAACTATCCTGAAATTGTGACTTGGTGCCCGGAAATCAAGCACAAAGAGGAAGGCGATGCATGATCTTCAAGATTGCACTGGCTGGCTTAGTCACACACATATGGGATGAAAGAAACAAAAAGTTTTTTACAGATGAAATAAGAAGCATCGAGATTTTCCACACTGCCATGTTCCGTCATAAATATCAATGCCCCCTACTAACAAGCTCATACTGACACATAAATCAATTCGACCAGTGTTGTAAGCTCTAGCTTAGAGATGAACAAGCTAAGAGTCTTGCTTTATGTAATAAATGACCTGTGCCTGGTTGATTATATAACCTGAATATATGTGAGTGTATCAAAAATAACCTCTTTATTACGAAGGAGTAAAACTATCGTACTATTAGACCTTCTTATACTTCACATTTCGTCGAGAATGTGATTAGTTGTTGTCATGTTGCCTTAATCTATGTTTACATTCTTATCATGAATACAATATTTGTAACATTGCTATTACTTTTCTCCGACTATAAAGACTTCTAAGAAATTTTCTCTATCTGTACAAAAGTTTTTACACTTGATATTTTTCTCAACAAGCACTCAGCTGTCTAAGATCTATTTATTCTACAGGAACGCACCAGAAAGCCAATTTGCAATGGCTTCTAGCTGATTATTGTATGATGATAAAAAGAAAAGGTCCAGACCCCAGAGTATACTGTAAACAGGGGGTGTGCAAGTCCCTTTGGAATGGAAGACACAGTAAATTTAGTCAACCCAACCCAAAGGATCAAAAAGAGCATCTCCCAAACTGTTGTTATCTCTGATTATCAACAACAAGAAGCCGCTTCAAAGATGTTCCTTCTGGTTTAGTACCATTATGCTTCTCCTTGTCTATAGTAAAAGCAAGTTGCCTCTCCACAGACTTGAAAACAGTTCTTTTCGATCTTAATCGATAGGGAGGAGACGCATTGAACGCCTTGCTGTTAGGTACCTCATCAGAACTTTGATCTTGAACCACAGTTCTGTTTGAAGCTTTCAGGGGCCTTTCATTGTCATCAGAAACATGAAAGCTGTCCTCAATCATTTGTTGACCGATCTTCCTTGGAATATCAGGCATTTCAGGTACACTCCTTCTCTTCCGAAATATGGAAGGAGTGTTGGGGTAGCTTTTAGCTGCTAATCTTAATATGGATTCTGGGCTTTGCGCGTTTAAATTACTAATCTTCCTACAAGGTGGAGTGTAGAAACTAACAGGAGATGAAACTGGTGTAGAGCTGTACTCACTCTGAGCAGGATAGCCATTTGAATGATCTAATGTTGGTGCTACACAGGTTTCTAATTGTGGTGGCTCATAACATAATGACCCATAAGGTGGAGTCTCTAGGGCCTGTCCAGACATGACTTTGCCTTCCCCAATCTCATGACTGTCTTCACAATTTTGGCATTTTTGCAGTAGTTCTGATTGGCAGTAGCAAGGACCCACAGGAGATGACCAAGCTTTACATTCAGTCCCTTCAGAATCAGCAGACTCATTTGGAAGTCCACTTGATGAAGCTGCCATATCTGGCAGCTGAGTTGAATCTTTGACATCATTTTCTAGCTTATAACCATCAGTAGTTCCTGATGAAGCTTGTGCAGCAGAATCTGATTCTCTAGTTGTTTTCATCAAGGCAGGTTTAAACACATCCTTTTTCCCATTTTGGACACCATTTTGGATACCATTTTTGGGAACGGGAGGAAGCTTTCCAGTTGCTAAATAGAAGTCCAATTTTTTCTTCAAGGAACTATTCCAATGATTCTTTATGGAGTTATCAGTCCTGTGTAAAGAAAAGATCAGTCAAATTCAAATTTAGCTTCCAGGAAAAAGCAACGGAAATCTCTCCTTACTTAGCAAAGTTAACTAAATTGCAACAGCCAAGACAGTTCCGAAATCAGAATTTCACTAATGATAGAAAATCCAAGTTGAGATCTTGTATGATAACCCAGTTCAGAAACCAAATTCCTTAAAGACAAATTATGCAATTTGAATACCTTCCAGGTAAGGCCTTAGCTATTTCAGCCCATTTATTTCCGTGTATCCGATGGGCATTCATGAGTAACAACTCCTCCTCTAATGTCCAGGCCTCTTTCTTTATATCTGGATTCAAATGATTGTGCCACCTACAACAGGCAAAAAGAAGAATTATCAGTTCCACAAAATTTTCAACAGTTCTAGAACCATATCAACTAAGGAACAGAAGAAGGATAATGTTCAGTGAATAGAATAATTTTCATAGAACAGAAAATATCATATTTATTTATAAAATTACCTCTCTCGGCATTGTTTCCCTATGCGACCAGGCAAAGATTTTGCAATAACAGACCATTTTGTGGGTCCATATTTTGCCACCAGTCCAATTATTTTATCATCCTCCTGAAGATCAAGAAACAACTCAGTTTTCAATTTTAAACATAGCCTAAGTAAACAAAGATTTACATTAAAGGGATGGGACAAGGCACCAACCTCTTGAGTCCATGGTCCTTTAACAAGTTCAGGATTAAGAACCTTCTGCCATCGATGCAGACATTGCACTTCTGATCTATCAGGGAAAAACTCAGCTGCATACATGCACGACAAATTTAAGATCAATCAAATGTTTATGGTAATATATTTACAAGAAAACACAAGTTAATTAATATTGCTGACACAAAAAACATGCATCTTCTACATCATCCCAGGGATATGTTGCAATATCGTTTCTTGTTTAAGATAAATACAGTATTCTCTTCTCCCAGAAGCAAGATAACTTTTTGCTCCTAAATCTACAAGTCAGATTTCTTGTTCGTCATTTAATTATGTTCCTAAAGTGAGCTTTTAACTATATTTTCTACCAGATGTAGAGACACGAATGCACATGATATGGAAACATCATAATTTGCTTAGGGGAGAAATGGTCAAAATCTTCATCATAATCGGTCCATCGGAGCTACACCTTATGTAGCATCACGAGTTAATGATTTTCCCTCCAAATGCATGGTACTAATCTCTTCAACTAACAAGAAGCACCAAACCAGAAAAGGCTTGCTAACAGTTGTGAATTAGATTTGTATAGTTCACAAACAAAATCGTCCCCAAGTTAAATGTTTCAAAAGATTCATCTCCACGATCCAACAACTAAAGCAAAGTTACAAAATAATAGAAAATCCACTTTAGATGAAAAAGAAAAACCTATTTTCTTCCAACTCTTCCCCTTAAAAGTTGCAACTGCATTTCTCAACGTTTCATCCTGTAATGAAATGAACGAGATTTTAGTAACAAAAATCAGATTAACTTAAGAGCAGCAACCAATGAGAACAGATGACCATAAGTGCCTTAATATTACAAAAATGTCACATGTATACAAAGAAAATTTTCAAATTATTGCTGACTCACATAATTGTGGAATATATAGTTTTTAATCTCAAGGACAAACAACATTTTTTAAAAATCAACATATTTCGCATAACATCAAATGAGAATGAGGTGGATCAAGCTCAATTCAAATAAACCAGTGAGCAACCGGCAAGCGTAAAAGAAAAGCTTCTCTCGCGTTAGAAAGCAATAAATGATTGAGGATCTCCGTTTTAAACCACTAACCTCCTCAAGAGTCCAACCACCTTTTGCGCGCCTAATTGGTCCGGTGGTTCTCCTGCAAAACCCAATTGTATATTTATCTCAAACAAAAACCATATAAGGTAACATCATGCATGATGCATAAGAAAGAAGAAGTATCGATGGCATGTTAAAATCCAATACAAGTTTGATAAATGCCAAACCATAAACAAAATAAAGGTATATCTATACAGCACTAACTGTTCAAAGTGTAAAAAATTTTAACTGATAGCAACCTATTAGTTGGTGATGCTGTGGCTGGACTAGATACACCTGGAGACTTGACAATTGCGCTGCTACTACCTTCAGATATAGAAGAGCTTGAAGCAGCCGTCAGTTGCTTATTTTCAAGGCAACGTCCCTCTATTTTCACCTCATCCATCTCCTCCTTCTACAGTCATCTCCAAAAACCAAAATCCTAATCAACAAAGGAATACAAATAAATCAAACAAACAAATCAATACAACCAAATAAGTAAGTGACCGTTGTAACCCTAAGACCGCAACTTTTTTGACACATACATCGACTTGTAAACAAACAAGGGAAAAACAAACAAAACCCAGATCTCAAAATCAACAACTAGATCAAAAAAAAAACCCCAACTAAATCAGAAAACGAGATATAATTCTAGGGTTTATGATCAAAAAAGCTGAAATCTTTACCAAATCAGAGCTACTTAAGGCTCAATAAAACACGGGTTCCATGAGCAAATCAGTTTAAACGCATAAGAAGCATAAGACTGGTGCAACTTTCTCTGAGAAAACCATGACTTTCTATTTCTGAAAGTCGACACAAAAACTTACCTCTATTTGTACGGAAGTGGCGGGAATTGAAGTCGAGCTCATCGAAAAATAGCAGAACCACACACCCTTTTGAGCCAGAAAACAGAAAAACGAAGCGTTTTTCCAGAATTCACACGAAAGCGAAGTGCTTTAGCTTCGAAAATTCTCGCCCGTTGAAACAGAGAGAGAAGAAGAAAATAAATATAACGTACAGAGAGACGGTCGATTCATATGTAACGAATACATTAGCGCCGATCGTCGCCGTTAACCGCCGTTACTTGAGAGTTTCCAATTCTAATGCTTTACACGTTTCTTCCAGGCTTTTTGTAAGCCCTATCGGATAACGGAGAGTAACGGCTCAGGTTAACCTTTTGTTTAAACCTCAAACGGCACACTCTTAATAGCCTGATTATAAGAAATGAAATGATTATTTTTAATCTTAATTATAAAAAACCTTCATTAATATTCAGATTAGTACTAAGAAATGGAACACCGAACGGTAATTTAATTAATTATTTTGGACCGTCAGATTGTTAAAATGTTTAAGCGGGCATTTTTAATGATTAAAAAATTTGACTGATTTTAACATAAAAATTTTGAATTTGTTGATTTTTTGTTTTAGTTTTTAATTTTTTGATTCGATTTATTTTAATAATTTTTATTGTTAAAAATCGTCAAGTTTATTAATTAAACTGTCAGTTTTATAAACTAATCAATCTTATTAAATTAATTATTTTTTATTTAACATTTTCAAATTTATTTATTTATTTATTATTTAATCAATTTTATGACGGTGTAATATTGAATGAACTTTTTAAATTTTAAGCATTTTGTTTTACCAATTTAACTTCTGTTCGGATTTTAAAAACATCGAATAATATGATAAAAAATACAAACTTCTTTTGTAGTTTAAGAATTTAAAAAAAAAACCTTTTATTTTTAATTTAAAAATTTTCTTTTAATTTTATTTTTTCAAAAAATCATTAACTTTCTCTTATAATTGAATTAAAACATAATAACAAAATATATTTAAAATAAATAAAGACATAGACTAATCAATTTAACGTAGTTTTTAAACTCGATTTGAACTAATTAAATTTAATTAAAATTAATAATTTATTATAATTACTCTAAAATGTTAATTAAATTTAAATTGAATTGAATTCGGTCGAGTTTAAGAACTAAGTTGGATTATTATATTAGTGACATTTGATTAGTATACATTTGATTCATACTATATATTTTTATCTTTATGTTTTAAATGATGTGGATAAATATTTTTTCAAAAATTTGAACATTAAAATAAATTTTTTCTAAAAATTTAAAGATTAAAGAGTTTTTCTAAATTTTGTAAAACTATATGAGTATATTTCTTTTACCTTAATTAGTATCAAATAGATGGGTCTATTTTTTTATAAACTACTTAATGTTATTTTTGGCTAATAATGAGTTAAAACTAAGTCATTGATCCTAAGGGTTGATTTCTAGTACGTTAAATTGATTAGTTATATATTATATCATTAAAAATAGTGTATTTAAAGAAATAATGATTCCAAGTAATATAAATTGTAGAATATATTTAAAAATATTTAATCTTTTGATTTTTTTTAAATTTCAATTTTGTGATTACTTTTTTTAAATTTTGTATATAAATATATATATTGTTGATATTACACGTCTACCAAGTACGAATGATTAAAAAAATTCATTCAATTCTAGTCGGGTCGGCTGTGCTAGGCCCAGGCCCAAGATATTCAATCTATGCATCCATGGCCCATTCACAGGAGTTAGTCTCCCGTGCAAACACAAAGACCTACATAACGACCTAAACCTAACATCCACGTTGTATATAAGGTATTTTTCGATCATGATAAGAGGCACGCGACAAAAACCCTAGTTCTTCTGGCTCTAAGCGGCTACACCCTTCACAAAAATACTAACTTGAGCGTCGGAGGGGCCTTCCGGGAACCAACCCCCGGCGTGCCTTTATTTGTTTTGCAGATATTCACGTCGAAGTTACCACAGAAAGCAACCGACTCCATGGATCCAAACGGTAACGTTCAGTTCCGCCAGAATCCGGCAGAACCAAATTCGATTGTTTCAATCATAAAAACTTTTATTGTCAAACTTTCTGGTCCAGCTTTTAACTTTCCATTTCAATTTACTTTAACAGTTATTGTCTTTAAATTTTGAATAATTTATTAATTAATTGATCAAATTTTATAAATTAAAAAATTCTTATAAATTAAAATAAATAAATTGTTTGTTTAAATAAGGGCAATCCCTTTAAATTATATTTCAAAATTTTTAATTTTATTTATATTTGCCTGATTTTATAATAGTCTAATAGCGGTTGAAACTTTTAAACCTTAAACCTCTTATCTTATCAGTTTAACTTTTGGTCCGGTCTTTAAAACATTGTTAAATTCCATATAGATATTCATATATTAGTCAATTTATTTATTATTAAATTAAATTTTCTAAAAAAAGGACATTGTTGAATCTATGTAAATTATATTATTTTTCGCATTTTCTTAAATTTTCAAATTTAATAAACATGAAAGAATAATTAACAATAACGTTCATTGAACACTATCCTAACTTACAATCGTACTGGCATAGCTAATAAAAAATAAACCTATGGTTAAAAACACAAGTTGATTGAATATACCTTTGGAGGTCACGCTATAAGACTAAGATATAATGATCATATAACATATGAATCCATATTTGTAATGTTTTGAAGAATGCTTAGACTATTGGTCTAATGCTAATGGTCTTAAGCTCATTAATACTTACAGGGTTAGGGTTGAAATTAATGATTAAAAATTTAATCGGTTTGACTGGTTTAGACTGTAAAAACTTTTAACTATTCAACTTTTCGGTTCAATTTATTTTAATAACTATTGTTAACAAAAAATAATTAACTTATTAATTAATTGGTTAATTTTTATTAATTAATAATTTCTTATAAACTAAAATTAAATCAATCAAATTTCATTTAACCGTTTCCTTTTTTTAATTAAACTTTAAAATCTACAACGAGTAAGAATAATTCTTTAATTTTGTTTAATCTTTAATAAGTTTTATAACAGTCTAATACCAGTTACACCTTAAATTTCTTGTCTTATCAGTTTAACTTCCAGTCTAATTTTTTAAAACAGTAGTCGAAAGAATTATTAATAGTAAATATTAAATAGATAAATTAATATAATTTTATTTATGTTTATTAGAAATTAAGCATTTAATTTTGGAACAACAAATTATCATATTGTAATTTAGAATAATGTTGAGATCATAATAACTATATGACTCTAAATCTTTATTTTGAGAATTTCAAATGAGTTTAAATATCTAATCTTTATACCGAGTGCCATAAATGAGTTTAAATATTTAATAACAAGTGTGCGAGTTTGTTAATATATGTTGGTTTGAATTTATCACTTTAAATTATTAACAATTAAATAATTTTTCTTAATATACATATTAATATTTATGTATATAATAAAAAATAACAATTTGGATTTTCTTAATATTAAAAAAATCAAATCTTTACTGATGAACCATATAAAAAGAGAATTAATCCAAAAACATGAAAAAGGCAATGATTAAAAAACTAAACTGGTTTGTTCAATTTAACAATAAAAATTGTGAATTGATCAATTGTTTTGTTCGATATTGAACTTTTAAATTAAATTTATTTTAATAATTTTTGTTGTTAAAATTGATCTAATTGGTTAGTTTTTATTAAATAATAAGATTTTATAAACCAAAATTAATTAATTAATTTCTGTTTAACAAATTTCATTTTTAGTTAAATTTTAAATTCTTCAATGAGTAATCTACGATCTTTTTCAAACCTGCTTCTATTTCGAGTCAAAAGATAGATAAATAGACACACCTCTTTACACTAATAAGGGGAGTTCATTGTGACTAAGGGGGTCGAAGACTAAGAAGTGAGTTATTTATCAGCCAAGCATTATTTTTACGACTAGATCCAATCTCTTGATCCTTGCGAAAGGAGGGTTAGGAAAATTCTATTAATTGCAATTTTCTCCAGATCTTCGTTAAAAATATGAAAAAATGCTCAAATAGTACAATCCTTCCGCCGTCATAAAATGAAAAGGGTGATCTTGTAATTCTTGATTTGTGAAGATACATTATTAGGTGTTCCATTTTATTTTCCTATTGAGGCCAAACCTACTTCTTCAATTATATTTTAAATTTCTTGATTTTATTCAATTTTTAACTAAATTTATAAGATCTAATACTGATCAAACCTTTTAAATCTTAAAACTTTTATCTTACCGGTTTAATTTTAGTTTGAATTTTAAACATTAAGAAAAGGTATGCATTATTATTTTGATGTTTTAATAAAAAAAAATCAAAATCCAAGCAAAGGAGCCCAAACTTCATAAAACCTTACGACTATCAACGGTCAACTCCTTTTAAATTATCGTTTTACCTCTTCCACATTTCATCTCTTCACAGGCTATGTTTCTCTATTTTTCTTTCTAAATTCAAATCTTTTCTTTCCATGGAAGCCCAACTAGTTCGTTAAAGACACCTGAATCTTCTCTCATATCTTCTTTTCATGCGAACTCCTGGAATCACCGAATTGTTTTGCCAGAGTTAACATCCCTGCAAAAAATGGCAGTCCCAAGACTTCTGTCTCTGTTCTGTTACATGATTAGAGTGGAAAGTGTTGGTTTATGCCCTACAGTCAATCGCTTTGGTTGTGATTTAATGACAAATTATTTAAAAGGCATTCTTTATCTTGTACATGTTTAGATGTATATGATAAAATCCATGTGATAATTGTACGTTGTAAATGAAATTATAATGAGATTATAATTATGAGGTTCATATTGCATTTATGTATTATTCCTAAAATGTTTCTAGTTATTGTTCTATTAAAATTGGACATTAATAGAACGTAAAAAGACTAAAACACGTTTTGTTTTTCCTTTTGAAGGAAATAGTCGATCTCATAGGCTAAAGTATAGAAATACTTAAACAAACGTGTAGGTGCTTGCTAGAGAACAACTTCACTGGACAGACTCGATATGAGAAATCCATTTGGAACATTACTTGTATATCTATGGAATTCTCATTGTGATGTTTGTATAAGTGATCCTTTGACTTGAGGTCATCAAAGTTATCTTGTATATGGATTGTTATGTTTTGATACTACTCGTGATCTATTTTATCAAAGGTCGTTAAACGATAGTCATTGGATATAACATGAACTATATGGAGATAGTTGAATGATCAAGATAGGATTCATCATCCTAAAGTAATTAGGCATAATGTTTCATTGTTCTCAATTAGTATTAATTCAAGAAATCCTTGGTCAAGGTAAAATGATGCTTTGTAAATAGTTTATGAATGACATTAATTGAATTGATAGCTAATGGTAGAAAACTAATGATTAGACTCAAATTAGAGTAGACATTAATTCCATACTCTATGTCTAATCGGAACACTATATGATGAAATGATTGAATTATACGAAAAAAATTATGCATAGAAAGGTTAGTCAAAACCACTTTGGCATTCCTGAATATTTGGGTGATCATGATTTGTTGCTAGACGCCAATCTTGATCTATGATTATAAATTATTAATTGGAGAATTAAAGATAAATTAAAAGGAGTTTTTATTTATCTAATTTTAATTATGAATTAAAATTAGATTTATAATCATTGCCAATATATTTGGAAATCTAATGGGTCTCAAATATAGAATGGGTTGAAGACATCAAAGTTAATTTAATCAAGTTGGATTTGATTGTAAAGTTTGAGAAACTTTATGATTAAATATGAGATATTTAATAATAAGGATCAATATGAGATATTGAATCTTATATGGGCATAATTGGTATTTAATTAAAGTTATTTGTAATTCTAATTAAATTTTAATTGAAATTAGTATTTAATTTTAATTAAATTACTAAAACGTCCAAAGGTTATTATAAATAGGCTTGAGTTTTATGGAGCTAGTACTTCATGCTTAACCCTCTATGTAAGAGTTAAAGAGCTCTCTTAACCTGTTATGTAGATACCGTTAGAGGTCGGACACTTGTGTGACAATGGTGGTTGAGACAGATCAATTTCAGAAAGGGTTCGAGGGATACAACAAGATAAAGATTAAGCTTCGGAATAAGGTAAAATTAATTTTCTGCTTTATTATGTTCGTGTTAATCATTTTATAGAATTAAATAGATCTTAATTTTAGGGAAATCAAAAGTTACAAAAAAGTTTCGTGATTATTCCACTGTGGTTTGATTAAATCCCGATCAGATTTTTCAACAGTAGTATCAGAGCGAATTCAATTATATGATTTGATTAAATTGATTGATTGTTATTGGTTACAATTTTGGAATTAAATCACAAAAGCTTTGTGACTTAAATTTGAAAAAGGCTTCAGATTAATACCAGATAAACCCTAATTCCCTTATCGATGCTTGCGTTTTTTCTTGTTCCTGTATTCTGGAAAGTTTATATTGCAATACATTTAGTTGACACATTAAGAAAATTGAACACTACGCAACTAGAACTACTTGTCGAGTCTTTTAAAGGCATGCACAAGTACAAACTTGACATGTAGAGATGAACACGGCAAAGAGCTAAGATGGCTAGTGTTAGATCCCTAAGTTCCGGAGCACTTCTCAGCGACCTTCATGCGGAGCCTTAGGAGGAAGGTTAGCTGGATTCACTCATGAGGGAGGCATGCGAAAACACTAAGGCAAACGTGGGCGAGTGGGATTGGACTTGGCGCAAATTTTGGTAGAGCATCTGACCTTGTGGAGATTGACTCGACCCAGGCTAAGGTCTTGATGAACTAAGGACTTAGCCCATGCTCGGATGAATGGATCCCGACTAATGGACTTGTTGTGGGAGTATTGGATCAGGCCAATGTGCTAGTGGGATTCAGCGAGATCACATTGCACCATCAGCGGATAGAGATCGTGGGGAGATCTTAGATGATGTGGCGACGACTGGGAGTTAGAGTTGTAGTGGAACGGAACATCTGAAGATAGTAGAGTTCTTCGAGGATAAGGATGTTAGTTTCCTAGTTGAATGTAAACTTTATCTTGTTGTTATCTTGTCTTATCAGTTAGAGTCCTATTTAGACGGGGGTATCATCTAATTGGTCCACGTGATGTAATATGATAAGGATAGACGTGATCTTAACACGATCTTAGGTGGTTTGGATTTAGTGAGAATCTGAATGTAACTTGGACTCCAAGTTAGGATGGCTATATATAGCTTATTCGAGCTTTGCTCTTCTCATTCAATCAAAGAGAGCATTCTTTGTATTCTTTTGAGAGAAAGTATATAAAGTTGGTTTTATACCGTATCTTTGTGCGTTCTTGTTGCCTTTATTCTTATTGTTCTTATAAGCATTGTTTCTTCGAGTGTGTGCGAGGTGAACATTTCGAGGGTTGAGAAAGGCCGAGTTTTGCTTTAACGAATTTAAGTGAGACTGTCGTCCAAAGGGTGTGAGCAAGAAATTTCAGGTGAAAGTTTGAGTTCCAAGAATACCTTTGTAACAGCTAGTACTATGTCATAAAGAGAGAAGTGCAGTACTTTCCATTAGACATGTAAGCACTGTTGTTAATCCCATTTCGCTTGCTCGGTTGGTCACGGAGAAGACTCCTCATATTTTCGATGGAGTTGAGGCTTTTGCAAGGGAGCAAGTAAGCAATGTCTCTTGATGCAGTTGCAGAGGCGGTGTCATCATGAGAGGCTAGGTTTTCTTTATGTTTTTGGGTTAGTGAAGAGTAGGGTGTGTTTGGCTAGATGGTTGAGTGGAAGAAGATCATCTGAAGCAGTAACGTGAGATTAAGGGAGACGTGGATAGTGAAGTGGACTACTATGTTTAATTATCACGTCATGCACAATAAATTAGAATAAGGAATTGTGCGGAGAAGTAAATGAAAGGTGTTTTTGATTATTTAGAAAAATGTTTTGAAGGGTTAATTCTATTAAGAATGCTTTGATAGTTAATTTAATTTTTCAAGATGTTGAATTATTAAATTAAATTAATCATCAAATCAATTCCAAAATTAAAATAATTATTTTTCTTAATTTGATTAAGATTAATAATTATATTGATTCTTAATTAATTTTAGAAAAGTAGTTTTACTTTTCTAAAATTAGAATTAACTAGCTTCAATTAGATTGAAATTAGTTAATTAGAAAAGTTGTTTCTAAAATTAGAATTAATTATTGTCAATTAGATTGAAATTAATTAAATAGATTTCTTGAAATTAAGAAAAATGTCTTTCTTAATTAAATATATTTATTTCAATTTGATTGAGGTAAATTAAATTCTTGATTTTATTTGTTTAGAG
This sequence comes from Erythroxylum shatona, assembly GCA_027568895.1. Taxonomy (NCBI): domain Eukaryota; kingdom Viridiplantae; phylum Streptophyta; class Magnoliopsida; order Malpighiales; family Erythroxylaceae; genus Erythroxylum; species Erythroxylum shatona. Next base: position 31,618,477 of record JAOSBK010000001.1, on the reverse strand, counting down.
AATTGTTATTTTATTTATTTAGAAATTGTTTTCTTTATTTATTAA
>JAOSBK010000001.1:31581268-31591754 GCA_027568895.1 Erythroxylum shatona | reverse complement strand
TATATATTTAATTTTAGCTATAATGATAATTAATTAATTTAAAAATATAATGTATTAGATTATAATTATTACACATATTAATATAATTACAAAAAATAGAAATATGATAATAAAACTAAACATGTTTTTGTTTTCAGTTTTTTATTAGAAATCTCAACCAAACAGATTTTTGTTTTCAGTTTTTATATTACAGATCTCAACCAAACAGGTTTTCGTTTTTTAAGGAAAAAAACAGAAACCAAAAACAGGAAACAGAAACTAAAAACAGCAACAAAAAAACAGAAGTAGAACCAAACGGCCCCTAAATTATTAATATCATCATCATTATTAAATTAATAATAATTTCTTTTGCTTTTCTATTTTTAGAAGTCAAAATTTGAAAATTTCATATTCTTTTTATTATATTTTCATGACTTAAACAATTAAAAGATTTGAAATTCGATATCAAATATAAGAAAATATAGCTAATTTTGGGTAATTTTGCCTTTGAAATAGCACTGAACAATAATCAGAATTTTCAAAATGTGTGTTATCACAAAGAAAGATATAAGATAGAGTCTATCTAGAATTTGGATATGCTTATAATTGAATGTTGAACTTTTATAGTTATGTAATGATATTATATACAAAAATTGTATTTTTTAATATAAATTTATTAATTCAATTTTGACATGTGTCTCGATATATATTTTTAGATAAATAGATGAAAGTTTAACTATTCATTCTATTTCAACCACTTCAGGAAGATTCGATGATCCAGTTTGGGCTCATGCTAGATTGATTCCTGGAACGAAGAACTATACTATCTATGTGTATTGCAATAAGCACTTAAAAGGTGACGAAATCACCAGATTAAAGAAACATTTAGCTGGGATCAAAAGTAGAGTCTTGTAAAAAAAATGAGTCATAACGTGAAATGACAAACGAAGACTCTACTTTAAGAGCAATATTATGAAAAAGATAGAAGACAAAGGCACAACTATGACATTGGTTGTGGATTTTTTTTTTCAGTGGTTAGGATGATAGTAGAGATGTTGAAGTTGGTGGTATTCCTACTCAATAAGAAGGAAATATTGATGTGAGGAAAGGATGAAGACTCATGTTTGATTTTTTGTACCACAAACAACTTCTGGAGCTTAGCCTTCAATCTGTAGTGCTTTACAATCTAAAGAAGTAACTCAAAATGTGGACATGGCAATGGCTAGATGGTGGTATGATTCAAGTGTATCATTTAATGTTGCCCAGTCTTATTATTACCAACCTGTGGAAGATGATATTGCCTCTTTTCATCTAAGATATAAGTTTCCTTCAATTGATGACTATAGAAGTAAACTTCTTAGCAGCTGTGTTTATGAAAAAATGAGTTATTTGAATGAAAGAAAATTGACTTTAATAACTTATAGATGTTCAATCATGAGTGATAGTTAGACAAACAGAAGATATGAACCCATTATCAATTTTTTAGTTTATTATGCTAAGAGGAAAATGTTTTTGAAGTCTATTAATATATCTGGCCTTGTTATAAATACTGATACTTTATTTCAAACATTTGATGTAGTTATGAATGAAGTTGGGTCAGAAAATATTGTTCAGTTCATTACTGACAATGATTTTGCTTATAAAGCAGCTAGGAAAAGATTGCAAAGAAGGGATAATTCTTTCTATTGAACTCCTTGTGCTACACATTGCATTAACTTGAAGTTGAAAAATATTAGAGACGCTAAATATATTTAGATCATTGATAAGACTTTACAAAAAGCAAAGAAAGTGACTAAGTTTATCTATAATCGTGCATAAGTCCTAAATTTGATGGGGAAGGATTTTACTAATGGTAGGAATTTGTGTCGTCTTACGATAACAAGGTTTGCTTCAGTATTTTATTATAAAAAAGAAGAAGTTGAGGTAAATATTTACAAATGATAAGTAGAGCAAATCACAATATGTTATCTCCAATGTTAGAGTCGAGGTTTATCAAACAATATGTTTTCTCTAATGCTAGAGTCGAGGTTTATCGATTTGTGCTTAAAGATCAGTCTCGATGTTAATTTCTAATATAAGTTTGTAAGCCTTTAGTGAGAGTACTTCAACTAGATGATACTGATGAGAAGGCAACAATAAGTTATTTTTATGATGTCAAAGAGAGAGAGAATGAAGTGATCAAAGCTAATTTAAAAAAATAGGTCTTCTTTGCACACATCTTATCTTTCAATCATTAGTAAGCGATGAGAAAGACAACTTTACTATCTATTGTTTGCAGTTATGACATTTTTTAATTCTAGTGTCTACTTTAGACCAAATTTTATAAAGAAAACTAAAGTTAATAGGGGAATGTTATTAACTATTACAACAAGTACTTCCCATGAGATGATGCAAGATCTCCTAAGCTTACAAATGGAGATTTAAATGGATGCTTTTGGTGATTTTGGGATGTCCATTGCTATTTGTCAAAGAGACATGCTTAATCCAGATTTTTCTTTTCATTTTTGTTACATATTGGAAATTAATCATCATTTTATTTTGTTTAAAATATTACTTTTCTTCTTTTATAGTTACTTGGTGGAACCAATTTGGGATTGGTGTTCCAAAATTACAAAGACTTACATTTTGAATTTTGAGGCAGGGCATGAATGCAACAGCATGTGAACAGAATCGAAGTATATTTGAATTCATCAATTTAAGAAAAGGAATAAATTAGAACACATAAGATTGAATGACTCAGTTTTTATTCAATACAACTTATAGCTTCGAAAAAGGTATGTTATTATTATTGTTAAGTTGAATAGAATTTCTTGTAATTTGTTAAAATTAAATTTTATTTGTTACTAAGTTGAATATAATTTCTTGTAATTTCTTAATAATTCAATTTTGTTTGTTTCCTAAGACTCTTAATAGAACAAATAGTATTGTAGATCCAATTTACCTTGATAATATCGATCTTTTGGCAGATTGCGTTTTTGAAAAATTGGGTTTGAGAGTGATCTTGGATAGTAAAGTATTAACATATCATTTGGTCCAATGAATTTAAATGATGGTATTGATTAGGCTCATTTTAATGGTGAGAATTTTGTTCTAAATGAGAATTGAGATCAATATAATTTGAGCAGATATTCAATTAAATAAAATTTCAGGTTTTTATTTTTCCTCTTCTTTTAATTTCACTTTTATTTGAGGTATATGTTAAATTCTATAGATGTAATATAATTATAATTGTAAATGTTTTTGTTTAAGATTCTATTTCTAGTTGGTTGTTTCTTCAATACAAACTCTTATTGTAAATTGTAATACTTAAAAAGTTATAGATGTTTATTATTATTTTTATTTGATATTTTGATGTAATATTATTTATTATATGATAAAATTGTAATATTTTACGTACTTTATATTATCCTTAATATTATATTTGTATGATCATTTTATATTAATTGTTATCATTACTTTTATGTTAAATATGAGTAATATTAGTAGAAATTAATAGATTTTTATTATTTCAAAATTTTATTATTATAATTTTTGGAGACAAGATTGATGGAAAATTATTAATTATACAGTACAATATATTGAGAGACAATTTTGCAATTTTTTTTAAAAAAATTAGAGAATTTTTTATAAATTTGAAAAATTACTCAAAACGATATCCGATATTGATTGGTAGTAATATAGTACCACACCAAAATGAAATATGATATCGGTATTAGTACTGTGTTTATAACATTGGTTTATACAAGTATGACTTGAAATTAAAAAAATATATCAAAAATTTTTTCTGAAAAAGTTTTCGATCTTGATTAAGGGTTTTTTTTATTTCAATAACTCAAATTTAATTACAATTTTTTATCTAAACAATCTCAATCTAATTAAATTTTAGTTCAAATTCGAACTTATTTTTAAAAAAATTTAATAACTCATTAAAATGGTGAAAAACCCTTCATTCAGCTTCATGACAAATATATGTGAAAATTTAAGCTTAAAGTAATATTATTCCATATTCTTGTTATTAAAAGAAAGGATCAAAAATTCAATATCAAATGTAAGAAAATATAGCTAGTTTTGGGCAATTAATCTTTTGAAAAAGACCACAATTATTTTATTTCTATTCACCCACCAAAACCTCTATTTGCTAATACTTCTCATTCTTTCTCGAAAGAAAGAATTTGAGGAACCGTGACAGGTTCCCAGAGAACAGATTTCACGGATTTAAGCTTGCAACTGTTACAGGAATACCCATCCTTCTCATTGTAGAAGTAGTGAAGAACGTGGCTCATCTTCCATATGAAATCCTTGCAACATTTTGGGAATTCACTATCTTTTGTTTCCAACACCAATCGTAGCAAATCTACTCTGTGACTCTCTATCAGTCTCTTAGTTTCTCTCACTGCTTCTTCTTCAGTCATGGACTTTTGAACCATTCTGAGGATTACACTGTTCAGCTTACCCTGTTCACCTTCTCTCTGCAAAAATTGTTCCGTTTTGAGTTAGCAGGAGAAAGAAAAAGCTGAGAGAAACTTGGAAATAGTGGTTGATGGTGTTTCGTGTTGTGATTACCTTAACAGTGACAAGGTCATTGAGAAGTCGTCCAATTAAGCTAACATTTCGGAAGAGATTATCGTACTCCACAGAAGCAAGCACTTTTTCAGACAACACGGGTCCAATGGTAAACAGAGGTCCAAGGAGGACAGGTTCTAGTGCAAATGAAATGAAGGCGGTTTCTATGTATTCCTCCAACGTTGGAACACGATTCTCTCTGGCCCACTCTGCTTCTTTCATCATAGCACTTAGCAGATCATGCCACTGTACATCAAAATTCAACTTCAGTTCTTGTCCTGGAATCATATGGGAATTATGAAAACAGAGCGTGTATGTTTTTACGGAACACCCACTATTTTGACCAAATGGTGTGTCACATCTCTTCCTTGTAGACGAGAAGCTAAGGAGCCAAACTCATTGATCATGGTTTCAAGTGCAGAGAACAATATCTCAACATTTTTTGAGCAGTAACCAATGCTGAAATCTCCTTGCCACCTGTGGAAATCCGACAGAAAGGTTTATCGATCAAGGGCCTGATTCAATTCCTGAGACAGATTTTATTACAGAGAAAGGTAAAAATATCAATCTCAGACCTTCCAAACAGTTCAATCATGTTCTCCAATTCTTCCTTTGAACCAGCGGAATCAAAGAAGTCGTCGACGACAGTTGTCATGACAGCGTTCTTGGTCATGGATATGCGAGCCTCTGAGTCTTCAGGTGCGATCAAAAGTACAGCAGCAGAAACATAGCAGTAGGCTAGCTTCTGCCTCGCAAATTTTAGTTCTCCGAGTCTGCTCTCCTCCTCCCATCTGATTCCATAACCATAATGTAAGTCAAACTTTCTCTTATTCTGATTCTATAAAAGAAATAAGCCACTCATTTAGTGTAGCAAATTTTGGAAATTTTAGTTTTAAAAAATTTCAATTTTATTTTAATTTTCAATTTTACACTCAAATTTGTAAAGTTTCATAAAGAAAATGACAAACAATATAAATATCATAATTATATTAATGATATATCAACTCAACTTAGTTCTTAAACTAGGCTTAAATAAATAAAACTCATTGAAATTAATAATTTAAAATTAATTAATTAATTTTGAATTTAATAATTATGTTGAATCTTCGTATAATCAACATTTGATTAATCCACATGCAAATTTAATTAATTTTTATCGCTATTTTCAATTGAAGTCTAAAAGTTTTGAAATTTTGAAAGCTATAAGAAAATTTTTCAAATATTTTTAAAATTAAGAGGTTTTTAAAAATTTTTTAATCAACAAGAAAACTCAATGCCTTTTATGAATAAACAATATAAATTTTTGTATACCTCTCACGTTAGAATTATTAAAATTTTAAATGTTTATTTAAAAAATAACAAGCATTATGAACATTATATATGCACTAATCATATAACAACCTAATTTTGGTTCTTAAAATTATTCCGAATCGATTAAACTTGACTAAAATTAATAATTTAAAATTATCAATAAAAATTTGATATAATTAATTTAAAAGTTTAGTTGAATTATGATATAAGCAACATTTGAATGGTTCATATGTGATTCTCGTAAGGTAGCTTATGTTTTGTCATCATTTTTTTAAAATCAAAACCTATCAAAATATATTGTTATGAAAAAATAAAAACTATAAAAAGAGTTGCCAAATACTTTAAACAAAGAAAATTTTTGTATACCTCTCAAGTTGCTTGAGTTCTTCCCTGTACATGGATTGGCAGAGGTTGAAATCTCGGAGAGACAATTCCAAGAACGATTTGTTATCTACTGGAGTCCTGAAAAATGATACAAGAACTCAAAAATGGGTTTCAAGAAAAACTGGAACAGAGTCTTGATCATGCACAATAGAATATAAGAAACTTCACTCACTCACCTATAAGATGTTTTAAGAAGTTTAGTATTGTTAAGTTGATGCCATTCTAAGTTTCTCCTTCCTTCTAGTCGATTCAAGCTATCGTGTCTGAACCTCAAAGCATGTTTAACCTGAAAAAACTCATCAGAAATCATAAAACTTGAGACATATATGTTCTTCATCAGATTGAGTTTCTAATGCTTGGCATCGCCTCTTCCTGCATTCTCTTATCCTGTAACGATCCATTTCGCAGTTCCTGTTCCAAATAAGAACGTGTCCATTCTCTTATCCTATCAATGATCTGTTCATTCTGGTAAATTTTTGTCAAGGAAGCTTTATATAACTCCAGGACTGTGTCTGTGTTCTCAAATTGGAGGCTCACTGTGCTGAAGAAACGTTTCTCTTCCTGGAATTGTTCTAATGCGTCTGTCACAAAATGATTAAAGTGATTACAAGCGAAACCTCACGGATTACAAGTAATTACCACAAACCGCGATAAAGGTACCTGAAGAGACATCGTATCCATTCATCCGAAGCAACCTGAATCCCATAGCAAGACAATTGACGTCTGAGAATATCTCTTCACTACCCTGCAACCAACATCTTTAAGACCAGACCAAAATGGAAGGTTAAGTTAATATAGGAGGAGAAGAAAAAAAAGAGAAAGAATAAAAGGGGAAAGAATAGTACCTGTAAATATGATCCATTGCATTTTGGATGTCTTCATGGAAAAATCGGTCTATAACTAGCTTTTGAAGATTGTCAATAGTACAAAGTTGAATGTAAATGTCTAGTGGGTATGTTGTGGGAACTGTTAAAACACAAAAAAAGATAAGAATATTAGTTTCTGTAAATCAAATCAAAACTAAATAAAAAAATTAATTATATAAAGTTAGGTCATATTAATCTTAAATAAAAAATTACTTTTTTGTTCTTTATATATCTTATTAGTTTAGAACTCATTGTAATGTTGTATTAGTTTTGTCTATAGTTAATGCAAATTCAATTACCAAAAAAATTTCTTTTCAAATTATCTTTTAATTTAATCCTAATAGCGAATAAAACAATTTACAAAAAATTAAATATTGATAATCTAGTGATATTAAACACAAAAAATATTATTTAAAATGAGTAAAACTAGTACCATATAATGATGATAAAAAAATGAAAATTCTTCATACTACATACCTGTGTTGTTAAATCTGTCCAAAACAGATTTAAGGTAATTATAGCATTTATGATGATGGTTATGGATCAAAGCAGCAGCTGTTGCAGATGGTGAATTGAAGAATGACCCATTCCTCTTCTGGTGTTTCATTACCATTTCCCAGTCATAATATTTTCCTCTCAATCCCAATCCTTCCAAAAGATATTCCAAATGCCTTTCTTTTCCATCCATAAGGTACCTGATGGTGTTCATTCATTAATTTTGTTTTTAGTTTATTAATTATTTAATGTTTAGAAAAATAAATGATTAAAAATATCAAATATATCGAAACTTTCATTTTATAACACTGGATATCAGGAGTGTATATAAAATGAATATTTATGTATTTTATTGATAAAATTTAACTTTGATAAATTTATTTTTTAATTGTAATAGTTGAAACTTTGATTAACCAGTGTCTAAAAAAAATTTCTTCTTTATTAGATGTACTAGTCATTGTTTCATATTATGTTTGATCGTGGTGACGCGTTGCTCTTTGGGCATTAAGATTTCAGTTTTCAGTCTTCACCGATCTATTAAAAGTTTTAAGTTCTGTTTTATATATTTTTCAATATTTTGTTTGATATTTTTAACTATTCAGTATTGTGTTTTAGCATTATGCAGATACCTAATTACTATTAATAGGTCGATTTTTTTGAATCATTTAATTTAGATTGATGTGCACTTGTATACGTGTGGTTCTCACATCCGTTTATTGCAACCCATTTTGAGATTCAATATTAATCTTTGTTTTCCTTGGGTAGTATTAGGGACGTTTAAGGACTTATTAGGCTTGTGTTGGGCGTTAGGGTATGAGTGGTGGATTTGACTTATGATGATAGAATAAAAGACTAGTCCATTGGTAAGTTTTGAGGCTAGAAGAAGAAAAGATGTTGACAGATTACAAGTAGGTTCTTAAAATATCAAGACCCTTATAGGGAAGTTTTTGAATTAGTGAAAATTTTAGACAAATATAAGATTCATACAACGTGCATCTAGGAGACAAGGTGGATAGGGGTTAAAGTGAAAGAGATCAATGGGTTCAAACTTTAGTATTCACGGTGTTCAAGATGACATAATAAGATATGTATAATCTTAGTTATCAAGGAACTCACACACATGTTGTGAGGGTAAAAATGACTGGTAAAAATGACTAATGATAGGATTATGTCCTTAAATACTGTAATAAAGGGTGTTGTTTTAAATGTGGTGTGCACTCAATACATCTCAAGTATGGCTAAATGAATAAGTTAAGCGTCAATTCTGGAAAGAGCTAGATGAGGTGATTGATCAAACTTCCCCTGGCTAGAGAGTTATTCTAAGAAGAAACTTTAATAGTCATATAGGGACAACCTCATATGGATATTTGTAGACTTTTAAGAACAAAACTACCAAAACTCAAATTGGCTACTTTTTCATCAAGCGGAGAGAATGATCTAGTTGTAAGGACTACAAGGTGATACCTAATGCTTACTTGTCAACTCAGCATATATTGTTGGTTTTAGATCTTATTATTAAGGGTTGGAAGAAGAAGAGAAGTCCTAGGAGGTAAATCTGAATAAAATGGTGGAATCTGAAAGGGGATACTATGAAATAATTTGGAGATTAGAGTAATATATAGAGAAGATTGTAAATTAGAATTAAATGTTAACTTAATGTGGGAGATAACAGCAACTCTATTAAGGAATACAATTATAGAGACCTAAGGTGTTTCTAAAGGGCTAAGGATAGTAAGAGGGAGTCCTGGTAGTGGAATGAAGACGTACAAAAAAGAGCTAAAATTAAGAAAACTATAGATAAAGCTATATTGGATAACACCACAAAGGTTGAAAGAGTAGTTAATAAAAAAAGTTATAAATTGGTAGAGAAAAAGGCGAAGAAGATAAAAGTAGAGCTTACAAAAAACTGTACCAATGATTGGATACTAAAGATGGAAAAAAGATATCTTTAAGTTAACCAAAGTTAGAGAATGAAAAGCGAGAGATTTAGATCAAGTTCATTGAATAAAAGAAGAAGTAGGGTTGGTACTCGTAGCTAATAATAATAATATTAAAAGGTAATGATAGAGGTACTTCTATAATTTTTTTAATGAAGATGTAGAGGATAACATTATTTAGGTGGCTTTAGCATATCCGAGATATATTGTAACTTTACTTATTATCGGCAGATTACAAGGGGTGAAATTAAAGAGGTATACAGAGAGGTGAAGGTGAAGAGTGGAAGAACACTAGAGCATCATAATATACTAGTTTAAAAAAAATCGAAAGTTATAAATTTTATAAGTTTCCTTAAAGTAAGATTTTTTGTTAATAATATATATGTATATAACTAGAAATCATGTCAAAAAGTAAAGATTGAATAAATTATCAAAATATCATAATATATAACTATTTAAAATAAACACTTATTAACGTTTATGGTTTTTCAATTAAATTAAAGAAAATAATAAGGTATAAATAAGTTTTAAAAAAAACCTCTGAATTTGAGTGTTCCTTTCTCGCAGTAATCCTTCAACCAGAACTGGATCGAAAGGCAAGTTCAGTCCGCTTTCTAAGGCAGTTTCGATCATACCACCAAATGTTATATCAAAACCAATAGGTTGAAGTTGTCTTCTATCAGTAGCTGCCCAGAAATTGGTCTGTAGAAATTCTAATCCTGAAAAAATAAATGAATAAAATCCCAAAAATATTTAATCCATTCAATATTCTTTTTTAAGTAATAAAGTTTTAACATAATTTAATATAAGTCAACCCGACACCATGCAAACATAGTTTAGGAACAAAACCTACCGTTGTTCACAAGTTGTTCCCCGACACTCCACTTGTTAAGAGCTAGAACACAAGCGAGTGTGGAGGAGAGAGAGTCCTTGACGAGCAATGGATGTGCC
>JAOSBK010000001.1:31536901-31548627 GCA_027568895.1 Erythroxylum shatona | reverse complement strand
TCTTTGACCCATTTGAGACCCATTCTATAATACCCAATAACCATTATCTTGGGTGCTTTTCATTGGACTCAAATTTATAAGTGACATGGGATATAAAATAGTCTAACATGTCCCAATTCCTGACACAGATTTGATTACAGAGAAAAGTAAAAAGATCAATCTCAGACCTTCCAAACAATTTAAGCATGTTCTCCAATTCTTCCTTTCAACCAGCGAAATTAAGCAAGTCGTCGATAATAGTTGCCATGACAGAGTTCTTGGTCATGGATATGCGAGCCTCTTGAGTCTTCAGGGGCGATTAAGACCGCAACAACAGAATATAGTAGTAGGTTTGCTTCTGCCTCGCAAATTTTAGTTCTCTGATTCTGCTCTCCTCCGCCCGTCTGATTCCATAACACCGTAATATAAGTCAACTTTCTATTATTATGAAATCTGCTACAGATTTAGTGTAAAAACTTCTAGAAAATTTAAAAATTTTCAATTTTTTTAACTTTCAAATTTTTAGAAACCCTTTCTTATATATTTCGGGTAGAAAATCAACTAAACTCGATTGAAATTAATAATTTAAAATTATTAATAAATTATTAATTTGAATCAGATCTAAATAATTAGGTTCGAATTTAATAGTTAGATTGAATCATCTTATAATTAGTATTTGATTAATCTACATATGATATTTATGTCGTATATATTTTATCGTTATTTTTTAATTGAAGTATAAAAGTTTTGAAAAGTTGAAAATTATAAGAAAAAATTTCAAATATTTTTAAAATTAAGAGGTCTTTTGAAAATTTTCACCTTTATAACCAAAACCTTGAATGTCCCTTTTGTTTTTTTTTTCAATTTCCAGCAATTAATCTTGCTTTTTGATACCACCATTCTAAAATTCTTATTCCTTTTTCCGTATTGATCATCATTAGCTTTGTTTCATCAAGTTCATCTATTGTTGATAACAACTTTATCTCTAGATCTTGAATGACATTCTTCATGGTTAAATTCTCCTTATTTAGTTTCTTGATTTGCTTACACGTTTTCACCCATTTGGCATACATTAATTCATAGACTTTATAGATGTCTTCCTTTTTCAATTCTGAGTCACTATCATTGCTATCACAATCTGAATTTGAGTTTAGAACTAAAATATCTGTATTTTTGTCCTCAGTTTCTTCACTGGTTGCAACTAAAGAAGCAACTGAACTTTTGTTGTTTAAAGCAATTAATGCAACATAATTACTCACAATTTCTTCTTCGCTGTCATACTCACTTTTAGATTTGTTTTCGCTCAAATTGTTGGTGTTAGACTTCCCTTTTCTCTTCTTAAAAGTATTAGCACATTCTGCTTGCACATGTCCAAAACCTTAGCATTCAAGACATTGAATCTTCTTTACTTTCCTTTAACCTCTTTGAGTCTTTACATGCTATTTGAAATTGATGTTTGATGAACTCCTAACATTCTGTCTGAACTTAGGTCTATGTTTATTCACCTTCTTTGGCCATTATCATCATTTGCATCGGATTCGTCTCTTAATTATTCACAGATTTAACAACTTCAGTTTGCAAAGCCAACCCTTTATTCTTCTCATGCTTATCTCTCAACAAGTTCATCTTAAAGTTTGTGAGAATCTTAATTACCTTATCTGAAGATAATTCATTAATATTATGAACTTCTTTAATAACTGCAATTTTTAGTATAATTCTAGAAGGCAATAAACTCAATGTCTTTTTAACAAGTTTCAGATCTGAATACTTCTTACTAAGTTGATGTACTTGGTTGGCAATATCACGTAACTTCTCATGAGAGTCTCCAATAGTATCACTTTCCTCCATCTTGAGTTCTTCAGATCTAGTGGCCAACATTATAGTTTCGAAGCTATCACTGATTTTGATCCCTCGTGGATTGTTGACAGAGTGTCCCATGCTCCTTTTGCAAATTCACAGGTTGATATCATAACAAAGCGATCTTCATCGACTACACTAAAGATGGCATGCATGGCTTGAGATTTTCTAAGAACTTCCTCTTGTTCAACTCTTGTCCATTTGGATGGATCTTTAAGTACTACTTCTCCCTCTTAATTAGTCGTCATTAGATGTGTCCAGCCATTTCAAACCGAGTTCCATGATTTTATTCCTTGGGCCTGAATGAATACTCTCATCTTTGATTTCCACATAAGATAATTTGAACCATCTAGCAATGGTAGCCTGGTGATTGATGCCCCTTCTCTAGTAGCCATAATTGTGAAACACAGATCTATACCAACTTGACGTACTAAGTTCTGATTCGATGACCCAGTCTTTGATACCAATTGAAAACTTCGAAGGATATAGTTCCGAAAAAAATTCTAGTTTTATCATAGTTTCTTTGAACTATATTTGTGGTTGCTTGATACAAAGCAACTGTGTTAGTAACTGTAAATTTTTTGGCAAAAATGAAAATATAAAATTAAATGTTTTCGGCAAGTCTTGTCTGCGTCTACGGGGCCCTCACTAAGCTTAATTGCTTTCACTAAGGAACAACAATAGTTTTACTCAAGATGTTACAGAGCCAACTTACCCAACCCTTGATACTATCCCTCATCCTCACAACCCATGAAAGTAAATCACTCCTAATAACATGACCACCTCATGCTAACCTCAACAAAAGATTTTCACAACAACGATTGACAATAAAGATAAAAATTAAACAACTCAAGTGATTTAAATAATAAGGACATAAAAAATGACAGCACTTGAGATAGAAAACAACTCCTCTAATAATGTAACTTTGTAAACAAAAGAATAAGAAGTTGTCCACCAAGAAAATTGTCATGAATCTTTGATATTGTCACCAAAAAATCCCACAAACAACAATCACGAAAACTCAACAAAACATCAAAAAGAGAACTGAAGAGTGAAGGAAACCTGGAAGGAAAAATACAATGGTCAAAAGATTTGTTTAGTTTCGGGCTTGAGATAATGATCCTAATGAAAATCCATCCTTAGTCCTTATTTTTTCACCTTTGACAGGCACTAACTATCACTCATGGGCAAGATCCATTCGGATGGCCCTATTATCAAAAAACAAACACAGATTTATAGATGGATCTATCACAATGCCATAAAGAGAAGATCCTTTGTTCATGTACTGAGAAAGATGCAACACAATGGTTTTATCATGGTTATTAAGGTCAGTGATAGATTCTATTGCACAAAGTGTGATCTGGTTTGACACTGTAGTTGAAGTTTGGAAAGATTTGGAAGGAAGGTCCTCACAAACAAATTCCTTTAGAATATCTGATCTCCAAGAAGAAATATATAGTCACAAACAAGGTAATCTTTCAGTTTTTGACTATTACACACATCTTAAAATGCTATGGGATGAATTATTTAACTTAAGACCTTTGCCTAAATGCAAGTGTGATCCTCAGTGCAACTGTGATATTTCAACCACATTAAAAATTATCAAGAAGGAGACAGTGTTATCATATTTCTAAAGGGGTTAAATGACTCTTACTCTACTATCAAGTCACATATTATGCTTCTGGATCCTTTGCCTGACATCAAAGGAGTTTTTGCTATGGTGACACAACATGAAAGACAATTAAATACCCGATAGAGACTATCTTCATCAATCATTGAACCACAAGCATTTTTTAGCAAAGCTGACAGCAAGAGAAATTATCAACAAAACAAAAAACCAACTTGCACCTTCTGTGGAAGCATCAGACATGTTGAAAATAAATATTATAAGAAACATGGTTTCCCCCCAAAATTTTCAAATGTTAGAACATTTCATCCAAGCCGAGACAACAATCAAAATAAATTCAAGACAATCAATCAATTTGAAACTTACCAAGACTGCCTCTCCTCATACGTGGAAAGCTCTTCATTTTCCAAAGAATCAGGGCAAAACAATATCACCTTCAGCCTCACTTTGGAGCAATACTCACACTTGATGGAAATTGTGCAAAAAGAAGGAGACACAAAACGAAAAACATCAGTAAACACACCCCAGATCAATACAGTTTCAATTGACCAAAAAGGTACATCCATACCTCACATACTTTCTGGTTTATGGTCATCTACATGGATCCTTGACTCTGGTGCCACTGACCACATTATTTTCTCTTTAGATTTTTTCTTAGCCTACAAAACAATAGATTCCTTAACTATTCGATTGCCAAATGGCAATTTTGTCCCTGTCACACATATTGAGACAGTCAATATTTCTTCAATCACTCTTACCAATGTGCTTTTTGTGTCTATTTTCTCTTTCAACTTAATCTCTATTAGCAAGCTCACTAGTTCTTATCCATGTTAACTGAATTTTACACCTCATTCATGTGAAATTCAGGATACAAAAACTATGAAGATGATTGGTTTTGCTAAACAAATCAACAGTCTCTATCACCTATCTGCATCAATCCCAGCTCACACCTCTCTTCTCTGTCATGTTTCCTCACCTCAAGAAAATCTATGGCACAAAAGACTAGGGCATATTTCTAATCAAAGTCTACACACTTTGTCTAGAATAGATTCTGCTATCATTTTTCAAAACACAGATCAATGTGATATTTGCCACTTTGCTAAACAAAGAAGATTGCCTTTTCATCCTAGTGTTTCAATTGCAAAAGCTTATTTTGATTTGATACATATTGACATCTGGGGTCCCTATCATACTTCCTCTATTCTTGGCTATAAGTTCTTTCTAACTATTATGGATGACCATAGACAAAAGACATGGATATACATGATGAGACACAAATCCAAAACCAGAAACCTAATAAAAAGATTTTGCTCTTATGTTGAAAGACAATTTGAGAAACGTGTTAAACGCATTCGCAGTGATAATGATATAGAATTCTGCATGACAGTTTTTACAAAGAAAAAGGAATTTTGCATGAAAATACATATGTTGAAACACCACAACAGAATGGAAGAGCTGAAAGGAAGCATCAACACATTTTGAATATAGCAAGAGCTCTAAAAATGCAAGCCAACCTACTTACAAAGTTCTAGGCAGATTGTGTAATTCATGCTATTTACTTAATCAACTGAATTCCTTCACCTTTATTGTCTAACCTATCTCCATATTCTGTTTTATTTGGTACTAATCCACATTTAAGAGATCTAAAGGTGTTCGGTTGCCTTTGTTTTGCTTCCACCAAAGAAGCAAATAGAGGGAAATTTGATGCAAGGGCAAGGAAATGTATCTTTGTTGGTTTTTCTACAGGCACTAAAGGCTACAAGGTTTTTGACCTCAGCTCAAACCAATATTTGTTGACTAGAGACATTCAATTTTATAAAACTATGTTTCCTTACCTTACCTTATCTATCATCCCAGACCTACCTTCACCTATACTACCCATTCATTCAACTTCACCCTCTGATGATTTCATCCGATCAATTTCATCAAACCTGCAACCTTTCCCTACACAACCTATCATTTCACCTACTTGTCCAACTCAACCTGACCCAAATCCATTACTGCGCTGCTCCCTAAGCAATTCAAACCTCCATCACATCTCAAAGACTATCATTGCCCCACTATTTCACACACTTCTCCTCACACCCTCTCCTCTGTTCTATCTTATGATAACGCATCTCCTTAACATCGTGTTTTTTCAACTAGACTTTCTTCACTCAAAGAGCCCACTACCTATAAGCGAGCAGTTCAATATCTAGAATGGAGAGATGCTATGCAAGCAGAACTAAAAGCCCTAGAAGACAATAACACTTGGGAACTTAAACCCTTACCTCTAGGGAAAGTAGTAATTGACTGCAAATAAGTCCACAGATTAAAGTTCAATACAGATGGAAGTCTCCAAAGGTGCAAAAGTCGTGCAGTAGCCAAAGGCTTTACCCAACAAAAAGACTTAGATTATACAGACACGTTCTCTCCTATAGTAAAAATGACAACAATTAGAGTTCTATTGGCGTAGTAGCACAGAAAGACTGGTTATTGCATCAACTAGACATAAATAATGCATTTCTATACAGTGACTTACTTGAAGAAGTGTACATGAAGGCTCCTCCAGGCTTAGCTTTTCCATGTGCAGGCCTTGTTTCCCATCTCAAAAAAAGCATCTATTGTCTGAAACAAGCTAGCCGCCATTGACACTCCAAGTTAACATCTACTCTTCTTTCTACTGGCTTTGCTCAATCACAATCAGATCACTCGATGTTCAAAAGGATAGCAGGTAAACACTTAATCATATTACTTGTTTATATTGACAACGTGCTACTGGCCAGTAATAATTTGCAGCTCATACAAACCACCATAAAATTCCTTGATGATACCTTCAAAATCAAAGATCTAGGCCTTCCAAATTATTTTTTAGGACTTGAATTAGCAAGATCCTCTACTGGTATAAATCTGAGTCAACACAAATATGCAATCGACTTACGTAAAGAAACCAGATTTCTCCTCTCAAAATCAACCGCCACTCCTATGGCTTCAGATCTCTGGTTGCCCTCATCTGGAGACTACATCACTGACCCATCTTCTTTCTACTGCTTGATTGAAAAGCTCCTTTACTTGACCACCACAAGACCCAATATATCCTTCGTCGTCCAACAACTTTCACAATTTATGAACGTACCAACAAATTCTCACCTTCAAGCAGTGCATCGAATCCTTCGATATTTGAAGAAATCTCCGGGTCAAGGGCTTTTATTCCACTGAGATTCACTACTCAAACTCTGTGCTTTCTCTGATTCTAACTGGGGAGCTTGTCCCGATTCACGAAAATTCATCATTGGATACTATGTTTTTCTAAGATCTTCCTTGATCTTGTGGAGATCGAAGAAACAATCGACCGACTCTAAAAGTTCTTCTGAAGTAGAGTATAGAACCCTCGCCACCACAACTTGCGAACTCCAATGGTTGTTCTGTCTTCCTCAAGACATCGGAATCAACCATCTCCACCCAAAAAATATCTACTACGATAACCTTTAGGCCATACACATTGCAGAAAATCCGATCTTTCATGAATGAACAAAGCACATTGAGATCGATTGCCATGTTGTTCGTGAAAAGTTATAGAAAGGCATCATCCACCTTCTTCCCATCTCCACCAACGCGCAACTAGCAGACATTTTCACAAAGGCTCTGCCGAAATCTTCCTTTCAAGATCTGATACTCAAGCTTGGCGTCGTCCACATCATCTACCACCCAGCTTTCAATGGCTTGTCAACTGACCTCGAGCTTGCAACGACGTGTGAAGAGAACTGAAGAGTGAAGGAAACCTAAAAGGAAAAATATGATGGGTCAAAAGATTTGTTTGGTTCGGGCTTGAGATAATGATTCTGGACTAATAGTCCAGTTCACTTTCTTCAGTCCAAATCCACTATTTTTTTATCCACTATATTTTATTTCTTCTTTTTTATATTTTTACTAGCAATTCTTTTCTGTTATAGATTACATGTTCTGTTACAACAAACTACCCTATATAAAGGGTAGGAATTCATGAAATAAGATTTAAGCCGATTTTATTTTTTATTACATCTTTTGTCAGGTTTCCTCACTGAAATGTTAAACCAATGGAGTTGTAAAAACACACAAAAACTGCTAGAAGTTTTAACACAAAACCAACAACTTGGGCAGCCTAGAAAATCACACAACCTAGGGGAAAACGTAGCTACCAGATCTAGATAGAATCCTCGTAAAATCAACTGCCAAAGATAACTCAAGATCCCCAAAAATACAACTATCAAGTCATCATATGCTAGTCATTTTTCCACAAAAAAGCAACACACATTCAGTCCAAAAAATACTGTAAAACTTTAAACTAATAATTTCTTTCTTTTTTAGTCAGAAGGAGCACTTCATTGTTAAGACATCTTGAATCTGACACGATAGTTGATTATCAATTGAGAAGACCAAAGAGACGTAAAGAAATGTCTATTTTCTTTTCTATGCTTCTCAGGATAGGAATTTGCATCCGCAGCTGCCGTTTGCATATGTAATTCAAATCCAAAATCAACCAAGACACTTACTTCAATGTAACAGTGTAGGGTTCAATTACAAATAATATAATCAAACAAAAGTGTTTTAACTGAAGAAGGGAACATTCTATAGTATGTGTGTGTGTTCGTCAACAATAGAGAAATGGAAGTGTCAAACTGAACCAACCAAATCCATTTATGTCAATGTGATTATAATTAGTTAATATGCAACGAACTCGATCTGTCATGTTTTCATTCACTTTTAACTTTGAAAGCTTGTTTCTAAAAAGCATATTATGTAGCCCAATGCACATCTCTTCTAGATAAAGCTATTATCGAAAAATCACTTTGAGAAATTTAAAACATTTTATTTGTGCGTAAATCCTGACCCTTAAAATAAATGGAAATATTTGAAGTTTCCAAGAAAATCTTGGAATTGCCTTTTTCCCACTCACATATTCATATTTATTTATTATTAACTCATTATATAATAATAGACATTGGTGTATTTTTATTTCAATAAAATATTTTATTTTGACTTATTCTTATTGATTATATACCAATTTTATAGCGGTTCACCTTAAACCTTTTCTTCGACTGGTTTGATATCCGATCTGGTTTTTAAAACATTGCGTAAAACTACCATAAACGAAGCTACAAATAGTTAATAGGATCTCCAAAGTTCCAGCTACCTTATATATCAATTATCACCAAAATATGTTGTCAAGAAGAGTTCAAAAATTACCAAAAATCTACATCTTATCTTAATCAAGATATGGTGAATTTATTCTTATTAAATCTTATCATGACTAGGATTTTTTTCCAAATAAACATCATCTTCAAAGAATCCCACATAGAGTAGAATACTCATCATAGTGAACCACAAGTAACCAAAGATGTCCAATTACAAATAATGCCCAAAATATCACAACACATATCTTAACACATTGCTTTTTTATGTCATGTGAGTTTTTTTAATAGTTTATTAAATATGCATTGGGATTGAAAGTTGAAATTGATTGTGTGAATTGTGTATAGTTCAATAACATTTAAGCATTGTGAATTTATGAAGAATGAGATCATATAATATCATGTATGAATTATGAAAGAACATTTAAGTATTGTGAATTGTGAATAATTGAAGAACATGTCATATTATTTGTTATTTTAAAATCATAAAAAGAGATAATAAATGTCATTAAGTTAAGAAAATTAAATATTTGAATTTTTATGTTATTTATTGTTGTCATTAGGAAATAAAATTACAAATGTTAATCCTACCTTATAAGTAACAAATACGCGTTTATCGTCTTAAATACATAGTAGAAAATAGTATGTGAATTTACGAGAAAATACTCATTAGTTTACTTAACATAATATGAAATTGTAAGTGTTTAAATAATTTATGGATATGTATTATCATTAAAATAGCCATTTTTGCTATGTGTATTATCGCAAAGAAAGATGTAAGATAGAGTCTATCTAGAATCTTGATATGCTGATAATTGAATATTGAACTTTTATAGTTATGTAATGATATTATATACAAAAATTATATTTTTGAATATAATTTATTAATTCAATTTTGACACGTGTCTCCATTTATTTTTTAGATAAATGGATGAGAGTTTAAGTATTCCTTTTATTTCAGCCACTTCAGGAAGATTTGATGATCCAGTTTGGGCTCGTGCTAGATTGATTCTTGGAATAATGAACCATACTATTAGTGTGTATTGCAATAGGCATTTGAAAGGTGATGAAATCACCTGATTAAAGAAACATTTACCTAGGATCAAAGGTAAAATAGAGTCTTGTAAAAAAGTGAGTCATAACGTGAAATGACAAACAAAAACTCTACTTCAAGAGCAATATTATGAAAAAGATAGAAGAAAAAGGCTCAACTATGACATTGGTTATGGAATTTTTTTTCGATGGTTAGGATGATAGTGGAGATGTTGAAGGTGGTGGTATTCCTACTCAATAAGAAGGAAATATTTGATGTGAGGAAAAGATGAAGACACGTGTCTGATTTTTTGTATTGCAAACAACTCCTGGAGCATAGCCTTTAATCTGTAGTGTTTTACAATCTTAAGAAGTAACTCAAAATGTGGACATGGCAATGGCTAGATGGTGGTATGATTCGGGTGTATCATTTAATATTGCCCAGTCTTATTATTACCAATCTATGGTGGATGATATTTCCTCTTTTGATCTAAATTTCCTTCAATTGATGACTATAGAAGTAAACTTCTGAGAAGTTGTTTTTATAACAAAAAAAGTGATTTGAATGAAAGAAAATTGACTTTAATAACTTATGGATGTTTAATCATGAGTAATGGCTAGATAGATAGAAGATATGAACCCATTATCAATTTTTTAGTTTATTATGCTAAGAGGAAAATGTTTTTGAAGTCTATTAATGCATCTGGCCTTGTTATAAATGCTAATATTTTGTTTTCAGACATTTGATGAAGTTATGAATGAAGTTGGGTCAGAAAATATTGTTCAGTTCATTACTGACAATAATTTTGCTTACAAAGCAGCTAGGAAAAGATTGCAAAGAAGGGATAATTCTTTCTATTGCACTCCTTGTGCTACACATTGCATTAAATTGAAGTTGAAAAATATTAGAGACGCTAAATATATTCTGATCATTAATAAGACTTTACAGAAAGCAAAGAAAGTGACTAAGTTTATCTATAATCATGCATAGGTCCTAAATTTGATGAGGAAGGATTTCACTAATAGTAGAAAATTGTGTCGTCTTACGATAACAAGGTTTGCTTAAGTATTTTATTCTAAAGAAGAAGGAGATGAGGTAAATATTTACAAATGATAAATAGGTCACATCACAATATGTTATCTCTATTGCTAGAGTCGAGGTTTATTGATTTGTAATTGAAGATCAGTCCTAGTGTTAATTTCTAATATGAGTTTGTAAGCCTTTAGTGAGAGTACTTCAACTAGATGATAGTGATGAGAACACAACAATAAGTTATTTTTATGATGTCAAAGAGAGGGAGAATGAAGCGATAAAGGCCAATTTGAAAAATATGTCTTTTTTACACATACCTTACCTTGCAATCGTCAATGAGTGACGAGAAAGACAACTTTATTATTTGTGTTTGCAGTTAGGACATTTTTTTAATTCTAGTGTCTACTTTAGACCAAATTTTATAAAGAAAGCTAAAGTTAATAGGGGAATGTTATTAATTATTACAACAATTGCTTTCCATGAGATGATGCAAGATCTTCTAAGATTACAAATGGAAATTCATATGGATGCCCTAGTGATTTTGGGATGCCCATTGCTATTCATTAATGAGACATGCTTAATTCAAGTTATTCTTTTCATTTTTGTTACTTATTGGAAACTAATCATCATTTTATTTTGTTTAAAATATTACTTTTTTCTTTTATAGTTGCTTGGTGGGACCAATTTGGGTTTGGCATTCCAAAATTACAAAGATTTGCATTTTAAATTTTGAGGCAAGGCATGAATGCAATAGGGTGTGAAAAATCAGAACACATTTGAATTCATCAATTCAAGAAAAGGAATAAATTGAAATACAAAAGATTGAATGACTCGGTCTTTGTTTGATATAACTTATAACTTCAAAAAAGGTGTTATTATCATTGTTAAGTTGAATAGAATTTCTTGTAATTACTTAAAATTATATTTATTTGTTACTAAGTTGAATATAATTTCTTGTAATTTCTTAATAATTTAATTTTATTTGTTTCCTATACACTTAATAGAACAAATAGTATTGTAGATCCAATTTACCTTGACAATATCGATC
>JAOSBK010000001.1:31524150-31536801 GCA_027568895.1 Erythroxylum shatona | reverse complement strand
TTATTCATAATTTTTATTAAAAATAAATAATTAAATAATATATATTTAAATGATAGTAAATTAGATTATGAAAAAACGAAAACAGAAAACAAAAACTACTTTTTATAATTTTCATAATGTTTAAAAACCGAAAGAAACCAAAACTAAAAATATAAACTAAAAATCAAATAAATAAGATTTTTTTACTAAATTTAAAAATAAAAGCACAAAAAATAAAAATAAAAATAGAAACAAACACTCCCTTAATTATCATACTAGTTGGCATTGATTGCTACCCTAAACATTGGAATTTTTTAGGACTGAATTGTGATTTAAAAGGTTTGTAGATTAGATTGAAAAAAAAAAAAAAACTTAAGCTAAAGACGCCAAACCAACAGCTCCAACAGCACGCGCGCTCTTCTTGCTCACTCATTGATATTCTTCATTGTAGCCACCCACTGCCATTCATGCTCACCCCCCGTTGCCCTCCACACTGCACATTGCACGCTTCCTCTACCTTATTGTCTTTATTGGACGCTGAAATCTAGACTGTCACTCCCTCGGACTGCCTGATCTCTCCACAGTCGTAGCTGCTTGTCTCCACTTCACCGTTGCTACTGCTCGTCTACTCATCTCCACCAGTCCACCATTGGGCAGATTGTAGAAATCAAAATTCAAATTCATTTGGTAGAACCGAGTAGTCAACTCGACCCAACCTAACTCGACCGACCTGCAATCCTCATTAACTTGGATGCATTTTTTTTTTTTTTTGGTTTTAGGTTGCTTGTTTCTATTTTGGATTGTATTGCATTGTGTTTTTGTTGTGTCGAGTGTTTTGTGAATAATTTTATAATTGGACAATTTGGGTTTAAAAGTTGAAATTAGTTGTGTGAATTGTGCATAGTTCGATAACATTTACGCATTGTAGTTTTTTAAAAAAATTTATGCATTGTAAATTTTTGAAGAAATAATTTTTTAAAAAATGAAAAAATTATATTAACCATAGCAAAAATTATCACACCATTACAATGAGTTACATCGTCAGACTACAATCAGTAAATACTGAGATGTCTATAAAGAGCTAAAATGATTAAAAAAACAATGAATTACAACGTCCATTTGTTTTTCAGCTCATTACTAAGTACACTATGCTTGTTGTGAGCTATGAATGCAGCTCGAACCCAATTGACGATGTGTTTTGCGATCTGATATTTTCCTTCTTTGATTTCCTTGTATAATCTCTTATTTCTCTTCATCCAAATGGAGTATATGGTGGTAGTAAAAGTGGTTTGAATAAGTGTTTCATTTGGTTATCCTGGGTTGGTCTTGACAATAATCATGTTAGTATCTCCCTGCATTCATATGTAAACCCGGGTAGTTGTAGCATACTCATTATCCTACTCCAGATCGCCGTAGCTACATTTAAAAAATAAATGATTCCGACTCTTTGCTGTAAGTTTACATAAAATACAATTGGGATCATAATTCCTAAACCACTTATCCTTAGTTGTCAGTCAATTTTTTATTACTAACCAAGTGAAAATAGAATCTTTCAAGTTTAAAGATTGTCACTAAATAATATCAAACCAAGGAACCCATTCAGCATCACTAGACAGTATCTTATGACAGGTGCTATTAAGAAATGTACCTCTTGGGTTAGGTAGCCAAATGATATTGTCCTCTCCCATTGCATCAGGAAGAGGAGGCAAGTAATTTGAAAGCAAGGAGAAAACTCTAAAATTGCTACCCAATTCTCCATTATAGATAAGTGAAGAAACTTTCGCATTCAATGGAATACAGTTTCTGAGTGGTGTTAATGCTTCTCTCTGAATAAGTGGATTATATGACGTCCAATTATCGAACCAAAACCAAATACTTGCACCATTCCCTAATTGATGCTTAATGTAAGGATAGACTAAGCTCCTTAAGCTAAGAATGTAGTTGAAAGTCCAACAATATTATCTCCGAATTTCCAAGTTGCCATAATCTCCAATCCTAAAGATTATATTCATTTACCCACTAGATCCATAATGCTTTTTTGTCATTGAAGAGTCACCATATTCTTTTTCATAAAAGAACCTTTTGAATTTATGAAATTGAGATAACTCTGAGTCCACCTTGCTTCTTTCTTAGAGTAATGTCACTCCATTTTACCTTGGCGTTCTTACCATTTTCTGTTTTTCCTTACCACAAGAACACTTTTAAGAATTTTATCAATCTCCTTGTTAACCCGCTTAGGCAAAATAACATGTGTAGATTAATATATATGCAAGCTATTCAATACTGAAGTGATAAGAGTTAACCTCACTGTCATTCATAGAGACCGATTCTGCAAAGCATTGATCTTTTCTTTAATATTCTCGATCAAGGGAATGAAATCAGAAATTTGGGCTTGGTGGTTGTACGTGGCACTCCTAGATATTTTAAAGGAGGGATGTATAATCTGAAACCAATAATGCCAGTGATTTCCTCTTTATTTCACACATCTGAGGATATGTATATACTGCTCTTCTCCATAGTCACCTGTAAGCTAGACCATTATGAAAATATATGCAAAATATTTTCCAAAACTCTGATGGAGTGAGTGTCGACGCCATTGAGTAGCATCAAATCATCCGCATAGATCAAATGTGTTAACTGAAGTCGTCTACATTTGTGGTGGAACTGAAATTTGACATTACTGGAAATAAGTTTGGAGATCAATCTAGATATCTCCTTCATTGCTAAAGTAAAAAAGGTAAGGGGAAAGAGGATCCCCTTGCCTTATACTTCTGATTGGCTTGAAAGGTAAAGATGGAATGCCATTTACCATTACACTGAGAGAGGGTGTTTGGAAACATGTTAATAGCCAATCTCTGACTTTGGGTGGTAAGCTTATAACTTCTAGGCAATATTGCAAATACCTCTAACTGATAGTATCATACACCTTGAACAGATCAATTTTCATCAGACAGCTTTTGATAAGTTTCCATGAGTGATATTCCCCTAACAACTCTTGTAAGAGGAGTATATTGTCTCCAATACTTCTCCCCAGTAGGAATGCCCCTTGTGCCATGTGAATAACTTCTGATAGTACAAGTTTCAACCTTTGAGCAAGCAGCTTGGCAGTCACTTTATAGACAGTAGTGCAACAGGATATAGGTTTGTATTCAGTTATGAAAGATGGATGTTTTTGCTTAGGAATAAGGCAAATATATGTGTGATTCACCTCCTTAAGCAATTTGGTAGATGAGAAAAACTCCATAATAGCCTGTATAAATAGAGGCCCAGTCATCTCCCAATTGGTTTGAAAAAAGAATGCAGTGAATCCATCTGGACCTGGTGCTTTTGAAGGATGAAGGTTGAACACCGCTTCCTTAACTTCCTAAGAGGTAAAAAGAGTGGGTAATCTATCTACAAGTTCCTGCTAGAGAGAAATTCCAAAAACATATTTGACATTGAAACCCTATAGAGGGTTGTCTGTAGTCCCCATCAATAGACACTTTTCCAGCTTGGATGGAAATCCATATTTCTTAGCAGACAGGATTATCAACAAGATTAGAGGGGCTTTAATTGCAAAAAATTTACATGTTTCTCTCCCCTTTGACATGAAACATTGGTGGTACCTTTAATGACGATTTATGTGTTAATCTCCTTTTGTAATTTACTTGTCTGTATAGTGCCTGGCTTGAACTCACTGTGATTTTAACATAATTTTGTCTATAGTTAAATAAGATTAAACTAATATTGTGTATAAATTATGGAAAAAAATTAAGTGTTATGAATTGTGTATAATTTAAGAACATGTCATATTATTTTTTTTAATAATCATAAAAAGGAGATCAAATTTAATTCTTTAAATTGTTAAATTATTAATTAATTTTTATGAAACATGCAATTTACTAATTGTTGTTTGTATACAAAATGTATTTATAACATATTATTAATAATTTAAATATAAGATTTAATATATAATTAAATTATTTAATATATGTAATTAAGTTAAGAAAATTAAAAGTTTGCACTTTTATATTGTCTCTTGTTGTCATTATGAAAAAAATATAAATATTAATCCTATCTTATAAGTAGCAAATACACATTCATCATCTTATCTTATAGGTAGTTAAATACACAATAGAAAATAGTATGTGAATTTACGAGAAAATTCTTATTAGTTTACTCAGCATAATGTGAAACTGTAAGTGTTTAAATAAGTTTTATGATGTGTATTATCATAAAAATGTCATTTTTGCAATGTTAGTTATCATAAAGAAAGATGTAAGATAGAGTTTATCTAGAATATGGATATGTATATAATTGAATATTGAATTTTTAATTAGTTATGTAATGATATTATATACAAAAATTGTACTTTGAATATGAATTTATTAATTTAATTTGAACACATGTCTTCATTTATTTATTTAGAAAAATGGAAGGAATTTTAAGTAATCTTGATAATTCAGTCATTTCAGAAAGATTTGATAATATAGCTTGGGCTCATGCTAGATTGGCTCCTAAAATAAAGAATCATACTATCGGTGTGTATTGCAACAAGCAATTAAATGGTAGAGGAATCACTGTATTAAAAAGTATTTAGTTGGGATCAAGGATGAAGTAAAGCCTTGTAAAAAAGTAATTCATGACGTAAAATAAAAAATAAAGAATTTATTTAAAGAGTATCAGCATGAAAAAGATAAAAGACAAAGACTAAACTATGAAATTGATTGTGGGAGTTTTTTTTCGATGGTTAGGATGATAATAGGGATGTTGAAGGTGATGATATTCCTACCCAACAAGAAGGAAATATTGATGTGAGGAAAAAAAAAGGAAGACATATGTCTAATTTTTTGCACCACAAACAACTCTTGGAGCTAAATTTTCAATCTATAGTGCCTTAGTTGTCTAGTCTTATTATTATCAACATATAGTTGATGTTATTGCCTCTTATAGTTCAGAATATAAGGTTCCTTATATTGATAACTATAAAGGTTAAACTTCTGAGCATCTCTATTTATGAAATAAAGATTTATTTGGATGAAAGAAGAATAACTTGAGTAACTTATGGATGTTCAATCATTAGTGATAGTTAGACAAATAGAAGTTATGAGAAAATAGTATGTGAGTTTATGAGAAAATTATCATTCATTTACTCAGCATAATGTGAAATTGTAAGTGTTTAAATAATTTTTGTGATGGTTATTATCAAAAAATTCATTTTTGCAATGTATGTTATTATAAAGAAAGATGTAAGATAGAGTTTATCTAGAATCGTTTATAATTGAATATTGAATTTTTTGTAGTTATGTAATGATATTAGATACCAAAACTATATTTTTGAATATGAATTTATTAAGTTAATTTTGACATATGTCTTCATTTATTTTTTTTACATAAATGAAGGAGAGTTTAAGTATTCCTAATAATTAAGCCATTTAAGGGAGATTTGATGATTCAGCTTAGACTCATACTAGATTGGTTCCTAAAATGAAGAACCATATTATTTATGTGTATTGCAATAATCATTTGAAACATGGGAGAATTACTAGATTAAATAAATAATTGGCTGAGATCAAAGGTGAAGTAGAACCTTGTAAAAATATGAGTCATGACGTGAAATAACAAATGAAGACTTTATTTGAAGAGTATTAACATGAAAACAATTTAAGACAAAGGCTAGACTATGAAATTGGTTGTGGGAGTGTGGTTAAGATGATAGTGAGGATGTTGACAATGGTGGTATCCTACCTAACAAGCAAAAAATATTAATGTGACGAAAAGAAGAAGACACGTGTTTAATATTTTTCCTACCACGAACAACTCCTAGAGCTCAATCTTCAATCCATAGTGCCTTACAATCTAAAGAAGTAGATTAGAATGTGGACATGGCAATGACTAAACGGTGATATGATTTAGGTGTATCATTCAATGTTGTCCAGTCTTATTTTTACCAGCCTATGCTTAATGTTATTACCTCTTATAGTTCAGGATATAAGGTTCCTTCAATTGATGATTATAAAAATAAACTTTTGGGCATCTCTATTTATGAAATAAATATTTGTTTGGATGAAACAAAAATGACTTTGGTAACTTATGGATGTTCAATCATTAGTGATGGTTAAACAAATAGAAGATATGAACCCATTATCAATTTTTTAGTTTATTTTGCTAAAGAGACAATGTTTTGAAGCTTGTTAATGCATCTGGCCTTATAAGAAATGTTGATGCTCTGTTTTAGATATTTGATGAAGTTGTGAATGAAGTTAGGTCAGAAAATATTGTACAATTTATTATTAACAATGATTCTGCTTACAAAGTAGCTAGCAAAAGATTGCAAAGTAGGTATAATTCTTTCTATTGGACTCCTTGTGTCCATATTGCATTGACCTGATACTAAAATATATAAGAGATGTTAGATATTTTCCTATCATTAATGAGACTGTGCAGAAAGCAAAGAAAGTGATCAAGTTTATATATAATTGTGCATAGGTCCTAAATTTGATGAGCAAGGATTTGACTAATGGTAAGAATTTATTTTATCATACTATAACGAAGCTTGCGACATCTTATCACTTTAATGTTTTGTTTTGGCAAAGAAGCAATTGAGGTAATTATTTACAAGTGATAAATAGGTCACATCATAGTGTGCCATGTCTAATACTAGAGTTTAGTAATTTAAAATTATACTTGAAGATCATGAATTTTAGTCCCAGTTTTAATTTGTAATTTGAGTTTGTGAGCTTTTAATGAGAGTACTTCATCTAGTTGATACTGATGGAGGCAAAAATGAGCTATTTTTATGATGTAATAGAAAGGGCAAATGAAACAATCAAGGCTAATATGAAAATAGGCCTTTTTTGTACATACCTTATCTTGCAATCATTAATGAGTGATAAGAAAGACAACTTTTGTCTCCATTATCAACTGGGAGATTTTTTAATTTTAGGATCTACTTTAGACCAAATTATATAAAGAAAGCTAAAGTTAACGAAGAATGCTATTAACTATTGCAAAAAAATTTTCTTATGAGACAATGCAAGATATCTTAAGCTTACAAATGAAGGTTTATAAGGATGCTTCTGGTGATTTTGTGATGCTCATTGCTATTTGTTAAAGAGACAAGCTTAATTTGAGTAGGTATATATTACTTTTTTATTTATTCAAATTTAATAATCATTTTATTTTGTTTATAATATTACTTTTGTTGTCTTACAGCTGCTTGGTAGGACCAATTTAGGATTGTGTTGCTTGGGAGGACCAATTCAAGACCATAATTGCCAAGATTTATAATTTGAATTCTAAGTCACTGCGTGAGCTCAACAGAGTATGAAAGGAATTGGAATACATTTGAATTCATTCATTTCAAGAAAAGGAATAGATTGGAATACATAAGGCTGAATGACTTGGTCTTCATTCATTACAATTTAAAGCTTCGAGAAAAGTACATTATTATCATTGTTTAAATTTAATATACTTTCTTGTAATTTCTTAATAATTTAATTTATTTGTTTACTATGACTCTTAATAGAACAAGTAGTTTTATAGATCCAATTTACCTTGATTATAGTGATCTTTTAACATATTGAGTTTCTCAAGAACCAGGTTTATTAAATGAAAGTGACTTAAAATATAATATTGGGAAATTATTGACATGTCATTTACTGCACTGAATTTGAATGATGGTGATGAAGAGACTCCTCTCCATGATAAGAATTTGTAAAAAATTCGAATTGGGTTCAATGCGATTTGAACAAATATTCAATTGAATGAAGTCCTAAGTTTTCATTTCTCCTCTTCTTTTAATTTCACTTATATTTAACGTATATATTAAATTCTATATATGCAATATAATTATAACTGTAAATGTTTTTGTTTCAGGTTTTATTTTTAGTTATTTATTTCTTCAGTACGAACCCTTATTGTAAATTATAATATTTAAAGAGCTATCGATGGTTATTATTCTTTTTATTTAATATTTTGATGCAATATTATTTATTATATAATGACATTCTAACATTTTGAGTACTTTGTATTGTCCTTAATATTATATTTATATGATACTTTTAATATTAACTTTTGTTATTATTTATATGTTAAATATGTGAAAAGTAATATTAATATAAAGTAATAGATTTTTATTATTTCATAATTTTATCATTATAGTTTTTGGAGACAAAGTTGATATAAATTTATTAATTGCATAGTACAATATATTGAGGGACTGTTTTGTAATTTTTTAAAAATAGGGACTATTTATAAATTTAAAAAATTACTCAAAACGATATTCGGTATTGACAAGTCCTAATATACGACCATACTAGAACCAAATTTGATACCAATAACAATATAGTGTTTTTTAATTTCAATAACTGAAATTTGATTAAACTTTTGTTTTTTATTTAGATAACCTTAATCCAATTAAATTTTAGATCAAAGTCGAAATTATTTTAAAAAAAACTTCGATAACTCATTAAAATGCTAAGAAACCTTTTTGTGAAAAATTAAAAATTGAATTGCTAGAAATAATAGTGAAAGACAATAAATCGTTAGGAGACTAGAGTTACTGTCCAACAAAATGACAACGGTAAGACAATCCCCCAAAGAGAGCGAAGACGACAACACAATTACAAGTAAACAAAGTTGGGAGAATAGAGAATTCTAGAGTCGATTGTTTACTTGGCTCGTTAACATCAAGCCAAAGGTGAGATATTTTTACCTAGGTGTATCTCTTCTTCTTCAAGCTTCCTTTAAATGCTATTCGATCGATCCATGTTTGCTAGTTCAAGATTTTAAATTGAGGATCTCGTGGAGTGTAAAAAAAACGACGATAATTTTATTAATAAACGGACATAAATACAAGACTCAAAATACCAAAGGACTTGTACAAAACAAGAGGAAAAGAAGGACTTTGGAGACACACTACACACACTCCACAGTTCTCTCTCTTAACTCACTTCTCTCTCTATCTTTGTGGTAACTACAATAAGCACCACCGACTTTCATGCACCTTGTAACAAGTTGCATGAAGCTTCAAGAATGTCCAAGTTGTCCAATTGCACGATATTTCTAGATTTTTCATTTTTTTACAATTCTAGAGTTTTCTTCCTAAGTTTAGAATTCTTCTACAAGTTTCTAAGAAATTTGTTGGTGATATCTAACACTCCTCCTCACCAACTAATTTCTCTTCAAAGTTTTCCTTGAGATTATCCCAAGCTACTTGCAAAATTTTTCATGTTTTGTTCCACTAAGACCCTTTGTGAATATATCTGCAACTTGATCTTCTGTTTTAATGTACTTCATTTTTATATCGCCTTTGAGAACTTTTTCTCGAATGTAATGATAATGTACCTCCACGTATTTTGTCTGTGCATGGAATACTGGATTCTCTGCTAGTCGTATTGCTGACTGATTATCACATAATAGCTCCACCGAGTAGTCTGTTGGTTGATTTAGATCTTTTAATAACTGTATGAGCCATGTGCATTCTTGTGCTGCCATTGCTGCAGCTCTATACTCGGCTTCTGTACTTGATAAGGACACCGTTGATTGTCTCTTACTACACCAAGAGATTGCTCCTGAGCCAATGTTGAAGATGTATCCGTTTGTTGATCGTCTTGTGTCACAATCCCCAGCATAGTCGGCGTCGTAGTACCTTTTAACCTGACATGTATTATCTCTTTTATATAAGAGACCATGGTCAATAGTATTCTTGACATACCTTAAAATTCTCCGTACTGCTTCCAAGTGCGGCTTCTTTGGATTTTGCATATATCGGCTAACAACTCCAACTAAGAATACGATGTCTGGTCGTGTCAGTGTGAGATAGATTAGACTGCCCACGAGCTGTCTATACATTGTGTTATCTTGTAAGTCTTTTCCTTCCGTAGCTCGAAGTTTGGCATTTACCTCTATTGGCGTTAATATTGGCTTGTAGTCTAACATACCAAATCTTTCTAAAAGATCTTGTGTATATTTCTGCTGACATAAAAACAATCCATCTTTTGTGCATTCCACCTCTAAACCAAGAAAGTGTTTCAACTCACCTAATTCTTTCATTTGGAAACAGACCGAGAGATTTTCTCGAATTTGTTGTATCTCTCCTTCGTAATCTCCTGTGATGATTAAATCATCCACGTATACTAAGACTATGGATAGCTTATTACCTCGTGTCTTCACGAATAAGCTTGAGTCTGCAGGAGTCATCTTATAGTCGTTCTAAACAAGGAACTCTCCAATCATACCATACCATGCTCGTGGTGCTTGCTTTAGACCATACAATGCCTTTTTCAACTTGCAAACGTAGTTTGGATAATCTTTATTTTTAAAACCTTCAGGTTATTCCATATAAATTACTCGATCTAACTCTTCATGTAGGAAGGCGTTCTTTACGTCCATCTGCCAGAGTCTCCAAGACTTGTTTGAGACAAGTGCTAAGAGTACACGAACGGTTGTAATCTTTACCACTGGACTAAACGTCTCCTCATAATCTAACCCATACTTCTGTGAAAAACCATGAGGCACTAGTTGTGCCTTGTATCTCTCAACTGTTCCATCTGGTCGAGTCTTTTCCTTATAGACCCATTTACACGAGATGGGTGTTACTCCTTCAGGCCTCGACACCAAATCCCAAGTTTCATTTTGCTTGAATGCTTGAATTTCCTCATCCATTGCCTATTGCCATTCCTTGCTTTCTGACGCTTCTTTATAACTTGTCGACTCTTTCAAACCAATTTCCTCTATTATCGCTGCATTTGCATACTTTAGATTTGGCTTTCTTTGTCTAGTTGACCTTCGTGGTTGAGGCGATGGCTATTGAACATCTTCTTCCATGTCCTCTATCTGACTTGGCCTTATTTCTTCTGGAGTTGCATGATGGATTCCTGTTTGCCATGGGCTTTTCTCTTCTGACAGCCTCATCTCCATGGATTCTTCCTCACTTGGTTGCGTAGTATCAATTCTAGACTCTTCAATTGGTTGAGTCCTATCAGCCTCTGTAGATTCTTCTAACCGTTGTTGTAGCTGCTCCTCTATTTCTTTTGAATCTGGTAATAGTACAGCTTGTGGTGACCACCAAGAAGACGCCTCATCAAAGACAACATTCCTGCTTACGTAGCATCGTCCTGTAGTCGGGTCACGACACTTCCATCCTTTACGACGGCTGTCATATCCAACAAATATGCAGCGTATTGCCTTTTTATCAAATTTGCTACGTAGGTGATCTGATACAAATACGTAGCACACGCATCCAAACACTTTAAAGTACCCTATTGAGGGTTTAACTTTTCAAAGCTTTTCATATGGTGAGGTCCCCAATTTTGCTTGAGGTAATCTGTTAATCACGTACGCTGTTGTCTTCATACCTTCGGCCCAAAACCTTGCTGGTACATTCTTTGCATGTAGCATACTTGTGCATATCTCTGCCAGGTGACGATTCTTTCTTTCTGCTACTCCATTCTATTATGGAGTACCTGGATAAGTCAGCTGCCTCCTGATCTTATGTTGATGCAAATATTGTTCGAATTTTTTTGAAGTGTACTCTCCACCATTATCTGTGCGAAGGCATTGTATCCTTTGTCCTATCTCCTTTTCTACTTTTACTTTAAACTCAACACACGTACTCAATGTCTCTGACTTTTCTCTCATAAAATCGACCTACATATATCTAGAAAAATCATCAATAAAGGTAACCATGTACCTGAATTGGCTGACGGACGGCTGCTTTACTTGCCCGAACACATCAGAGTGTATTAACTCCAGAGGTGCTTTAGCTCGATACTCTGACTCTTTATACAGTAATTGATGTGCTTTGCCATATTGACATCCTGCTCATACAATATCATCTCGAACATCTAGATTCGGAAGCCATCTGACCATTGATTTTGTCATTATCTCCTTTAGCTTCCCATAACTTACATGTCCTAATCTTGCATGCCATAGATCAGCCGTCTCATTTTTTCTTGTCTTATCTATGTATGTTGTTTCTGTTGACATTACATAGACAAACTCCACTCTTTTTCCTTCCATTATGGGTCGACCGATAATTTTTAACTCCTTGTAAATCTTGACGCCATTTGGTTCAAACAATACAAAATTTCCTGTTGACGTCATTTGAGATACAGATGGAAGATTCTTTGACATACCTTCCACGTGGTAGACATTCTGCAGTTGTACTGGCCGCTGACTATAATGAGGACCAACGATGGTACTGCCAATATGTGTTATTGGCAATTTTGAATTATTGGCAATTACCACCACTTGCTCTCCTTTATACTCTGATGTCCCCATCAATTTCTTTTTGTCACCTGTCATATGATTGGAGCAGCCGGAATCAACGATCCAATCATCTTTATAGTTGATTTGATTTTCTCCTATAGCCGTGAGTGCCATCTCCACCTTTGATATTGCACCACTTTTCTCGCTTATTTCTTTAGGATTTTCCACTACTGCAAATGATGCGTGGAAATCCCATTCTTCTTCGCTATCTTGCTGTGTCGATGTGGCAGCATTTCCTTCCATGCGTTTTGGCCTCCAGCAGTCTCGAGCGAAATGACCCTTCCTTCCACAATTATAGCACCTATCTTCTTTCTGATTATTTTGTTTATTGTTACGACTTATTTCTTGGCCTTGACGAGCTCCCCCTTGCTTGAAGCTCCCTCTTCGTTGGCGGCCTCGCCAACCTCCTCGACCTCTCGA
>JAOSBK010000001.1:31448355-31460126 GCA_027568895.1 Erythroxylum shatona | reverse complement strand
TAGTAGTAGTAGTAGTAATAATAATAATAATAATAATAATAATAATAATAATATTATTATTATTATTATTATTATTACTATTACTATTATTAATATTAATATTAATATTAATATTAATAAGGCTAACAACTAAAGACAAGAGTTAAGGGCTTAAAGAGGACTGTCAGGATCTCTTTATGAGGGATCCTTTACCTGAATCATAGCACACCAAAGTTTTCGATTGTGGTTTATGTCCTTGGTAATTTCCAACATTGTCATTGCATTTTTGATCACCTCCCCCTAATTTTCTTAAGCCTCCCTATTTTTTCTTTTACAATTGCTAAGTATGATCCTTTCGCATCTTCTCATTGGAGCGTCTGGGCGTCCTCTCTTAACAAGACCAAACCACCTAGGTCTTGTCTCTCTTAATTTGTCCATAATATTAGCAACCTTTAATTTGTCTCTCAATATTACATTCCTGACCTTATCTCTTTTGGTAAGGTTGCACATCCAATGGAGCATCCTCATCTCCGTCACCATTAGTTAATGACTATGAACTTGTTTGATGGGTCAACACTCCGCTCCATAGGGCATGGCCGACTTAATATAAAATTTCTTAGCTTAAAAATGAGGATAAAAAGATAACTTTTTTCACTAAATTATTTTTATCTATAAAAACACCAATAAGATATGTTCTCCCATTGATAATTTAAGAATTATTTTCTCATATGAGGAGGGTATAAAGTAACTAACCTATTATTTCTTCAAGAATACTTTAGGCTGTACAAATAAAACCTCTAATCCTTTGAAACTAGACCATGCAAGAGGGGGTTGAATTGTGTGTATAAAAATTTTTCACATGTGTGTTTATAATTAATACAGTAAGAGCTTGTTGTGTGATAGGATCTTGTTTAAACGAAAGGAGCCTATTAAACGATAAAACCTTTTAAATGATAGGAGCATGCTAAATGAAAAGTCCTGTTAAAAACATTTTAAAACAGAAAGTGCTTGTTAAACTTGTTATAAAGTGAAGGAGCCTCTTACTGAAAGAAACACACACATAATATATTATTGAAATATAAAAGTTCAGAAAAGAGAGAGAAGGATGCTATCGATTTATACTAGTTTGAGTTACAACCCAAGCCTATATCTAATCCCCAAGTATCCAACTTGAGTACTTCACTATAAAAGCTAAGTATTAAATTTAACGAGCCTCTCTAAGCTCACAAGTACATATTTTTCAAGATTCTCCAACCTTCCACACTCGAAGTCTATAACAAACTTCTAAAAAGTTCAAAGGAAAACAAAATAACAATTTCTCTCTTGATAGAGTGATTTCACTTTCTAAAGTACAATTGTAATGATATGATTCTCAAGAGTATAGATTTTGCTCAAAATATTTCGACAATATAAATATGTTTGTTGTTTTCATAAGTGTTGTTGCTCTTCCTTAAATAGTTAATTTCTTCAATTAGTCGTTACTTCACTCGTATCTTTAGTCAATTGGATGGATTTAACTCTGAATAACTTAGATGTCATCTATGCCAAAAATCTTTCGGTAATCACGGAGCTAATATATGACCTTTAAAATTACTAGGATCCTTTCGGATAAATCATTTCTATTAAGGTAAGTTCATAAAGAAGGTTCCTGCAAGAGAAAACGTATTTATTATGTTTTTATTTCCTTTTGAGAATAAGATCGTTAATTTTACAAGGAAGTAATTCTAATTTGAATTTTGAAATATTATACAATTATCATCAAAATTTTTAAATATAAAGCTTGAGTTAACAATCTCCCTCTTTTTGATGATGACAAGCAATAATACATATATTTTGCAAAATTCAAAGAGATAATAGATGATTTTGAAAGATACTTGTGACTTTTATATGATTAGTCATAAGTAATAGGAGCCTGTCTTTTAAGAAAGAAACCTATCATTTATACATCACAGATTTTTACAATTTCAATAGCATAATCAATCACATATATATTCAAGTAGCATTGAAAAACATTCATTTAGAAATATATCATTAAATATGCAAAAATATATCAATAAACTCTCCCCCTTTGTCACTATAAAAAAGAAATAAAGTATAGGGAGGAAATGAAGTAGAAAGAAATAAAGGAAAAGATTAAATGATGCATTAAACAAAACCATAAGTATAAATAAGCCAAGTAGAAAGCAAATATCAACAACGTTACTTAAGAAATTCAAGGATTCTTCTGAACAAAATCCACATTTCAAGAAGTTGATTTTGCATGCTAGTTAGTTGTTCTCACATTTGTTCTTGATTGCCTTGACTATCCTTCAGCTATTGTTGAAGATTTGCACTATTTTCATTCTAAGGAGGAACAGAGGTTTGTTAGTCTAGAGTAGGATCTAATTTGTTTGTTACTCTTCCAGATCTTTTGTCTACCCAAATATTTTTTTTGCAATTTGTAGCCAAATTAATAGGGAATGGAAGGGTGAAACGTAGCTTGTGCATACCAATTCAGATTTGCAAAAGGAACTCCATAATGATTGAAGATCTTGGTGAGCAACATTATATAAGGTAGGCAATCGTTGGTATTCTTATGATTCCTTTTATCTACCATGAACCTTAAGATCATAGCTAGAAGATTTATTCTGATCCCTTTTAGAAGAAGATTATATACCATATAGTTGTCTAGCAGACTACACCTTTCAACTGAGCTACTTCTAGGAAAACTTGAAGTAGCTGAAAGTGATGCAAGACATCATAGTATTAGGTCTAATTTTTTGCTCCAAGGTCTCCTATCTTGGGTGATTTCAGCTTGAAGGAAGATGGATTTGACAACTTCGACTAACTCCAGATCATTAACATCCCATTATTATAGGGAAAATTAGTTCTCCCCATAGAAGCTACTTCTAATATATCTAATAAGATTTCCTCTAAAACTTAGAATTTCACATTCATTTACCCATAAGATAATGGCTAGTTTTCCATTAATTATCCTATCTCATATGTGTGTAGAATATCCTGACTAGCTCATTGCATATTGTCTTTAATTTAAAAAAGATTTCCCAACTAATAGCAACAAAGTAAGGAGAGATAGGTATACCTATGTCATTAAACATCATGGAAGGCAAGATTTGCCTAGCTGCCTCCTTTCTTTTCTTGTATTACATTTTATAACGAACTTTAACTTCGATTGATTGAAACATTTTTGGTGGTATTGGTGTCTTCCCTTTTTGTGCTGCTATTTTTACCTTCTTTGCCCTTTTTTTTTCTTTAGCAATCATCTCTTTATAAACCAGCTTATTAATAGTTTTTTAGGTCACATATGTCTTTCCCTTCTTTATTTATTCTCTTTTTCTTTTTTTTAAGATTCTTCTTCCTCTTTCTTTTCAACATCAGGGTTTTTATTTTTGTTCATAAATTTTCTTAGATTGCTTTGCAATATTTCCTTTAGTTCGTGGTTGTCTAATTAGCTAAGAATGTTCTTCATCTAAGTCATCATTTATTACCCAGTGCACTTCTAATACTTAGGGCTTAAAGAAGATAGGTTCGGTAACATGATCTTCACCATGACTATTAGTAGAAGATGGAGTTTTCTTTTTTTCTTTTAATGTGGTTCGTACCATTGTAAGAATGATGGATAAGGTTTAGATGATTTGAGATGAAAAAATAGAACGTTGGAATGCAAAGAGTCGAGAGGGGCATTTCGAAGAACAATAAGGGTGAGTAGATAAGAGAAGGTTGTTTTTGGTATATTAGACATTTCTTAAGTGTTGATCTTGTGTGAAGATGAATGATTGTATGCTAATATAAGAAGTTTGATCTCTTGCATATCTTCTGACAGACCCATACAACTGCTTGTCAGAACTTTGCATGCATCCTTAAATGTTGAAATGACAAAACAAATTTCCTTTTTAGTATAAGTGTCACTTGGGATGTCAACTGGAAAGATGTCTTTTAAGAGAAGAAGAGCCTTCTAAAATGAAGGGGCCTTTTGAACTAGAGGGGACTTACTATACTCAGATAGAGTTTCTAAGGAATTAGAAAAGAAGGAGCCTGCAAAGACAACAAAGAATATTCATACAAAAATAATATTAGATAATTTACACATTCCAAACTCTTTTCTTAACATGCAAAATTTATCTTTAGAGAGTGGCTTGGTGAAAATGTCAGCTACATGATTCTCAGTATTAACATGCAAAAGATCAATGATTCCTTCTAAACTATGATCTCTAAGATAATGATGCTTGATTTCTATATGTTTAGTCCTAAAATGATGCATAAGGTTTTTAGAAAGATTTATGGCACTTGTATTATCGTATAATATAGGAATATGAGAAAATTTTAGAGAAAAATCATGTAATTGAGCCTTCATCCATAAGATTTGAGTGAAATAGCTGGCAGTTGCTATGTATTCCACTCTAGTTGTCAAAAGCATTGTGCAATTTTACTTCATGTAAGATCAAGATACTAGACATCCTCCAAGAAATTGACAGTGACCACTTGAACTTTTTCGATAAAATTAATCACCTGCATAATATGTTTCATAATAGCTCACTATGTTAAATGAATCAATTTTTAGACCCATAGTCCAAAGTCCATAGTTTTGTGGAGATATTGAAAGATTCTTTTGACTACTTGAAAGTGAATTTCTTTAAGATTTGATTGAAAGTGTGCACAAAGACGCACACTAAGCATGATGTCTATTCTCGAGCTTGTAAGATATATTAGTGATCCAATCATTCCTCTATACTTTGTCTCATCCTTAGCTTTGCCTTCTTCATCTTTATCAAGTTTAGCTCCAGTGTAAATAGGAGTACTCATTAGTTTTACATTTTCAAAATGATATTTCATGATGAGTTCCTATGTGTATTTGTCTTAGCTGATGAAGATTCCATTTTTTGTTTGTCTGATTTGTAATCCAAAAAGAATGATAATTCTCCCATCATGCTCATTTCAAACTCCCCTTATATTAATGCTGAGAATTCTTTCCAGAAGGAGGGATTAGTAGCACCAAATATTTTGTCATTAATATATATTTATATTTACACTATAAGTAAATCATTCTCATCTCTCTTAATAAATAAAGTTTTATCGACTTTTCCTCTTTCAAAGTTATTTTCAAGCAGAAAGCTACTTAACCTCTCATACCATGCTCGAGGAGCCTGCTTTAAACTGTACAGAGCTTTTGTTAGTCATCATGTAATTCAGATTATTTTCATCTTCAAAACCATGGGGTTGCTTAACAAATACTTCTTCATTAATGTACCCATTTAAGAATACACTTTTAACATCCATTTAGAATAACTTGAAGTTTCTATAACATGTAAAGGTAAGTATAATTGTAATCGATTCCAATCTAGTAATAAGTGCATAAGTTTCATCAAAATCAATACCTTCCTATTGATTGTAACCTTGAGCAACAAGTTTAACTTATTTCTTACCACCTTACCATTTTCATCAAGTTCATATCAAAATACCTACCAAGTCCCAATGGTTGACTTGCTTTGAGGACGAGGTACTAGATTCTAGATTTTTTTTCCAATTAATTCAGTTTGTCTTTCATGGATGAAATCCAGTTTTTGTGAATAAGGACTTTTTCAACGGTCTTTGGTTTTATTTGTGAGATGAGAACCACAAAGATGTTCTTGAATGAAGATTTTGTTCTTAGACTTTCATAGGGATCTCCAAGAATATATTGATGTGTATCAAGACATCTCCATTCTGTCGGTAATTTTCATTGCATAGGCTCCTGTTAAGATGAAGGAGTCTGCTCTATTCTAGCTTCAGAAGGGCCTTCTTGATTCTATATTTCTGAGGGTATTATTAATGTGGTTTGATTTTTTGATGTATTTTTAAGAATCAAAAGATGCTCTTCATCATCTGAATCAGCTACTATTGTCAATAGTAGTGCTTCATTAAATACCACATGTATCGATTCTTCTATCTTCTTTGTTCTTTTATTATATACTCTAAATCCTTTACTAGTAGTATGTATCCTAAAAAGATAGCTTTGTCTGATCTTACATCAAACTTTCCAAGGTTGTCTTTTCCATTTTTTAAAATGAAGCACTTGCAACTAAATGCTCGAAAGTAAGCAACATTTGTTTTTC
Organism: Erythroxylum shatona; assembly: GCA_027568895.1. Lineage (NCBI taxonomy): Eukaryota > Viridiplantae > Streptophyta > Magnoliopsida > Malpighiales > Erythroxylaceae > Erythroxylum > Erythroxylum shatona. Next base: position 31,454,055 of record JAOSBK010000001.1, on the reverse strand, counting down.
TTCCTTTCCACAACTCACAAGGGGTCTTTTTCATATTAGGTCTTATAAGACATCTATTTAGAACATAATAAGTTGTGGATATTGCTTCTGCCTAGTATCCATTAGGTAGTCCACTTTCACACAGTATGGTCCTGGCCATATCAACAAAAGTGTTATTCTTTCTCTCGATAGCTCCATTTTGTTAAGGCATCCTTGGACAGGAGAAGTTATGACTTATACCATTATTGTCATAGAATTATTCAAACTTTCTATTATCAAATTCTCCTACATGATCACTTCAAATTGAAATGATACAGTACCTTTTTTCCATCTAAAGTTTTCTGCAAAATTTCTCAAACACTTCAAAAGCATCATCCTTATTTGATAAGAAATAAACCTAGGTAAATCTGAAATAATGATCTTCTATAACAAATCAGTAATTTTTACCACCAAACTTTGAGTCCTAGTGGGACTAAATAAATCCATGTGCACAATATTTTTAGGAGGAAAACTATTTCTGATTTGTTTACCTTTTAAATAAGTTTCACAAACCTGATTGCTTTCGAACTTTAAGGTTGGTAGTCCTATTACTAACTGGTTTTTGGACAATTTTGATAGAATAATCATGCTGGCATGTCCAAATCTTCTGTGCCAGATAAACTAAAACTTTTCTAGAGAGACAAAACACTTAACATTTTATAAGGACATGTGTTCTAGTTGAGCACAATATATATTCTGATTTCTAAGACCAACAAACACAATATTATCATTATGAATATCGACAATTTCATATTGAGATGTATAAAAAAATGACTTTGTAACCTTTGTCATATAACTGACTCACACTTAACATATTATGTTTCAAACCATTAACAAAGAGAACGTTATCAATGAAGGTAGAGTCAAAATTACCAATTTTATTAATTCCAGTGACCTTCGCTTTATTTTTGTCTACAAAGACAACATTACCTCTGTCTTTTCTTTCAGTGTAGTTAAAGTGTGATATTTCACCTATCATGTGTCTCAAACATCTACTATTAACTATCTATTGATTCTCCCTTGTCTCCATCTTGAAACATATCTCATCATCTCCTGCTTTAGCCATGAAACAAACTTTGTTGACTTCTTTTGGTTCTTCTTCTTTAAAATTTTCAGAATCCTTATCTGACTAGGTTGTAGTCATCACTTCCTTTTTGGATTTTTTGTTCTCTGACTTGTCTTTTTAAAGAAGAGGACATTCTCATCTTTTGTGTCCAAGCTTCTTGCAGTGATAACATATAATTTGATTGTTTTGTATATTGTTATTGTTGTAGTTGTCTTTTAATATAAACATGTTTTTGGCTTTCTTGTTTCTTTCTCTTTTCTTCATTATCTAATTTTTATAGAAGCAGGCATATTTTCTAACCATGAAGTTAAACTCGTCATCTCCATCTATTTGCAACTTAGTGTCGCTTTCATAACTGTTTGATTTGTCAATTACTTTTAGTCCCATTCCTTTTCTGTAGGAAGATCTTTCATCTCACCTAAACTCGGTTTCATAAATCATCAGATTTCCTTGTAGCCAGTCGAGTGAAACAGTGTCTAGATCCTTTATCATTTCTAGAGTGTCATCTTAGGTCTCCATTCCTTTAGTAGTAACCTTAGAATCTTTGTTATAAGCTCGTCATTAGGATATATCTTTCCCAAGTTCTTTAGGGTTGTGATAATGTTGTTGAAGTGTCTAAAGAATTTGTCTACGGTCTCTCTTTGTTTCATGCCAATAGTTTCATATTGATGCGCTAAAAGACTTATTCTTTGCTTCTTTACCTCATTTATCACGTCAAACGTGACTTGAAGTTTGTTCCACATTTCTTTTGTTGTACAATAGTAGGATATCTTTTAATATTCTTTTGGAGACAACACACATATCAGGTGATGTTTTGCTTTAGCCTTTAGTTGTGCATTTCTCCTGCCAGTATCAGTCCATACTTCTACATTATCGGAAGTGGGAATTATAGCACCAACTTTAATTGCTTACCACTCTTCGATATCTATATATTAGAGATATATAGTGATTCTCTCTTTCCAGTATGAGTAGTTGTTGCCATTGAAGTAAGGAGGCTTTGAGATAGATTGTCCTTTAAAACTTCTTAAGGTGTTTGCTATGATCTATCGCATACTGTAAAACACAAAAAAGTGAAACCTTGCTTTGATACCAAATGATAAAGTAAACATACGCAGGAAGAGGGTGAATTGTGTATATAAAAAATTTTCATAATTACGTCTATAATTAATACATTAGGATCCTGTTTAAACGGAAGGAGTCTGTTAATTGATAAAACCTTTTAAATGACAGGACCTGCTAAACGAAAATTCATATTAAAACTAATTTAAAACAAAAGGAGCTTGTTATAAAGTGAAGGAGCCTCTTGCTGAAATAAACACACACAATATAATGCATAAATATAAAATTTAAGAGAAGAGAGAGAAGGACCTTGTCAATTTATACTAATTCGGCTTATAGCCCAAGCCTACATCAAATCGCCAAATATCCAACTTCATTATTTCACTATAAAAGCTGAGTATTAAATTTGACGAGTCTCTCCAAGCTCACAAATACATATTTTTCAACCTTTCACACTCGAAGTGTATAATAAGCTTCTAAAAAGCTCATAGAAAAACAAAATAACAATTTCTTTTTTGATAGAGTGATTTCACTTTCTAAAGCATAATAGTAATGATATGATTCTCAACATTATAGATGTTGCTCAAAATGTTTCGACAGTTTGAATATGTTGGTTCTTTTCATAAATGTTGTCATTTTTTTAAATAGTGAATTTCTTCAACTAGTTGTTGCTTCACTCGCATCTTTAGTCAACTAAAATGATTTAAATTTGAATAACTTCAATGTCATCTTTGTTGAAAATCTTCTAGTAATCACAGAGCTAATAAATAACCTTCATAATTAGTAGGATCCTTTTGGACACACCATTTCTAATAAGGTATGTTTATAAAGAAGGTTTCTGCAAGAGAAAACTTATTTATTATGATTTTATTTCCTTTTAAGAATAAGACCGTTAATTGTACAAGGAAATAAATCCAATTTGAATTTTGAAATATTATATAGTTATCATTAAAATTGTTAAATATAAGCCTTGAGCTAATAAATTCCTTTATTCTTCACTTCGTCAGGATCAGGTGGACCACCTCACCAAGCCCTTCACTTGAATAGAAATCACAAAAGAAAATTAATCATTTTAAGAGATTAGGAAAAAAATGCATTTTCATGCTTATGCATATTGTTAGCATACATGCACGTGAATTTGAATTTTTACTCACATTAAAATGATAGTACATGCATTCATTGACATTCCGGGTATAATTGACTTATATGTGAAAGGTGATTTTATTGAGAATTATGGTTTACATGTACAAAAAATTTACTTGGAAAGTGTGTATAGTGATTTTGAATTTTTGGTGAATTTTAGGAATAAATTGTGAAAATGTTGAATATTTTTGGACTAGGAACAATGCCACTTGGTGAGTAAATTGATAAATAGAAATTGATAAAGAAATTTTTGGAGATGATTTTAGAATTTGTGAGAAAATGACTTTGAAAATTTGGAGATAATTGTAGCAAAAAAATTGGAGATGATTGAACTAGTTAAAGGAGAAACTAGTTAAAGCCTTAGGAATTGGACAAGTGTCCAAGTTTTAAACCCACGTTCCTTTTTAACTTGAAAGACCGAACTAATTGTTTTAACTTTGTCTTATTCTTCTTCTTCATGACTTCTTCATCTATTGGAAACTTCATTATTTCCAGAAATTGTCTTACCTTTACCACACAAATCTTGCTTTCATTTCTCAATTGCTATTTATTTTTGTTACCTCCTTCATTGTCACTAAAATACCTAACCCCATACCACCTTCAAGATGATGTACGTGGATGCAAGAAGAGTTAGGGCTTCTTTAGGTTTTGAAGATTTTGGAGTTTTAACAATTATCTTGTTAATCCTTATGAGTGGTAGAAATATGAATCAAATTTGGTGATTTATTTGTCATTACATGATCATAAGAAAATGGTTATTTTTCATGAACAACGTGGGTTTAAGATGAAAATATGGATGTGTGGTTTTTGAATATTTGATGATGAAGATGTCTTAAGATAGAGATGAAATGACTTGTGAGTTTGAAAGATCAATGAAAATGTGCATGAGAAGAGTGCAGAAAAATGAAAGAAGAAAAGCAGAAAAATGTGAAGGATATCCATGAATAGATTCTCTTTTTGATGTTTATGTTTAATAATGGATTTGTGATTTGTTTGTGTTTGAGTTGAGTCGAAATAGAAGTAGGAATAAAGAGAAAATAGTGAGGAAATAAGCTAGAAGAGATAGACTAAGCAAAAGAGATGTTTTAAGATGTAGTGATGAATTAGAGTTAGAGATGAACATTGTGAAGTGTGCTGGACATGTACAGATGTAGTGTTTCCATTGAACATGCATCTGTATTTTTGCCGTATCTTGGCCTATAGACGTTTATATTACACTACAAATGTATGGCTATATTTTTCATGAGGAATCAAAATTGAATTCTGTCTCTAAGAGTTTAAAAATTTAGCTTGAAGTTGAGTTTGTGGATTTTGTCATGGTTTGGAATAGTCAGTAGTTTTTTAATCGTACCTTGCAGAATATGGAACCAAATTTCACATTTGAAACTTAAGATATAAAGGAACAATTGTTTAGAAGAGTGTTTTGTCTAAATCCTTCATTTTCCTCGTCAAAATTGTCATGAAAGTTTGACCCAAAGGTTTGTTTTGAGAAGAAGCGACTTGGCACTACGTGAATTTGGAGAAGAAAAGCACGATCGTGAAATCTTGAAGAAGTATGGAAAAGTATGATTGTGCATAAGTACGATCGTGACTTTTCTTAATCAACTTGAATCTCACGATTGTGCTTATGCACGATCGCGACATGGATGCTTACTGAAGAGGACTGGTGTGAACATCCTTTACTCTTTTAGTCATAACTTCTTCTCTCGAACTCCAAATGACATGGGACTTGAATTGTTGGACTTGGAACACATTGATTTTCATCTTCACATAAAATTATAGCCATATGAAATCATTTGGAAGAGATTGATTGATATAATTGGGATGAAAATGATGAACAATCCAGGAACTTCATGACTGGAGTATTATTTCTGAACATACTTCGGTATTTTAGGAATAACTTGTTATGTAGTTATCTAAATGGAATGATTATCAATTTAGATTAAAATAGATACATAGGGCTACAATTGTTATGGAGAAATCAAATTTCAATTCTGTCTCCATAGTTTTAGAATCTAACTTGAATTTGAGTACATAATACTGTTACAACTTGTGAAAAGTCCGAATTATTTTGAATATAAATTTTGGAGTACTTAAACAAATTGAATGATTGTGGTGTCGTTAGAAACTTAAGACAATGGGGAAAATTTTTCTAGAAGAAAGTATCACCAAATTACTTCATTCATCTGATCAGAATGATCATGGAAAATTAACCCGAAGGTTTGGATTTTTGGAGGTGATATAGGACTGAAATGAGAGTTTGGATAATTGTTTGGTCTTGTAATGCTCGAATAACATTAATGAGTGAATTCTTGGTATTAAAGTACCCAAGAAATTTGTATAATGGAGATGAAGTGGTTCATATGATTAAAGTTGTGATTCAAGAAGAGGAGTAAAGTGTATCTAGTAAAAGT
>JAOSBK010000001.1:31424310-31442979 GCA_027568895.1 Erythroxylum shatona | reverse complement strand
CGGATTTCGTTATGGGCCCTAAGCAAATCAATTTTTACTTGAGGATAATTAGGGTAAATTTATCAAGTTTTGTTCGGATGACATTAAAGTAAGTGCAATTTCGAGGTTTCTTCCGTGGTGAGGAATCCCTCCCTTGTGAGATGGGCGCTCAGATGTCATGTATGACGTCGGGCCCGCGACTCACCGGGGAGGGGTTCCAACACTAACAATGATTCTACTTACAAAGTAGCTGGAAAGAGAATGCAAAGCGTGTATAATTCTTTTTATTAGATTTCTTGTGTTGTACATTGCATTAACCTAATGTTGGAATAAATAAGATATGATAGATATTTTTTATCATTAATGAGATTGTACAAAATGTAAAGAAAGTGACCAAGTTTATCTATAATCTTATATAGGTCCTAAATTTGATGAGGAAGGATTTCACCAGTGGTAAGAATTTGTGTCATTCTACTATAAGAAAGTTTTTGACTAATTTTTTATCACTTCAGTATTTTGTTATGATGAAGAAGACATTAAGGCAAATATTTACAAGTGATAAGTGAGTCGCATCACTGTATGTCAAATATAATGCTGGAGTTGAGAATTTTAGAATCATACTCAAAGATTATATTTTGTCCTAGTTTTAATTTGTAATCTAAGTTTGTGAGTTTTTAGTGAGAATACTCCATCTAGCTGATAGTGATAAGAAAGCAATAATGAGCTATTTTTATAATACCATGGAGAGGGCGAAAGAAACAATTAGGGCCAATATGAAAATTAAATCTTCTTTATACACACCTTATCTTACAATTATCAACAAGCGATAGGAAAGACAACTTTACTCTTTGTTATTTACAATTAGGGTATTTTTTAATTCTTGTGTCTATTTTAAACTAAATTTTACAAAGAAGACTAAAGTTAATACGAAAATGTTATTAACTATTACAACAATTATTTCCCATAAGCTGATGCAAGATCTCCTAAACTTGCAAATGGAGGTTTATAAGGATGATTTTGGTAATCTTGGGATGTTCATTGCTATTCATCAAAGAAAAATGCTTAATCTAGGTGTTTTCACTTTTGTTACTTGTTGAAAATTAATTATTATTTTATTTTGTATATAATATTACTTTTTTATCTTACAGTTACTTGGTGGGAGAATTCGTGACTGGTGCTCTAGAATTGTAAAGATTTATGAGTAAATGTGTAAATGCAACAGGGTGTGCCAAGAAAGGTATATTAATACCATCGTTAAGTTAAATATAATTTCTTAATAATTTTATTTTATTTGTTTACTATGACTCTTAATAGAACAATAGCTCTATAGATCCAATTTACCTTGATTATATCGATTTTTTGATGGATTAGGTTTATGAGGAACCAAGTTTGATAGATAAGAGTAACTTGGAAGATAATCTTGGATGAGAAAGTATTGACATGTCATTTGGGGCAATGAATTTGAATGATGGTGATGTTGAAGCTCCTCTCAACGATAAGAATTTTGTTAAAGCGATTTGAGCGGATATTCAATTGAATAAAGTTTTAGGTTTTTATTTCTCCTCGTCTTTTAATTCCACTTATAATTGATGTATATGTTAAATTCTGTGTATGCAGTATAATAATAATTGTAAATATTTTTATTTTAGGTTTTACTTCTAATTGGTTGTTTCCTCGATACGAACTCTTGTTGTAGATTGTAATACTTAAAAAGTTATGAATATTTATTATTCTTTTTATTTAATATTTTGTTGTAATATTATTTACAATATGATAAAATTGTAACATTTTAAGTAATTTGCATTGTCCTTAATTTTGTATTAATTGTAATGTCTTCTTATAATAATTGTAATTATTATTTATTTATTAAATACATGAAAAGTAATATTAACAAAAATCGATATACTTTTATTACTTCAATTTTTTATTATTATGATTTATGAAGACATGATTGATCTAAATTATAAATTATACAATACAATATATTAAAGGACTATTTTGTAATTTCAAAAAGTGATTATTTTATAGATTTTAAAAATTACTTTAAAAGATACCTTGTATTAATCGATACTAATACAATACTGTACCGAAACTTAATTCAACACTGATACCGATATGGTATTTATAACATTGCTTAATGAAAGCATGACTTGAAGTTAAAAAAATCTAAAAGCTTTTTATGATAAAGTTCCTGATCAAGATTAAGTGTTTTTTTATTTCAGTAACTCAAATTTAATTAAACTTTTATATTTTTATTTAGACAATCTCAATCTAGTTAAATTTTTCATATCAAAGTTGAACTTATTTTAAAAAAATCTATAACTCATTAAAATGCTAAGAAACCCTTCATTAACTTCTTAAGTAAAGCAATATTATTCCATATTCTTTCTTTTATGTTTTCATAACCTAAAAGATGAAAGGTCTAAAATTCAATATCAAATATTTAAAAAATCTAGTTAATTTTGGGAACAGCAATTTCTGAGTCTGAAGAATGATCATGCCTGCAAAACATTGCAGACAGTAATGAGAATTTTCCTCCAATTCTGCTCATAAGTCTGAAGAATGATCATGCCTGCAAAACATTGCAAACAATAATGAGAATTTTCCTCCAATTCTACTCATAAAAATTGTTACATAATCTTTTGATAACATATTCAATTATTATATTTTATAGGAACGACAAAAGAGTCCGACTGGCTCAACCCGAAACAGTTTGTATAAAATAATATCGCTTTATCTCAATTGCGATAAAATCAAGCCCGACCCGATTTATTGTCATTTATATATTAACTATAAGAAAATATAGCTAATTTTGGGCAATTATTCCTTTGAAAAAGCATATAATATAGCTAAAAGAAATGAACCTTTTTCCCTCCGTCATTCCTTTGATATGGCAGTTTCTGACTCTAAAGAATAATCATGCCTGCAAAACATTATGAACAATAATCAGAATTTTTCTCCAATTCTGCTCGTAAAAATTGTTACATACTCTATTTTTTTTGTATAAAGGAAAAAAAAATACACTGGTCTCTAAATAAGTCAGGGGAAACAGATCCCTGACATATCCTCTAAAAAGAGACGATGGCACCCTATTGGTGTGTTATTGATAACATAGAGTGACAAAAGCGTCCTATCGGCCCAACCCGAAACAGCTTGTGCAAAACAGTATCGTTTTATCTTAAACTCGTAGGACCCGACCCGACCCAATGTACTGTCATCCCCGGTTAATTCAGCTTACCTTACTTTGCGTGCGAGTTGGTAAATGCCTGTACCAGCCATTGAAAGATTTACACTAAACAGATTCCAGTTTCGCTGTGGTCCAAGGTGAATGATGAAGATGATCAAATTAGAAGGAAAAAAAAAAAAAACATGAAGAAGAAGATCAAATCCAGACCACAATTGCTTCACGCAGAGCACAGTTTTCGCATCTACTCACCGGTGTGATTACCATGCCATATCGTGTCCATATAAGTCCAGTACATGCAACCACTACACATCAAGAAAATGAGGAGTTCTGAAACAAGTAATCTGCAAAGTTCTAAGTTCTAGCGACAGAACAGACCGGATCTCCCGGCGATAGCAGTATAACCCGTAATTCGCAATTTAAAACTTTCCAACCTGATATACAATAAGAATTAGCAGGCTAATCGAAGAACACATACCAATCTGCTGAGGATATGAAATTTTCTCCGGTGGTTTAACAGAGTCTGCAATATTAGCAATGCTTATTCCCCATTTAAAGGTCGGTGCCCAGAAATGAACTGCAGAGAACAGTTGCAGTAGCCATTTTTAGCCATTAGTAATTAAGAAAGTGGTTTTATTAGTTCTTCATCCAATAATTTGTAGCTTTAATGATCGAAAGGCAAGTTTCAGAGCTAAAAGAAATGAGCTATTTTCCCAGATCCTCCATCGATCTTCTGAATCTATAAATCTAACATTATTAACAAAAAAAAAGTCAACGACTCAAGCTTTACACAAAAACAGATTTGCCCGGAAGGAGATTATCAGCAAAATGGATCAAATTCACAGATTAAAGCATAGAACAAAGTTGTAATCAACAAGAAAGAAGAAGAAAAGGGAAAAGGTAAGAAGCCATAGATTGGAGTGGAGATGGCAAGCAGACAAAATCATAAGATGTTTCGTTCGACTTGTGTCGGAGCTAACAAACATAAAAGGGGTAGACAACATTAACTGGTTTTGGGTCCAGCAGGATGATTCCAAAAAGCTTGGAGCTTGGAAGTCGCCATATTGTTTCTCTGTTTGATCAACCCTCTTCGTTGTTCATCTATTTGACCAAAATCCAACAACCCTGGTTCTAATCAGATACTTTGGACAAAAAGATGGAACAGAATCTTGACGATCATCACCAATAGCATCACGCCACGTAGCAAACTAATTAACGTTGACTTCTCGGTTCCCACCTCTTGGTAAACAGTAACTGGAAAAAGATATTTTGACTCGGTGGTCACAAAAATAATATTTTAACGAAATTAAATTCATAAAGAAACGCATCACTATAATTATTTATTTAATAATAATAAATTAATAACCACTAAATGAACTAAATTTTAATAATAATTACAAACCCAAAGAAAATCAGCTACATTTGATGTTGTTCAAGTAAATATTTTATTATTTTCTCTTTGAATAATTTTTAAGTTTGTACTTAAATTTAAGTTCAATTTAATAAATTTAAGCTCAAATTTGAGTTTTATTACAATAAAATGCTTAAATTTTGGGTTCATATTTCATTAAATATGATTTGATTTATTAATTTTGATCAAATTATATTAAATTCAATTAAGATTTTTTATTATTAATCAATTCTAAAAATTTTATTATTTTGAAATTGGATTTCAAACAAATCTAAATATCTAAACCTAAATTGGAGCTTTATTTAATTAAGTTCAATTAGATCAGAATGTTAAGAATTCGCTAAATTTTAATAAAAATAAAATTATTTGAAACTTATAAATGAAATAAATAAAATACTTTCTTTGCTCTATTCATATAATAACCTTGGAACCTAAACCCGAAGCTCTAGTCTCGAATCCGACCCTAATCAAACTCAATCTAAATATATTTTTTAATTTTTAAAAATAAAAGCGACAATTTTATTCAAAATGTCTTTTTATTTAAAAATTTTAGATTTTGTATCGAAGGAAATCCCCTTAGTTGGACTATGTTGAACAAGATTTGCGAACGCTATCACCACAACATAAGGGGCTCATCGTGAATAGTCATTAGTGATGATTTGTATTTTTTGCCGTAGCAGAAAATTATAAGCGACATTTTTTCCTATTTGTCACTAATACTTTTTCTCATATGCTTTATTTTTGTAACGAAAAAGTATAGGAATTATACGCGACATTTTTTTTCCTATTTGTCACTAATACTTTTCCTCATATGCTTTATTTTTGTAACGAAAAAGTATAGGCAATGCTTTGAAAATTATCGCCAATACGTTTTTGCTATGCTTACTTTTCGTAGCTAAAGATAATCAGGTATGTTTTCAAAAATATAGCTAAAAGTTTTTAGCCGCATTTCTAAAAATGTAGTTTTTAGTAACATTTTTTAAAATGTAGCCATATGTTTTTATCTACGTTTTGTAAAATATAGCCAAAATTTTAATATTCATTTTATCTAAATGTTATACCATGTTAATTATAATTATTTGTGATATTTTTAATCCATATTATTTTATATAATATTTAAGTTTTTGTTAATTTATTTCACAAAAATATAATACAAAAAAATTGAAAATTTGAAGCATTGTATATACAAAATAAAAATACTATTAAATTTGATCGTGTACAAGATTTTAATTACAACTTCATAAATACTTATATACAAAATAAAAAACACAAAGATGAGTTTAATCATTCAAACTCGCTTTCATCTTCACTATTTACATAATCTGGGTTAAGTAATTTTCTTAGGTACTTTCCACATTTGGCTAACTTTTTTTAAGCAACATGTGTTCCTTTTTAATATGTTGAATGAATGCTAGTCTTGATGAGAATGGAGCAGTCGACTTAGGGTCAAACCCAAGCCCTTTGATGTATCTAGATCGTATACCAAATACCTTGTCGCAAATGTCATCTACATTTAGCTCATTTCCATCAGATATTGACGTTGATGTTTGCAATAACTCTGCATCTTATTCTAAAATTTTAAAAAAAATCAATATTCAATTAAAATATTATTAGTTAGTATTGCATAAATAAATAAACTTAAAATTTAAACAAATTTTTATACTTAAATAGTTATTGTATGCTTCTTCTGACATCCACCCTTTACCTTTCTTATAACGTATCAGTTTGTAGAGTGTAATCCTATCACGCTCTTCTCTATGTAGTTCCTTCTAACTCTATTTTATTAAAAAAATATAAAACATAATAAATAATATTGTATTTACATATATAACTATAACTTGTAAACAAAGAACTTACATATTCGTTTCGTATGACAATAAATGATTTAGAGCCTTGGTTGTGAGAAGTTTTCATTTTTCCTCTGTTCACCTTGGTTTTGTCACAATTTTTTCTAAATAAAGAAAAGAAATAATCATTAAATAGTGTAATGAAATTAATGGAAGCAAATGTAAAAGGAAAGAAAAATAAACCTGAACATTAGAAGAGGCCCAATAATCACAAAAATTGCTCCAATTTTCTAAAAGCATCCGTTTAGGAACATGTCTCATTGCACCCTCATCTGAAGGAAAAGATCGTAATATTGATACAGTCGATAACAATGATCCCTGGTCTTTTGTTTCACAGTAAAGTCACATAGTTTGAAACATCAAGGTTGTCGAGATCGATGATAGTCGGCTTCATCTATGAACAATAAGTAAAAATGAAATTAAGCTTTAAATAAGTAAAAAATATTGCATATAATTAAATAAATTGAAATTTTACCGAAACTTTATCCAAAGTATTCAGCAAGTTGTCTTCCTTCAACTGCTTGGAATGCTTTAGGCAAGGCAATTCAGTTCTAGCAGTTGCCCCCAACTCACTAGACAATTTTGCTTATTAAATCTTGTGTAGAGGATGACCTTGTGAGGTATCAATATGTTCAGACAACTTGTTATTCATTGCAACATTCATTTGTTGCAACTCAAAACCTTTAGCTATACCTCCACCTGTTTTTCTATCATTGATATTAGAACCTGACAACAAATTAATAATGATAAGAAAATACAAATTAAACATGTAAATATATATTTGAGCATAAGTCTATTTGTAGGTGTTAAAGATTAACAAACCTGTAGATTCCTCAGTACTAGTTGAGGTAGATGGAAGTTGTTGCTAACTGACTTTATTGGTAAATTAAGTCGATTGTTGTTGTTGGCTAGGAATTGATTGATCTGGTTGGTGTAAGGGAGGATCAATTTCGATACTTGTCACCTTCTTCACTTTGTTGTTACCAAGTGCCATTATATTAGATATTTATAACCCACACATCAACAATTTGCATGAACATAACTCAAACATCATCAATCTGCATTAACATAACTCAAATATCAACAATACGCGTTAACATAACTCAAACATCAACAATACCCATTAACAATACCCATTAACATAAATGTTGCCAACATTACGTTTCAAACAATATAAACAACACTTTTAGTACTTTCAATTATCATGATTAAGATCTTCAAAATTAGCATCATTAATTACATTATGATTCGACACTTTATCACTATTATATTCAGCCAAAGTATCATCATTTTCATATAATTCATCCTCAATATAGTCTTCATCTGTTTCTACGATAAGATTGTCTTGTACTTCATTTTCTTCTAGTATATTGGGATCAACATCTTTCTTATAGAATGATGATATATCTGCATCTTTTATTTGTAGATATATTTAGATCTTCTATTTGTAGGGCTTAATTATTTAACTCCGATTCAATCTCTTAATATACTTCATCACCATTTTTACTCATTAAAATACTTTCCCTTTTACAAAAATCGAAGAGATTTTGGTGTTGAAACTTTTGAACAACTTTCCAATTGTTGCCCAATACAGTTACGTTGAGGTAGAATACTTGCTTCACTTGAATAGCAAGGACAAAAGACTCATCATCAAGATTAAACTATTTGCACTTAAATAAAACAACCTTTTTATCCTTGATATAATGCAACTCTATTATTTCTGAGATTACACTGTAGAAGTCAATAAAATCGTCATCATGACATCCCTCGACAACAATCCAATAATTTTGGCTTCTAAATCGACTATCTCGATCTTATATATGAAATCTAGCTACATTAATAATGCAACCTGTATATATTTTGGCACACATTTGAGGCCCATATACCAAAGCATATAATGTTGTTATCGCCTATTACATGTTACAGTTATGTATCTGTATCATCTGTAAAGCAAAATATAATTAGAAGTTAATCTAACATACAAATTGTCATAAGTCCATAATATTCCATCAATAACTTACTTGAGTCCTAAACCATGATGGGAACTTAATCTCATGTCTTTCAATCTTAACAATCCCTTTGCTTCGAATCGAATCTTTGTGCTCTCTATTTAAAAAGTAAATAAAGATCAAGAAATATAGATTGAACCAAAAAATTTAAATATGAAATAATGAATTGGAAGTAATACACATACTTCATATATCGACTTTCTCACAATTGTTCAAATTATACCAAAAACCAATTTCGAGTTAGTCTTTAGTTAACCCCACATATTTTTCAACACCAAATTGCCTTACTTTTTGGGAGAAAACTGACAAGCCACCATCATAATCAAAATCAAAGTTACATTCTTGTCTATTAAATCTTGTCTCCATGTCATTTAAGTAGATTAAACAAAATCTTTTCTTATATTTATGTCTTTCAAGTCTAATCTAGCCTTAATTGTATCTTTGGATTTACGATCAATTTCCATTAAAGTTCTTAAAATATTATCACAAGTGTTTTTTTTTAATATGCATCACATTAAGATTATGCCTCAATAACAATTCCTTCCAATATGAAAAATTGAAAATTGTGCTTTTTTATTCCAATTAAGCTCAACAACACTTCTCTTTCACTTTCTATTACTTGGGTATTTGTCAGGTATAATGTCACCTGAATGTAATAGTTGATAAACCACATCATCACCAGATAACTATAAAGGAGCTTCACTCAATTCTACTTTTTCATTAAACAATTTGCTTCTTTGCCATCTATACCCTTATTCCAAGTAACGATAATGTCCCGTATAGCATATTTTACTTCGTAGTCTCATTGAATGAGTTTGATGGTTACAAACAAGACGGGTTATATACCCTCTAATACTCAATCCAAACAAATTCCCATAAGCTAGAAAATCATTTATAGTCTACAAAACCATCACATGCGTTATAAATGTTTCACTTTCAAAACATTATAAGTTTCTAATCCAACCTCCTAGAGATGGTTTAATTCATCAATTAGTAGTTGCATGTATACATTGATATCCTTACCAGGAGCAATAGCTCCTGAAATAAGTAAAGACAATAACATAAAAGACTCCTTCATATACTTCCATAGAGGTAAATTGTATGGCACTAAAATTACTGGCCATATACTATAAAAAGTACTCATATTATCAAATTAATTATATCCATCTGAGGCTAAACCAAGTTGAACATTATGACATTTCTCTGCAAACTATGGAATTCCTCCACCAAAGTTATCATCAATGAATTTCTCTTTATGCTATCTCATATCTACGGTTGTTTTTGTTGACATAAAAAGCCTCTGTAGTCATGGTTTAATAGGAAAGTATCTCAAGATTTTATGTAGTATATTTTTCTCTTTCTTATCATCCACTTGCCACCTAGATGTACCACAAATGGGACATTCTTTAAGATCTTTACTATCTTTCCAAAATATAGCACAATAATACTTATAAGCATGTATTGATATATATCCTAATCCAAGGTCCCTTTACAATTTCTTTACTTCATGGTAACATTTCGGCAATTTGTATCCAACAAGTAATGCATCATTGAGCAATTCAATTAACACGTCAAAATATTTGTTACTCCATTTATTATAAACTTTCAAATGCAATAACTTGACAATAGCTGTGAGAATTTTGAGCAGCCTGGATATAATTCTTCTTAAATAACTTTCAATAACTTCCCAAAATTATCTTCTGTAATACTACCAATTATGTTAGGCCAGTTTCATTCATAGTCTACATATGATTCCCATAATCCTCAAACATCTCATCAATCCCATGTCACCATCGTCATTAATATCACAATCTTCTACATCATTATTGTTACCATCATCAACAACTGTATCAACAATTATACTACAACTTGTTTTTGAACATTTGCTATGACAAATCTATGAAGTATAGATTTTATCTATGCCTCGGATTAGCAAGTGATTATATACCATATCTTGACTTTGAATATTACATTTAAGTAATCTATGCATGGACAACAGATACAACATTCAACACCCATTTGATCTTTTACAAATTGCATGGAACTTTTAACTGATTCTAAGTATTCAGTGGACTATTTCTAATGAGGCATCCAACTTTTGTCCATCTAGCTATACAATTAAAAGTAAATTACTAAATTAATAAATGCAATTTAAGTTCTAAATAACATAATGATAAATCAATACAAGTTGATATACTAAGTTTGAATTCAAAAAAAAATATGGTACGTGGCATTACTAGACCATATGAATCAAGAAATGATCTTCTCGTTATAACTCCTAGACTTATAGAATATTTCACCGATAAATCTCATTGGAGCTGCATCATGAGTTTCTAGCCTATATATCATCCTAGGGGTTTATACAACATATCATCTATAAGAGATCAAACTCATTCTAACAAAATTCCGAACAATAACATACAAAACAAAGACTATACTTCCATTCACACAAAACTCAAACACAAATTTTTCTCTATTAAAGGGGAACATAAAAAGTTGAACAAAAGCTTGATGACTTCCCTGGACAAAAGGGACAATCAAAGATGACGGAGATAAACGATGAAGCTCTAAATAACATAATGATAACTTATTAGAAGTTGTCATAAGAAGTTTTAATTCAAACAAAAAATGAAATTGAGCATGAAACTTGGACTAATTGTTTTTACTTTAACCTTGTCCATTATTACATTTTTTTTAAGTTGCAATCCTACTCTATCAAATTTGATTTTCAACCGATAGTTCTACTATTCGATCCATCTTCATAAAACCTTTGAAATAATGCTAAACAAAATTAGCTAGTAGTCTCAACAAGCATCAATTTTGCAAAAGTGTCATTAGAAACTTCTGGGAATCTTCAAAAATGAAAAAAAAAACTAAGACTTGGAAATAATCATTGAAAATTTTGGAGCATTACTTAAGAAAACGTGTTGGTACCATGCCTCATTTTTATACAAATTACATACACTAAGAAGCTAACCACCATTCATGACAATCTATGGTTTGACCACAATAGTAATGATGTTTACATGAAAACAAAAAATTGATAATTGCAAAGCACGTCTATTTGTTTGAGTTCTTTTATAGCTTATTAACCTAAATGTCATAATATCCCATCAACTTTATTGTAAGGTCTTGACAACTTTTAAGATTCTTGCAATTAATATAATTTTAAATTTATGAATTATTCCCTCAAACCATTTAATAAAGCTTTGATGATCTTTACTAAGGAATTTCATCAAATTCATTATTTTTTAAAAAGTTTTACTTAAGGGGGATGTTTAATAATGTCTCAAAACACTTTCCTCCCAATTCAGTTTCCAAAAAATCCTTGTAGGGATTAAGGTTATTTTAATGATTTTGAATTGTAAATATTGATAAAGTTAAACAAAAATAAATTGAATTTTTAACATTACTAGTATTTTCACTAGTAAATTTATTAAATTGTTTTAAATTTTAATAGATAATGATAGCATAAAATAGAAATACACTATAATATGTACGCTTATCACATATAATACATGTTAAATGATGTGGGCATATATTAGAAAAAGGAATTTAAAAAGACTACAACAAAAATACGACCTAAGTATTAAAGTAAATATTCCTTAAAATATGTAATACGGAAAATGTTCTAATTATGCAATTAATATAATTTGAAATATAAATGCATTAAAAGAAATGTATCCGTTATTATATTTTAAAAAAAGGTCATCCGTGATATAACTTTCATCAAAACTTCATAGGGTTCACAAATTCATCCCTAACAAATAACAAAATCGTTGTGTTTTTCCATTATTCACCAACATGAACAAATTCTAGCTAACAAACAATGAACCATTAACAGTCAAAACAAAGGCAAACAACTCAAACCATATCAACAAATCTAACGAACATAGAAGCATTTAACAACAACAATGAAAGAAGGAAAAAAAACTAAGAACAAAGCATGGACAACTAACCTCTATGGAAGATTATCAGAAGACGATGGAGGAAAACAGTGGAAGAAGAAATGAAGAAAAGAGCGACAACAATGGAAGAAGAAAACGATAGAAGAATAAAGCAAGAAGGTAAAAATGAAAGGAGAGGGCAGCTTTGTTTTTTCTTTTTAAAATGAAACAAAAACGATAACAATTGTTGTCACAACAAACGACATTGTTTTCATTTCATTTTTTAAATATCACAACATTTGGTGATGATTTCAGAAAACGTTGCCAAATGAAAAGAATTGGCAATGATTTAAGAAATGACATTGTTGTTAACTAAATTTATTTTTAAACTTACAATCATTGTTAATAATATTAGTTTAGATTTTTAAGAATACGATGTTAATATGTAATATTGATTTCCATTTTTTACTATATTGTAATTATTTTTTAATTATATTGTAATAAATATAATTATATATGGTAATTAATATAATGTTATATGAATGTATAGATAATAATTGTAACTAGTGTAATGATTTATGAATGTATAGATAATAGATAAATTTTCTCATATCTTACTTATGTAATATATTAGTCTATCTAATCATAATTCTCTATTTATTATATATAAATTTGGTACTGTTATATAAATTTTATATATTATATATAATTTCATTGCCAAAGGTAAAGCCAAATGGTAACGGGCCACCATTTGGTGAAGGTTTTCTAAATCATCGCCAAATAGTATATTTCTTCCGAACTTTCGAAAACGATGACTAGATTATTAACACCAAAACAAAGCTCTCTTCTTTTTCCCATTAGCCATCGTATTTCCTCTTGGTTCATCGTCGAAGAAGCGGCATCTCCTCTATTATCATAGTCTTTTGTGTTGATGTCGTCACCGTCAAAGAAGCATCATGTCCTGTGTTGGTACTATTCTTCTTTTCTATTTTTAAGAACCCTCCTTATTGTGCTATATTTTTCTGCTACATTTTGGAATTTATGTGGGTTTTGTATTCTGTTTATGGTGTATGGGTTTTTGTTTGTATTTGAGTTTGTGTTTGTACTTGGAAGATGGTGAATTGTGTTTCTATTTTGGTTGTGTATGGGTTGACATTTTTTTTTCATCTTCCATGCTTCTTTGAGGAAAGCCTACTAACTGTTTGATGAAAGGCTTGTTGAAGTATTTAACTTTTGTACTGGATGTTTATGTATACTTCATTCTGTTTTCAACACTTAGCTGGTTATCTTCTCTCTCTCTCAACATTCTCCAAGTAAGCTTCTTTTTCTCTTATCTTTTCCGTGAGTTTGTTATTATGTATGTAAATTAAGCTCTTGTGTTATGTGTTTAATATACAAAATCTTTTCCTGAGTATTCGTCGATAAGATCAAGTGTATCGAGAACAAGAGAATTGGTTCAGTTCTAATGTTGGACTTGAGCTTTGTTGTTTTTTTATCATAATAAATAGCAAGTTGCTAAGGTGAATATCAATTTTAGCATCACTTAAAAGAAATGACCTTTTCTTTTTGTTGCTAGGATTTGTATGTTAACGTTTCATTCAATTTTGGATCAGTTCATTCCTGCCCTGAGAATTTATGAGATTTGATTACCAAAAGAATTTAATTAAACATAATGAATTTAATGATAAATTGACTTTTTATAATAAAACTGTTAACATTAATTCATCACGAAACGTCGACATGGTGACTAGTTTCCAATTGCAGAAATCAACTCCACTGGGAGGAATAGGATAAAATTCTCCCTAATCAAGAATAAATTGATGCACAATAAATCTCCTCATCAAACACTAATCACCCCTTTCATTCCATGGTCGATCTTCTTCTTCAAGGTTTTTAATATCATTTGAATTACCTCCCTTTCATTATTATCTATATCTCATTTTCTGTTAGGAAGCTATCAGAGATGAACGTTTGATTGTACAGACTATATATTGTGTAAAGCTTCTTCAAATCTTCAAGAGAACATAGATAAAAATGGAGGCGATGAAAATGTTTCGATGGTAGGTACAAAATTAGGGAGATTGAAACAGTTGTCGACTCTAAAAAAATATCTTTTCAATCAAGTATGCATGTGTTCGAATTTGAGTTCCTTATACCGTTTGACTTAATTAGCTATTTAAGTTCTATACTGTTTGTTTCTTAGGTGAAAAGCATCGTTAATGCGGTTCATCTAATTCAGTGATCCATACTACATATGGAGATTCGTTCACTACATTTTCTACTAGTTTAGTTAAACCCAATAAGTTGTTAGAAGAGGATGTTAATAAACTAATACCTAAGAAAAGATCTTTGACTATTTCAATTGATGCCTTCGATGCAAGGATCCTTCTTAGGAATCCAGTAATAGGAAACTTCTTTATCTTTTCTGCCGAGTCTCGTATCACTTGAAATCTAGAAAAATAATTATTTCTTTTCATTTTTGATAAAATAAACGTAAAATTTTATTTATTGTTTTATCTATAAGAATTGTGAAAGTTTTAATTAAAATATTTCATTACTTATCATATATCATTATATTATATTGCTTACCATATTTCAATATTTATATGTATTATTTTTCTTAATAAATATTAATGATTAAGAATAGTAGTCAACTTAAATTTATAATATTTTGATCTTATTAACATCAAAATTTTAGGTATCTTTTATCTTTTTATATCCAGAAAATATTTACTTTCCCAAATTTAAATTACCTACTGTGTGTTTTTCAACAATATGTTAAAATTTTTTAAAACATTGTACAACTTTTAGATGTTCCATTCTATTTTCATAAAATATTTGTATGAACAGAAGTATACTATGTACAATAAGCATCATTAAAGAATCATTTATGTATAAATCTATAAATTTAAACAAATTTATAGAGTTTAAATGTATTAGCTCAAAATTGTAATTTTTTTAACTTTTGGCGACGATTTAAAAATTGTCACAAAAAATCTAGCTTTTTGTGACGATTATGTTCTCACTTTTGCAATGATTCACATAAATCGTCGCTAAAGACGTGCCTTTAGTAACGATTCTACAAAACGTCGCAAAAAGTTAGACTTTTATCAACGAATTTTGAAATCATTGCCAAAAGCTAACTATTAGCAACGATTTTCAATTCGTCACAAAAACAACCTAGTTAAAAGTCAGTTTTGTTGCAGTGTATATATGTAACACAACCATTAATTCAAGCCACAGTAAATGAGTAGCAGAAATCTTTCATCAATGAGTATTAGAAATCTTTCATTTGATCTGGTCAATGCCATAAAGAAGCTATGGCAGTGGAGTAGCTTGAATAAGTACACGCTTGTAAAGAAGTTACTTGGAACAATCATTTAATTTATACAACTGAGACCCACACAAACCTTTCCTGAAAACCTAACAACATTCAGCTTCATATACCTTAATGGCGACCACCTTTCGATTACTAAAATGTACAAGTTAAGGACTTATTATAAGCTAGGCATGTACAGGAATGGAAGATGATCCGATGGAGACACAGCCTTTCAAGCGCTGAAGAATCACATTTCGGTTGACTAATCCAGAATGAGAAGTGAGAGGAAGTCCTTCTCTAACACATTCATCGTACTTCTCTAATGCAGAAACAATGTAACTGAAATCTGGTCGTTTCGAAGGGTTTGCTGACCAGCAACGCTTTATCAGGTGTGCAAGTGCAGGTTGACAACTAGCCGGCAATGGAGGCCGTTCATTCTGCAAAAGAAAGAAGAAAAGATCGGTTGGTTAGGGAACTATTTTCGGGTAAGTGATTCTCTTAAATCCGAATCGAATCAATTCAAATAGAAACGTCACAAGAACTTCAATCCCATCTCACTCACCTTTTCAGCAACTGCAAATGCAGCCTGCACAGGAGTCATTCCTTGGAATGGAAGCAAAGCTGTTGTGAGTTCCCACAGCACTATCCCAAAACTGTAAACATCAACTTTTCTTGTATAAGGTTTCTCTTTGATCATCTCAGGAGCCATCCATCTGTAAGTTCCCATGTTCCCTTTGGTTTCTTGGTTCTGTGTTTCGAGACAGGAGGTTCCAAAATCTGCCACCTTTACCCGCATTTCATCATTCAGAAGCAAGTTGTTTGATTTCAGATCTCTGTGGATCACACCTTGTGAGTGAAGATACTCCATTCCTCGTGAGATATCGAGAGCTAATCTCAGGATTGTTTCAGTTGAAAGAGAGTATGGCTCTTTTTTGTTCAGGTACATCCTCAACGTTCCTTGAGACATGTACTCTGTGATGATGCAGTACACAGGAGGCTTTTTACAAGCTGCAATGAACTGTAAAGAAACATGACAGCAAGTTTAGAAGAAGAAGAAGAAGGTTTCTTCGATGAAAAAGAGAAACTTACCTGCACTATGTTGGGATGGAAGAGTCCAGAAAGAAGAGCAACTTCAGATTTGAATTGCTGTTCAAGCAAAGCTCTGGTCTCTTCGTTCTGGTTTGGAATTCTCACCATTTTCACTGCAACAGCTCTCTGCTTATAGATTCCACGATATATCCTGCTATGTGCTCCTGAGGCAAACTTGTTGCCTATGAACAGCTGCGAAAGATCAGCAGTCCATTCCTCTTGATCGTCCTTTGAAGTGTCCCAGGATTCAACATTCTCAGAATCCAAGATCATGGACCATGATTCCAAGCTGTCAAATCTCTTCCTCTCCAGGTTCTCCATGTCAGAATTCAACCGGGCTTTGGACGAAGAAGAGATTGACAACGTTTTACTCTTGGACCTGCGGAATCGTAATGCTTGGAAACATGAAGTCGCCATTGAAGAAGAAGCACTTTCTCTGTATTATATACGGTTCAGAAAGAAATGTAAAAATCTTGTCTTTGTGTCAAAACAAACAATCAGAAGGAGCTTTCCTTCTGAATGTATGAACTGATTTCAAAAAGTGCATGAACTGGTTCAAAAACATGGGTTCTGCGGTGAAACAAAGATGAGAAGTGGGTTTTTCATGAAATTGCAGATGAGTTACAGAGAGAGAGGCAAAGAGAAGATGATAAGTTTAAGGAAGGAAGAAACAACAAAGAGAGGAGCAAGTTAAAGTAAAGCTAACCATAATTCATGTGAGCTGGAGGAGAAGAAGAAGAAGAAAAGAGAACAGATCACTTGAGAGTTATAAGTCAAGGAAAGTTATGGAGTTTGAGATTCAGGATCAGGAGAGTGATGGAGAGATTGATTAGGTTCGTTTAGCAGTAGAAAGATGAACTGAAAGCAGAGAGATTTCAGGGGTGTCTCGTGAATGTCTTGTTCAAAAGCTAAGAACTTTTTTACCTTGGAGAAAGAAAGAGGAGATGACCAATCAATCCAACTCTGTGTTTCCTTATTAATGTGTTTTCATTAGTGAGTGAAAGATGAAATTATAGGTTTGTTCAACCTTTTACTTATGAATTAATGATATTATTTTAGTATTATTAATTAAAATATTCCCAAAATTTTAATTTACTGTTAACTTAACAAGAATGATAATTAAAATATTATTATTTAAATATAATTTTCTCACATAATAAAAAGAAGATATTGCACAATAAATTGCAATATTGTAATTTTAAAAAAACATAAATGATCACCTACAGTCGTGGTCCAATTGATTTGAAAATAACACGATTACGTATAAATCTCTCAGATCTTCTGTCCCTTCGACTCTATTCCAACTCTGCTCCACTTCATTTCAACCATACATTTATATGAAATGTGAGTCTTACATAAATGTATGGCTGAGATGAAGTAGAGCAGAGTTAGGACAGAGTAGAGGAGACAGAGAATCATGTCCACTTGTAAACACACTCTAATTATGATTGATGTAAATTAATCATGAGATTATGTTTCCTTAAGAGAAGCTTCTCTCCTAATGGTCTAATGACTAGAAAGTAGAAAGTAGAAACTAAACCTAAATTGGCAAGTGCATGTCCTTTTCAAACTTAAAAAACCTACTTCATGTGGTCCTCTCAACCTACTTATTTAGTACCTAACTTTATATCATCCATAACCAATCTAATTTTGCCACGTGTTTGGTGAAAACATACAGTATTTAAAAATATATAATAGAAAAAATAGGTTAATATAAGGAGAGGAGGAATGTTTAATAGGACAAAAAGGGTTTTAACTTAGCTTGTGCTTAATGCATGAGATATTCTCATTCTTTGGAGTTGGAGGCATGAGACAAAACAAAGGCATCCTCCTTAACTTACACTTTATGTTATAAACATACTCCCTTTTATTCAAAATAAGTGTCGTTTTAGAGAGATGCACACTTATTAAGAAAGCTAGTGAAATGTTTGATATACCCTTATT
>JAOSBK010000001.1:31385823-31402058 GCA_027568895.1 Erythroxylum shatona | reverse complement strand
CTCTTCAGATCTCGCTTCACTGAGGAACTTTAGAATGAGTGTGATAATTATGATTATATATATATATATATATAGGGATAAAGTTGCATACTATTAGACCTCTTCAGATCTCGCTTCACTGAGGAACTTTAGAATGAGTGTGATAATTATGATTATATATATATATATATATATATATAGGGATAAAGTTGCATACTATTAGACCTCTTCAGATCTCGCTTCACTTAGAAACTTTAGAATGAGTATATATAGGAGAATATATATATATATATATAGGAGAATAGTAGTTTCTATTTTTATTTTTTCATAAAGAAGCCGGCACTAAACTGTGATTTCTTTAATATCTATCCAACACAGAGAGTTCTGTTTCGAGGAGTACTAAACCTGTTGAGAGTTTGATACAGCTTAGGTTGCCAGTTCCGGCAGAATATGCCGGATTATAGGAATTGGTTAACAGTTACATCGAGTTTCTTTCTGCCGTCAACGAGCACAGGACATTTAAACATAGCCTTCACTACAAAATCAATTGTGTTTGGAGCTTACCCAAGTTTTTGATACTTGATCAAAATGAGATGATCTGACCATTAGAAAACACGGAGGAAAAGACAAGAAGAAGCAGAAGAAGAAGAAGAAGTTGTTAGTGATGCATCAGGTGTAGAACATTACAAGACCGATGCTAGAACATGGTCTTTGAAGCATTACTATGTCATTCATAACTTCAGGATTAATCAGACATCGACCAGTTGCTAAAGCAGGAACAATATCCAACCAAGATCAATGAGTGAACCCCAAGATAAAAGGACAGGGTCGCTTGAAGAGTTTGCGATCGACAATCGCTCCTCTGGCTCGATAAATCTGGGGAATAAGTAGAGAGATGCAGCAGATGCTGCTTTTCAGATGCTTATCAATCATAATCTTATGCAGCTGCTGCAAGAGCTGCTATCAAACTTTGGAGAACGAATCTCAGAACTATGAACAAGATGACCTTCATGGTTTAGATCATTGAAAATGAAACGCATAAGGCTCTGATCGGAGGTTGAGAATTGAACTTTCAATTAACAGACAAGAAGGGCTTGCAGAGGATAAAGCAATCTAACAACTCATTAATATCTCATGAAATTCAGCAGATTGCAACATTCCATTTCAATCAACCTGAGATGATATATCAGGAAAATAGTATAGAATTCTCATTCAAATTTCAATTACTGACAGGAAGTACATTGTAGGAGAAGCATTGAATTCACAACCCTTTGTATAAGTTGTAATGGTCTTTCATGGATTGGACAAGAAATACCAAGGAAAACAGGAACAAGATTCTGACATAAAAATACCTCAAATTGGACATTGGTACATAGAATAAGAGATTAACATGAACTTGGTGAGGATGACTCTTGAAACCCTCACCAATTTCCTACTGGATGATGCGTTTATATAAGATTCACAATATATCACAAGATGGTTCTACTCAATTAACAAAACATCACAACAAAGCTGTGGTCTCAAATTGAAGTTAGCCGAATCATCACCAGAATTTGCTATAATTGCGACTGCATTTCCCGCAATTAAGCATCGCCCTGCAACCGCAGTATAACCATCAGCAATTTTACAATCCTAAGCTGTAAAATTACCGTGACTTGCAGCCATTTTCCTGCCACAAGTTGATGATATCAGTAGCTTGATTAAGCAGAATCACCATTTGCGTCCTGGAAATCCAGGGCTTGCTCTCCAGCAATAACTTAAGCTGTTCCCAAGCATCACTTATTGGCCAAAAGTGGTAGGCACTCAAAGGGATTGTCCCGTGGCCTGGTATGACTTGGTCTAGACCAATCCCTAATGCCCTTTCCATCCAAATGAACTTCAAAACTATCCTCGTTTTCGCCATTGGCTTCACTACCACTCGGAGCTTTTATCAAACACCAAAAGATCAATCCTTTGTTAAATCCCAGGTAAACCCCAATTCCAAAAATAGCTCAAAAAGCAAAATCAGAAGAACCAAAATTTACCTCTTTCTCAGTTGGGGTGTTGTCTTGAGCGATTATGGGGTCGGAAGTGGAAGCAAAAAGCCTGAGCTTTGTTGGGTTTTCAAAGGTCAGTGGTTTGATATTAACTTCAAAGGGTTTGCGTAAGAATCCATGTTTAGCAAGTTGCGAGCTTTTTGCGTGTGCATATACATTGAGTTGTACTCTACAGGAACCTAACATCGCTCTTAGTTCTTGTGTGTGATTGAGAGAGAAGAGGACGAGTGTATTCTTCTTCTCCTTCTCTTCTGCTTCAACTTCTCTGTCAAAAATGGAAGCCAAGAAAAAGGCTTGGCTAGGTTGGAACTAAGATGGACCAATCAAAAAAAATAATAGAAAAAGAGAACGGTAATGAAATTTTTTAATCTCTATTTCAGATAATTATTATTTTCAAAATTTTCAAAATTACGGATGAAAGGTTTAACATATTTTTAAAAAGTTTATCCAACTGAGTAAATATTGAATAAAATTAAAATTTTATAATAGAATTAAAAGATATTATATTAAAAATTTTATAATATGATTAAAATAAATTATTTGTATCTATCTAAAAATTTAAAATTTAATTAAAAATAAGATTGTTAAATGAACATTTATTTAAATTAATTGATTAATTTTTAATAAAGTAAATTGAATCGAAAAGTTAAAAATAATTGTTTACAGTTTAATTGACCAGATAAGTTTTTAATTATTACTATTTTCTTTAATTTTAATTTTTAATAAAATTCAATAAATTAGAGATAACAAGAAAAATAAGATTGAAATTTAAATCGTCATTAAGAAAAATAAGTTTAAACTTAATCTAAAGTTTGAATGACAAAACATAAGTTTAAACTTTAAACTAAGGGGCAGTTGATTCACATGAGATAATATTAATAGAAATAAGAATGAATAAAGTGAGTAATGAAAATGAATATAATCATTATAATTATGATTGTTGGTTAAGAGGAAGAAATAATTATCATTAATATGGATAATGGTTAGTTTGTTGAAAACCTTGAGAAATATATCCTAATTAATTATATTTAATTTTAATATATTATAATTAATGATATTTAATTAATTATATTATTTCGCTCAAAAAGGAAAAAATTATAATTAGTTAAATTTTATATGAAAATTTAATATGTTTTAATTAATTATATTTAATTTTAATATGTTATATTTAATTATATTTAATTAATTATATTATTTTGCTAAAAAATAAAAATTAATTAAAATTTTATTTTGCATCAAATTTTAATACATTCTAATTAATTATATTTAATTTTAATATATTTTAAGCAATGATATTTAATTAATTATATTGTTTTGCTAAAAAAGGGAAAAGAAAATTTTGTTAAATTTTTGTATCAAAATTTAACATATTCTAATTAATTATATATAGTTAATTATATTTAGAATATATTTAATTTTAATTAATTATATTTAATCTATTTTAATTAATTATATTATTTTACTTAAAAAAAGAAAATAATGACTTTCATTCTTTACATATTTGAGAAGTATAAAGTAATCCCTAAAACTTAGATATCAATATACTATACAACACACCGTTTTTATTCCCATACCCATTAGTGTCTTCCAAACTTAAGCTTTAAATTAAACTTAAAGTTTAATTTGCATTTAATTTTTTTTAGAGTTAATTAAATCAAACAAAATCGTTGACGTAAAATTAAGATTTTAGAGTTTAATGTTTACGGCCGAAAGACTTTTTTATAATAGCTTAACAATCCTTGCCCAATTTGTTCATTTGTGAAAAGCTAAGATTGGAAGGGGAAAAAAAATGAATTTCCACTAAATTACCTAAATAAATGTCCGAGGAAACAACAAAAATAAAAATAAATAAAATTTAAGAAAATAAAAACCTGAAAAATAGAAATTCACTAAGACTCATACTCCAGCTACTCGACTGCTCTCTTGGATAGTATCAGTACGCCTCTTACTTTTACCGAAACAGGAGATCAAGTCCACGCTTCAACATGGTATCTTCCCTCCCTTTCCAACCGCCTAAGCAACAACTTAGCAGCTTCCTTAGGAACTCCAGCCTCCTCGGAAATAATGTCCTCCAATGCCGACATTACGTCTGATGGCATTTTGGTTGAAGAACCTGCAACATAAACAGAAGCTCCCTCTGACAATAGTCTCCAGATCCTCTGGCTATTTTCGTGCATTCTATGATGCACATACACCTTCTGCTGTTGGTCTCTTGAGAACGCGACGTAAAAGCCGCCACCCCTTTCTTCGGAAAGCAAGCCGCCATTCTGTGCGTGGGACAACCAGAGGTCTTTGTATAAATAGTCGTTATCCATGTTTCTGCAACCAAAGAAGAAGGCGATGGGAGCAGCTGAACCGGAGACGTCTTTTGCAGCTCTTTCCTCTATGAATCCGCGAAAAGGGGCACATCCAGTCCCAGGTCCGATGAGAATGAGGGGACATGTTGGAGGAGGAGGAGGAAGGGAACCTTTATGAAACCATGCTGGAATACGTACGCCTAAGCATGACAAAGGTATGCCATTTTATGGTAATCAATGATGTATAAGTTTAGAATTGCATAAGCATATCAAAAGTTTCAATTATGTTAATCGGGAAAAAAATACCCTGTTGTGGATCAAGCTTTGCCAGCCATGTTGAGCACAGGCCATTGCGGTTCCTCTTAAATGGTGTCAGCCATGACACTATGTTGACAGTCAAGTGCACTTGATTCGGATGAGCAGAAGGTGAAGAAGAAATCGAAAACGCCCTTGTTTTCAACGGAGGAACCAATTGCACCAGCCACTCAAGTGGCATTTGCACGGAGGGGAAATCCTCCAAAACCTATATCGGCAAAAAATCATTTCCGTCAATTGCGCTCGACGTTGTAAGAGATTCTAATGCCACAAAGAAAAAGAAAAGACTAAAACTTCACACAGAACTGACCTCCAAAACAGTTCTTCTTTCCTTCTGGTTGTACTGGTATAGATCATCTCTTCCTTCAGGCGAGGCAAAATATTGGAGTCTCTCCTTTTCGTGTTCAGCTTTCGCAAAAAAGCTCATTACCTGGAAGATGAGGCATTGCAGCACATTCGAAATGTACAATTATTGAAGTCTGTGGCATCAAATATGACTAAAAAACTTACAAAAAGAAACAACTGAATTGGCAGAACCAACTTTAATGTTTATCAGATATATGTGTGTATAAATTCGTGGGTGCTGGTTTGCTGTACATCTACAACATTATTAGGAGTCTGAAAAGGTTGGAACGTAAAGAATGCATATTCTAATAACAGAACTACCAGAATTCATTAACAAAGCTAAATATTTGGTTTATGGGAGAATTAAGCAGATCAATCAGAATGATAGTCACTAGTCAACAAAATTGTGGTTAATTACATAAAACTATTTTCAAGTCAACAGCCAAGAAGAGTACAAATGAGGTACAATGATAAATCTGCTATCACCAAATTTACCTTTCTCATAGTTGATGGGTCATCCACAATCTAAATCTCAATACTAAATAGCAGACGAGACTATTTCAGAAGCAAATAATGGTAAGTAAAAGCTATAATTTCTCACTAAAACAAGTAACAGAACATAAAACAGACAGCATGCTTGCCTCAAAGAAATAACGTCTGGGGGAAGCTGATGCAACATCCATTGTTAATTCCACAAAAGTTTTTAATTTTATGGGGACGGTTGAGTTACTGCCGTCTATATCAAGGTGATGATTCTCTGTACTTCGATGGTGCACCTGAAATAAGAAAAATGTCTATTGGTTGGGGCACTAGAAGAATGCTATCATACATCAACCTCGAGTGCAGATAAGTTGCAATTCCAGAAAAAACAATAAAGCCATGGCATGAGAAAATAGTGAATATTGATCAGCAAAATGTTAACAAAATTAGTTAGAAAGATGAGGGACAGCTGCTCATACACATCAAAGCAAATGAAGAATATAACCATCATTAGAAGGCAAAATAGGCACTAACAGGAGATCGGGGTTCTGCTTTCTGAAACAGCTACTTCCACAATCTCTATTTTCTTGAAACAATATCGAATATAGAGGAAACATATCAGATCTCAATGGAAAAAACATTACAAGTTACCAGTTAAATAAACCTATTAGGGAGGATTTATCTCAGGACGTTCACAGTGAACAAGCTCAGATTTGAGCTTTTATACCCACTGCAAAATGAACCAAACAAGGCATGTTTGACCTGCTCAGTGCTCACCATTGGAATAATTCCTTCTCCACTGTTATCCTTGGGTTGAATAAATTAACAGCTAGCTTTTCAAAAATTATATGAATACTTTTAGATTACAACAGGACTCTAAAATGCAGCAGCATACGAAGTCTATGTTTAAATGGTATTAAAAATACGCTATACCAGTTAGGCCCGTCAATAATACAAAAGGACTTACAGTGATGAGAGATTCTGGGTCCAAATTACAACGCTCTAAGAAAGCATCCACAGCAGCACGGTTTTGACCAGGGAGAATTTCAAGAACATCTCCTACTTCATATTTAATTGCCTATCAATAAAGTGAAACACAGAAAGAGGATAATTCAAACATCAGCTTCATCAGCTTGAAGTCATACAAAAGACTAGTCTAGACAAGCACACACTCAAATCAGCATTTAAACAAACATAACTTACAGATGAAGTTAATTCAAATTCAAAATGGCGCACATCTTTTCCACAGCCTGTTCTGCACAATGCCTGATTCTTGACCTACAAGGGAAAATGTAAAGGGATAGAAATAAGAACCTGAAGCCATAATTACATGACAGGAATGTAGACAAAGAATAGGAGAATGAAGAAAAAATGAAGGAAACAATTAAGATGAACAAAATCATTGCGAGTTGACTTATCAAATCAATCAAACATGCTAATCAAGTATTGATACCAATTTCAAAAAGCAGTCAGGCAAATCCTTATCGTGAGAAAATTTTCCAGGAGACATTGAGCGAGCCCTCTTAATTTGCTCCTGAACTAGTACCACCAGAGCAGAAAGAACTGTAAGTTGAAAACCTACAACGACTAAAACTTGATCTATTTTCATAAAGCTAACGCTCAAACAAAATACTCCAAGTAAATCAACCAAAAGATAAAAGGGAACCAAAAGAAAAAGAGTATTTGTCAGATGCCCAAAGAATAAAACAGCAGTTTGAAGCTCACAGCCCACCTTATGAGACTGTCAAAATAAAACATTTTCATTATTGCAATACTGGACAACAGTTACAGGAACTTGTATCAAGGATATTAAAACACTTGACTTGGACAGAAGATAGATACACACTCTTGTCCTTATATAGCCTGACTTCAAGTTACCTGATGCAGAAGATAAATGTAAGCCCAGCTTCTCACTTTCATGATATATTATTTGAACTTTTGGCTGATCAATCAGCTTTGAATCAGGAATCACAAAATCAGGACCATTTGGGAAGAGTTTAGGCTTGATCTTATTCAACACTGGCCATAAGGATGACATCCAAGGATCCAGAGCACCTTCATACCTATACGTACATATAAACAACTAATGAAACATACCGCATATCAGAGTCATTGCCGTATTTTATTTAAAAGAACAACTGAGAACATCAATGCTTCTCTTGCAAAAGGAATGATTAAAGGAGATTCTTCTTTCAGATAAAATTTCCACCAAAAACACAAATAAATTTCATACTGTTTAGGTGATAAAGATCCACAATAAATGGAAAACTTTGGTCAAACAACAATATCCCTATATGCAATATTATACATCAAAATTAAGATAATATTATCCAAAAAGTCATTTTCTACCCCTTTTTGACAGCTTATTACCGTATTAACTTGACCATAAGAGTACCTATGATAAAGATTTAAGACTTGGAGAAGGACATAAAAGATCAGCACAGACATGAAGGTGAAAACAATTAAAGCAAAACTATGAATTCTAATGTTGAACCAGTTATATTCAATATTTGTGTTTGTTAAGTGCATATACATATAAGTTCTCCAAACAAAGCACAGAGGCACATTGCAATCATACCCTGAAGGGTGCTGATCATCTCCCAAACCCTTTTCAATAATTGCAACCCCCCCGAGATCAGAAAGCCTTCTGTCAAGTTTCTTAGCCACAAACTACAGGTTCACAGCAAGCAAAATCTGTTATTTTCAAACATGAGAAAAAGAAATGAGGAAGCAACTGATTTCATTCTTTATAAATAACCAAACATGGACATTCTGCAGCTGCAAAACCAATCATCACTAATTCTTCAATTACTCGCAACAAGGATCTAATCTGAGGCCTTGCAATTTAAAAAACAACCATATGCCACTCAGTCTGTTTTCTAAAGATGCAAATGCCATCATGTTAGACCCAATATATAGTCATCCATAGGCCTAAATCAACAGCTTAAACTTTTACATTGAATGTCTCCTCACACTTTCAGTCCAATGAGATTCTGCATGAAGTTTTGGAGTTACAACAATAACTAGACCTTAGTAATAGTTCAAGCTTTTTGGTTTAATGGTACACTTCCTTTATATGCATAAATTGATGCATCTGTGTGGTTTCTTTTCGTTTCCAATCATCAAAAAGAGAAATAATGATACATTAATATTCATGGTACATGTTTAAAATTTTAAAGCAAGCTGTGAGCTCATGTTGCCTAAGCCAGGCCATAAGAAAAGAACTAAGCAGTTAATGGACCTCTCAATGCACTAGTATTGAACTTCACACCCTTGAGACATTTCAAAGATGGACTTCTTAATGTGTATAGTGAAAAATAAGAAAACTGTTAAGTTATGAAGGTCGTGATCCGCATGGCCATAGTACATGCATGCCAACTCAGTCATACTTTTCTCCAATTCTCTTATAAACCACATTGCAGCAATGAAAAACTAGATTACATGACAATAAAGTAGAGATATAGATGAATTGAAGACGATGATGACTCGTGAAATTCAGAAATAGCTACATTGTATTTTTGGTAACTAGAATCACCCAGTCCAAAGACAGCATAATGAAACCGTTCCAGCCAATGCTTAGTAAGATTCTTTTGCAGAAGAAATCTCCAAAAGGCCTACACAAGTAGAATAAGAAGAATCAAAAATAAAACAGACAATTTAGTGCTCATCCTTGAAACAAAATGTTGAAACTGAAGAGAATTTATGAAAAAAAAAAAAAGTAACATCAATCACAACCTTCATGGAATCTGGTGTGTCCCCCTGACCTGTTGTAGAGACCACAAAGATTACAATTTCCTCTAACGGCAAGGAAACCTGAGAAGCGAAAATTTCAACTAACGAACCACTTAAACAAAAGAGCTTCTCCTACTTTCCTCGACATTTCCACCATACATATATCTAACTAAAATGAGATAAATGAGACACAGAAATACTAACACCCTCATATTCATCGGTGGAATAAAGAGTGACCGGGCACCCTCTACGCTCGGCCTCCCGCCCGATGCGCTCGGCAGCGTCCAAAGCGTTGCCGGTTTGAGAAGCGTATAGAATCAACAGCTTTCTGAGCTTTTCTTCCATTGGAATTCACAATTTCTCCGGAACTTCGAATTTGATCGGCAAGTAAACAGAGAAGAGGAGACGCGAACAGACGCAGAGCAGAGCTTACGGTACGGAAAGGAAAAGTCAAGTCAGCTTACCAGAACTTTCTGATTATCTAAGCTAGAAAGTTGCAATCACAGTAACAAACTCCATTTCTTTCCGCTATTGTCACCGCAATAATCAAGTAAATCGCAAGATCAAATCGTGCTTCAGCCAAGGAAAAATCATAAAAGAAATAAAAAACATACAGAGCAAAGAAAATTTAAAACCGATTTAAAAAGAGAAGATTGAAGCAATAAGGATTCGAAGAAAACAAACAATCTACGAGCAAATGAAATAAAAAATCCATGAACATAACAGATTTGATCCTATAAGAAAAACACAGAGAGAAGAAGAAAGAAAACGCACCAAGCAGTGAAGATCGCCAATCGAATCTCCGGTAACAGTAGTTGAAAGAGCGTTTTTGAGAGGGGGAGTTCTTAAGAGGGACGGTTAGTGGCGGTAACCAAAGAATAAAACAGTCAACCGACGAGTTTAACAGTAAATACAGCCGTAATTTTTCATTTTTTCAGTTGTATTTATTTAATAAATTTTGTTATTAAAACCATCCAACTTATTAATTTATCGATAATTTTTAAAATTAATGAATTGTGAAAATAAATTTTTATTTAACAAATTTTTTAATTAAATTTTAAATTATTTGATGATAAAAATAATTTTGTTACGAACCTTTTCATTTTTTTCTAAACAACTATTTTCTTAATATTATATCTATTTATATTTTATTCTATTTCCTTTCATTTTATTAAAAACCTTTTTTTAATATTATATCTATTTATATTTTATTCTATTTCTTTTCATTTTATTAAAAACTTTGCTTTCACTCATATATAACTTAAGATTATATTGTGATTGTTTTATAATTTTTTATTATTTTAAAATAAAAAATTAAATTGGGTCAAGTTAGGTTTGAATTCAGCTGTTTTAGATTAGGCTTAGACCTTAGTAGAAGTTCTCGGGTTAATCTTGGGCTTAAGTAGGCTCGGGCTTGACCTAACCTATTCTAATAATTTAATTAATTATCAATTTTGATTTAAACTAAATGAATTTAATTAAAACTAATAACTTAATTAATTATCTTTAATTACTAATTTGAATTATATTATTAATTAAGTTTAAATTTAAAATTTTATTTTGTTATTATTTTAATTAAAAATTTAAAGAAGAACAAAAAAAAAGAAAAAGTAAATAGTTTTTTAGCTTCGTTTCTTTTACTCAAATTTAATTTTAATTTTAATTTACAGTTTTAACAAACTCCCCTAAGCTACCGCCCAAACTTCATTTTCATTTTCCTCGGAAGCCCTAAGAAATAGCAGGTTCCATTACTGAGTTGTTTCTCTCTTTGGACGAGACGAGACGAGAAGAGAAGAGGAACTATGGCACTTCGAGTGTTGAACCCTAACGCCGAGGTGCTGAACAAATCGGCGGCGCTTCATATGAACATAAATGCCGCCAAGGGCTTGCAAGACGTCCTCAAGACCAATCTTGGCCCCAAAGGCACCATTAAGATGTACGTACTCATCTTTTGCTTCTGTATTTTGACTTCTTTTTCTTGTGAAAATGGAACACCTGACTCTCACTCTTAGGCTTGTTGGCGGAGCTGGAGATATCAAACTCACTAAAGATGGCAACACTCTTCTCAAAGAAATGGTGCTTTCTGTGTTTTTAATTTTAATTTTAAGATGAGATCTTCTTTCAATCTGTAACTGACTCTCGGCGTTTTGCTTCTTACTGGTTTCAGCAAATTCAGAGCCCCACGGCGATTATGATTGCAAGGACAGCTGTTGCTCAAGACGACACAAGCGGAGATGGTACTACTTCTACTGTCATCTTTATCGGGGAACTCATGAAGCAATGTGAACGATACATTGATGAAGGTTAGTAGCCATCCATGTCAATTCCTCTAAAACTAGTTTGAGTCTCGATGGTAAAGAAACAAAAAACTTATTTTCATCAAATGCTGAAGTCAGTCTTAGAGTATGATCGTTTTGATTACATCTACTTAATTTTATTCAGGAATGCATCCGCGTGTTCTGGTCGATGGTTTTGAAATTGCAAAAAGGGCCACCCTGCAATTTCTGGAGCAATTTAAAACTCCCGTGGTCATGGGCGATGAACCTGACAAAGAGATTCTAAAAATGGTGGCAAGAACAACACTAAGAACAAAGGTGATTCTTTTCTCGAGAAAATGTAATTTGCTTAACGTTATAAGTCATTTCAAGTTTAAGTTGACTATGACTGCTCTTGTGCAGCTTTATGAAGCATTGGCAGATCAGTTGACTGACGTTGTTGTCAATGCAGTGAGTTTTACCTGCTGATATCTTCTCGAAGGCTGTGGATATTGTCAAATTTTAGATTTTTGAGGCCCGTAACTATTTCTAGCTAGCGTTATTATAACTATTTTCTTCGTAAACTATGCAGGTGCTATGTATTAGAAAGCCTGATGAAGCCATTGATCTCTTTATGGTCGAGATTATGCACATGCGCCACAAATTTGATGTTGATACACGACTGGTAATTTTCTTAAATTGTAGATGGCTTCGGAATTTTGTTAAGGCCAGCCTGACTTGTAAACAACTGGAAAATATTGTTTTCTGTAATGAATATAATTCATCTTGTGTGGTTTATGTTCAGTAGAAGAAAAAGTATCAGTGCTCTCAAATGGAAGGTTGAGGCCATAGTTCCCATTGGCACAGAAAGGCTTCAGTCATTTAGCAATTCATAAATATATAAAGAGATGTTACTCGTTGGTGATCTTCTAATGAGTTACTGATTAAAGCTGTGTACTTAATAACTTGGAAAAACTGTATAGGATTTTGTTCACTTAATTCCATGGTGCTCTTTTTCAGGTTGAAGGTCTTGTACTTGACCATGGCTCTAGGCACCCAGATATGAAACGGCGAGCAGAGAACTGCTATATATTGACATGCAATGTGTCTTTGGAATATGAGAAAAGGTACTCTGTTATCCAGTATCTAATCTACTAATTTTGGAGACAAACTATTGCATTTAGCTAGGATTTCTTGTGAATTATGTACTAATATTGCGTATTCCAGTGAAATCAATGCAGGATTTTTTTACTCTAATGCGGACCAGAGAGAGGCAATGGTTGCAGCTGAAAGGCAACAGGTGGATGAAAGAGTTAAGAAGATCATTGGGCTAAAAAATCAGGTTGAGCTATTTTAGTTCTACATTTTATGGTGATGATGATGATATACATATATATATCCTTGCCCTTATCTGGTGGCTTTTAAAAATCTGTTGGTATGCAGGTTTGTTCTGATAATGACAAGAACTTTGTTGTCATTAACCAAAAGGGTATTGATCCCCCATCACTAGACCTTCTTGCACGAGCAGGGGTAAGTCCTCATCTCCTGGTTATCTATCATAGAAGTACCTCATGCATGTGTAGTTAGCTCAATTAGCTGCATATTTGCTTTATATTGTTGTGACTGTGTGTTATGGAAAATGGTAGATAAAAGGAAAAAGAGGAAAAAGAGAGAAGGAAATCATACAATAGCCGTGGGGGGACTGTTATTTATAGTTACTCATAACACCCTCCAACTGACATACTAACAGTCTTAACTGCCATCTACTAGAAGTACATATTTTCGTATCACTGTGCGGATTATTTCTCGCTGAAACTTTCTTGACTTGATTCCCTTACATATCGGGGCACGAAGTCTTGTTTAGTAGTTGATTATCTAATAATTGTTAGATTATTGCTCTTCGAAGAGCAAAGAGGAGAAACATGGAACGCCTGATTTTGGCATGTGGAGGAGAGGCTGTGAATTCTGTTGATGATTTATCTCCTGATTGTCTTGGTTGGGCTGGACTAGTTTATGAGCATGTTCTTGGCGAGGAGAAATATACTTTTGTTGAAAATGTGAAGAATCCTCATTCTTGTACAGTCTTGATAAAAGGTAATCAGCACTATAAACTTTTCCACTTAATCTGCACATGAATGGTCTCTTTCTTTTAACTGCTCTAATCCAGCAGCCACCCTGTTTTGGACATATTTGTATGTATCATAGGATATGCAGCACTAAGTCTTGACTTATTTAATCTTTCAGGACCAAATGACCATACAATTGCTCAAATAAAGGATGCTGTTCGAGATGGCCTAAGAGCAGTCAAAAATACCATAGAAGATGAAGCTGTCATTCTTGTAAGTGCTGATTGCACAATATTTGCTGGACTGAAGTGATATTTGCTTCAATTCCTTGATTCAATTAAAGTAATTGCATACATGTTTCTAGAATGCTAGTTTTGTTTTTTAATTTTTAATTCTTATGTTGGGTCAGAAATAAGTCCACAAAGTTATTCATTTTTAGTTTACTGTCACTTCCCTTGTTCTGTTCATTTCAACCTTGTGGATGGTGAAATCTATTTGCTTTGGGGATCAGGGTGCAGGAGCTTTTGAATTTGCAGCCAGAAAATACTTGATTGATGAAGTCAAGAAAACAGTTCAAGGGGTAATTGTCTCCATATATTTCTGCCCTTTCTGTTGCAATCTTGTGTGGCATTTCATATTAACAATTCATAATCTCCAAACTTGGAGCAGCGTGCTCAACTTGGCATTGAAGCTTTTGCCAGTGCGCTTCTTGTGGTGCCCAAGACACTGGCTGAAAACTCTGGGCTTGATACTCAAGATGAGATTATTACTCTCACGGTATCTACAACTCCTAAGTTGTGCATTCGGGCTTGTTTGTCTCCATTCGTTTAATAACTTGACCATTGTTCCATTTTGGTCCAGGGAGAGCATGACAGTGGCAATATTGTTGGAATCAACTTGCAGACAGGAGGGCCTCTTGACCCTAAGATGGAGGGCATTTTTGACAACTATTCCGTTAAGCGCCAACTAATAACTTCAGGGTATGAACAAACTCAATTAATTAACTTTTCACACTTACACATATAAACATGCATACAAACATTACGAACAAACTCAATTAACTAATTTTTCACACTTACACACGGATATACACATGCATACACACACACACATACACATAACAATCAACAACTTTTTAGGCACAAGACTTTTGGTGTTCTATGATTCACCTCTGAATAACGAGTGGGTAGTTCAATCCTTTTAATTCTTCTCTTATAGTAACCTTTTGTCAGGATGTGAAGCAATGGATCAAATTACTATAAAGAAGAGTTGTAAACTGTAGAACTTCTTATTTGGGATTTCTAGTTCCTTTTCTTCGATAAAAATATGGATTTGAAATGATAAAAATGAATCGAGTCTTAGTAGCTGCAATAACGGTGTGTGCTTTCATTAATTAATGCAAAATGGTGCTGCTGAAGTTACTTGGAGTGATACGATAAGAGTGAGTTCTTGTGCATTTAACAGGCCAGTTATTGCATCACAATTGCTATTGGTGGATGAAGTGATTAGAGCTGGGAGAAATATGAGGAAGCCAAATTAGCCCCCCTTGGCCTTACCTTGGTGTATGTTTAAGAATTCTTGGCTTTTCTATTTTGTTTCTGTTCCTTTATTTCCCGATACCAAGTCGTTTTTGGTGAAGTAGTATCATTCCCATTCCTCCTTGTGGAATTTTGATCTTGGATCTTACCATACTTGTGCCATCTGCATAGCCTTTTCTTGTGTCAACTCTGTTTCTTTACGGTATTACATTATCTGACAGCCATATTTTGGCATAGTGGTAGTATATAACCATTTGGTACATGAGTCTTGAACTTCTACGGATGGTTTTTCCATGGCGTTAATATGGATGACAATGAATCGGGTTCATCCTAGTTCACCAATTTTTTTGCTGTTTGAATTCTGGTCGAATTTGAGTAGTCCAAAACTTGATGTTAAGAATCGAACATTCTTACTCTTAAAGCCATAGGTTTTTACTCTTAAAGCCATAAATAATGTTATTTTGAGTAAATGATGCATTTTTAAAATAACATCAAATTTGAATAAAAAATAATTATATTTAGCTCGAGTTCGATCCAATTTTGAGCCTTTTAAATTTGATTAGGCTCAAGTTTAGATTCTATCATCATTATCATACCTATGCTAAAATTTTGCAATAAAGCGGAGTCTGGAGAGATCTGATAATACGTAATCTTATGCCTATAAGGTAGAGAGGTTGTTTCCGACTTTAGATTGTAAGTGTAAAACTCATTCAACCTTTAGATTGAGTTTATCTTTTATAAAAAATTTATGTTATACACAAAAAAATTTGAATTGATTGAGTTTGGTTTATTTTTTTATTTTAAGTTTTTAGTTAGTTTGTATTCTATGATTTGATTTATGTTGAAGTTTGAATATATTAAAAATAAATAATGTTGATTTGAGTAAATGAGGTCATTTTTAAAATAATATCAAAATTGAATACAAAAGCTTTGAGCCTTTTAAATTTTATTAAGCTTGAGTTTAGATTGTGAGCTTTGAATTCATTCAGATTCAGTTATTATAAAAATTTTAGATTATATAGAAAAAAGTATATTTTAATGAGTTAATTTGATTGAGTTTCAATTGACAAATGTTTTAAATATAATTAATTATAAAAACATAGTTGGTGGATCCAAATTATATTTTAACTCGCAACGTTTAAACCTAATCAGATTTGAGGTCCGGCCCAATTCAGAGACAGGTATGGTTGGG
>JAOSBK010000001.1:31370661-31381964 GCA_027568895.1 Erythroxylum shatona | reverse complement strand
GTTTAATATATTTTAAATAATATTTATATGCATAAATAATTTTTATTACAAAATAAAATATATTTAAAATTAAAAGTATTTTTTATTTTAATGTTGTCAAACAATATATTGTATAAAGCTCTTTTAGAAAAAAAAAATGATAATCAAACAGTCAACTAACTTCTTAAAAAAACTCTTTTTAGAAAATCTCTACTATTGATATAAGCCAATCTAAACAGGTAGTAAATTAGATTTTAACCTAATGGCTTTGAATTAGATAAAGTTGAACTGAATTAAAGTAAGTTTTAGTTTAATTGTTAATGCTAGTCTTATTGCCCTAATGCTTCATAACATGTCAAAATCCATCATTTTCTACTTTTAGTCGATTCAATTTTATCAATCATCTCAAGGTTAAGGACTTTATTTGTGCAAATCTACAATTCGAATCCTCTAATTCACTTACGCAATTACTTATCATTAAAAGTGTCATTTTTGTCGATTTATCGAGGTATTTTTTTTGGAAGTTGAATTAGACTCGGATCCACTTATTTATCATTTTTATATGTGCTAAGTAGACAGAGAAAGAAAAGAAAAGAAAAGAGTGAGAATCGGGTTGACCCATGAGAATCATATTCGGGTCAACATAACAACATTATTGGCCCAGTCAGCCGCTACCAAATCCTTCCAATTTGGTCAGTAATCAGAATCCGATTCCCTCACCAAAGCCAAACTCACACACACTTCACGCTTTTCCTCCTCCTCCTTCCT
Organism: Erythroxylum shatona; assembly: GCA_027568895.1. Classification (NCBI taxonomy): domain Eukaryota; kingdom Viridiplantae; phylum Streptophyta; class Magnoliopsida; order Malpighiales; family Erythroxylaceae; genus Erythroxylum; species Erythroxylum shatona. Next base: position 31,381,217 of record JAOSBK010000001.1, on the reverse strand, counting down.
ACTACTTTACCTGCTTCGTCTTCCATATCAGAACATCTCTTTCTCTTCTCCTCTCTGCTCCTCTTCTGTTGTTGTTATGTCTACTCATACCTCTGTTATTGCCTGGTCTGTTTCTGTTATTCAAAGAACCCATATTTGCCTGCTGTCTCTGTGTGTGTGTTTGTAGTGCTTATGTTGATTCTTTTCAACTTGCAGGGGCTCAGGTGAAGATGGCCAATTGGGCATAGGAAAAAACGACGAGAAAGAACGGGTTTGTGTCGTGGAAGCTCTTGAACCTTACAAAGTCCGTTCCGTTGTTGCCGGTAGCCGGAACTCCCTTGCCATTTGCGAGGACGGGAAGGTTCTTCTTCTGTTTCCTTTTTCATCACCAAGACCATCAACTAGAATCGCTTTATATATATGATTGTTTTCTGTTTCCTGATTTTTTATGTTTGATGTTTGTGCCAGTTATTTACATGGGGTTGGAATCAAAGAGGGACACTTGGTCATCCTCCTGAGACCAAGACTGAGAATGTTCCTAGTCAAGTTAAGGCTCTTGCCAATGTTAATATTGTTCAGGTTCTCTCTCGGCACTTTCCCTTTCTCTTGTTTCTCTAATGAACGATCTGCTGCTTATGTTACTTACTGATTACACTGTTCTCTTTGGATAAGAATGGACTTTACTTGGACTGGTTTCTTAAGTTCTTCTTTATTTTCCATTATAGGCTGCTATTGGTGGATGGCATTGCCTGGCTGTTGATGATGAAGGTCGTGCTTATGCTTGGGGTATGTAGGACTCTTTACCTTCGTCTTTTTATTTGCTCAGAGTAATGTCTTTAGCTTTGAACTCTGTTAGGCTACTAGGCAAAGGTATGGAATTTACATCAGTTGCTTACTTGAGTAGTACCTGTTTTGCTTGCTTCGGTATATGAATAGCCATGGATTATAGAAAATCTTGATTGTCTCAAGATTATGCTATTTCTCATTCATTATGTTTAGTTAGCTCTAGTTTACTAAGGAGGGCTGTTGGTTTGATGAAAATTTGGATGATATCGTGTTTTGTAGGTGGAAATGAGTATGGTCAGTGTGGTGAAGAGCCTGAGAGGAAGGATGACACTGGGAGACCATTGAGAAGAGATATAGTGATACCTCAGCGTTGTGCATCAAAGCTTGTAGTTCGGCAGGTGACAATAACGATGTATCAATAAAATTTACCAGAAACTGATTTATGCAGGAGTATCAATTACTTTCTGTAAATGTTTCACTGGAAATATTGATATATTATACACCACAGTTCACATGTGCAAATGTATAAAAATTGCTGAAAATTGTTTTCTGTATGTGGCAATCTACTTATTGCTGACTCATTGCACTAAAATAAGTATTATTCCAATAATTCCTCTAAAACGCCAATATATTATTATTACCTGCTGCAAATTTTGACGTAATTTTCTTAAGTTGTACTCCTAGTTGAATTTCTTTGGCCCTTAAGCTGACATTTCTTGTGCTATAGATTAGTTGGTGATATCTCAGACATAGAGTCTTGAGCCATAATGACTGTACTCTTTTGCTCTATATATATATATTGTTTTTGGTCTAAAACATCCCTTATTTATAACTCATCTCGAATTTTTGATTTTGTGTTTGCATTCTGGATAATATGCTGCAGTCATGATTTGTTCAAGTCTATTCTAATTGATGGTATCTTAGGTAGCTGCTGGAGGTACTCACTCTGTAGTGCTTACACGTGAAGGACATGTTTGGACCTGGGGTCAACCATGGCCTCCTGGAGACATGTATGGTTTCTCAGACTTGATATGTGATCCAAAATTTCTCCTTATTGTTTATTCTTTCTACCATTTTCCAAAATCAATTCAGTTCTTTTAGCAGTCTGCCGAGCGGGTAACAAAATCATCCTTTTCTTCGCTTAATTTTGACTCTTTATTGTTTGCAGAAAACAGATATCCGTCCCTGTGCGGGTACAAGGCCTTGAAAGGGTTAAGCTTATTGCAGTTGGGGCATTTCATAATTTAGCTCTACAAGAAGATGGAACTCTGTGGGCATGGGGCAATAATGAATACGGACAACTTGGTACCGGGGATACCCAACCAAGATCACAACCTGTGCCTGTCCAGGGGCTTTCTAGCCAGTCTTTGGTTTGTATTATATTTTTAAATAAGTTCTAATGAATCGTGCAGTCTCTGCTTGTTATTCTTCTGTTATGCTTGTTATCTGGTCATGTTATTTTCTCATGTATCCAGTTAAGTGAATATTATGAGCTTGACTTAATAGCTTTTGAAGTGTTATGAGAGACTCGAAGTATGTTACATTGTTGAGATGCTGTTATGTTAACTACTTCAGAGGTTTGAACTTAGAACTTTTAATTCGTTTTGGTGCAAATAAAACTCCTATGTTAATGTTGTAAAAATATGTGGTTATATATGTTGGATTTTTTAATATATGATAGCCTTATGTGGTTTACATTCAATGCTTGTGTAGGTTGACATTGCTGCTGGTGGATGGCACTCTACTGCATTAACTGAGGATGGAGAGGTACTTCAGCATGTGATCTAATTATTCAGAGGTTACTGCATATATGATATGCTATAATTGCCCTTTCCTTTCAGGTGTATGGTTGGGGAAGAGGAGAACATGGGAGGCTAGGATTTGGAGATAATGACAAGAGCAGTAAAATGGTGCCTCAAAAGGTTAATCTTTTAGCAGGGGAGGACATTGTTCAGGTAAATATCATATCAGAAAATCTAAAATCTCTCCTGAAAATATCATTTAGTTTCTGTTTCAGACCATTGTTCTGCATCTTTTGTTCGACTCTGACTAATGCAAGTTGCTTTGCATGGAAAACATGGTTGAGGTTTTGTTTATTTTGGAAACAAGCTCCAACCAACGAGTCTGCACCACTTCTTTGTGATTCAGGTATCTTGCGGTGGAACTCATTCGGTTGCATTGACAAGAGATGGCCGTATTTTCTCGGTAAGTTTCCACCACCTCCATAGAAATCAGCAACGTTGTTATGTAAATGGTGTTTGTGAATAATGAGTGGTTTTTGGTGGTAGTTCGGTCGAGGTGACCATGGACGATTAGGATATGGGAGGAAGGTGACAACAGGACAACCTATGGAAGTACCAATATGTATTCTGCCTCCAAAAGTTGTCGGTGGTCGTGAAAACGAAGCTGAAGGGCATTGGATTGCTAAACTTGTTGCTTGCGGCGGCCGCCATACACTGGCCATTGTAGAATGGCAAAACAATAAATAAATAGAAAACAATTAGATACCAGGATTATGTGAAATTATGTATTGTGTGATTGGACTTGATAATCAATGACAACCTCTTGTGGAATAAACTTATATCATGAAGTCACTTCCTTTCTTCCACCTTCCAAATCCGCATGGTCTACAATTATGGTTCATTTTGATTTGCAAGATTCAATTTTTGGTGAGTGATTGACTTATTATGATACTTTTCTGGTTGATATTCTTGATCTTTAGCTGACATAAACATAAAAATGTGCCTTTCCCCTTTTTCAAGATTTGTCTTTTCCTTGAAACATAACAAAGTTTTAAACTTCAGATGTTTATGCACTAAAACAGAGTAAAGAAAAAGGAAAATAAGTCGACCAGAAACTAAAAAACAGAGCACGAGCAGAGCTTGTGTAGCAAATAAGAATAAGAATGCATGGAAGGAAATTTAGACGACAGAAGGAATCCGAGTCCTTTGAGGACCACCGTCCACGGCGGTCTTGCCACCACAGTCGCTGCCATAACTGTAATAAGAAGGCCCGTATCTGCTGCTGAACAAGCCAGCATGAAGAACTCCTACGTACAGCAGCTGACTTAACAGTGATATCACGATCAGTGCTTCCAATGTTTGCTGCATATTTTTATGTAGTGAAGAGTTAGAGCAAGCTTGACTGTGAATTCTTGCGAACCAGAAGATTAAACAAGAAGCTATCTTCTCACCAACCGTTTCCCTCTATGACCTCCCAGGATAATCTCCTTGCACACGAGTCTGTCAAAAGGAACTAAAAAGATTCTTGAAATGCGGTCCAAAGAGATGTGAGAAACAAACTCAGAGAGAGTTTGGATGGTACTACATACCCAAAAGCCAGAGCAGTCATGCCCCAAGAAATGGTTGCTAGTGAACCAGCACTTGCCAGACTTTCACTTCTCCATGCACAAAGATGCATAAGCCCAGCGAGAACAGAGCAAGCACCAGTCACACCAGCTATTAAAGCAAATACCAACATGAAGCTTGTTGATGGGTTGCCACCCAAATCTATTTATTTTTAACCAGAAGCAATATGTATAAATATACATTTAGTAAGCTGAAACTGGTATCTAATACCACAAGAAAAAAGGAAAAAGAAAACCCTCCTGAGAGATTAACTTACGAGGGTGATTCTGTTCTCCATTGATATACTTGTCAAGAGACCAACCAGATAATCCCAGAATAATCAGATACACAACCAAGTTCCCTGCTAAAAGAGGACCCATTAGGCCTCTAGCAACCCTCCCGGCTGCCATTTTCGAAGCTCGATATCACTCAAGCTCCAGGTGAATCCAGAAACACCAGAGTACAAACTTTTATACAAGGACAAGAAGAAGACGGGAGAGGTGGAGGTTCATAGACAATCGTAAAGGACTGAGAAAAAGGTCTCTCCTTTTACGTGGGTTTGTTGTTAAGGATAAGACCACAAACAGAGGATTGCTTAATCAACAGTTCCCTTACGTGGGAGAGTTAGTGTGGCATAATCTGAGACGGAGATGCTGATTGTTTTGTAGCTGTAACTTAACAAAGATTCAACCTTTTGCTTAAAGTTTTGATCTTTAGCCTTCTAACGGAGATGGTGACTATTTAGTACCTTTAACTTACCAAAGATTCAATCTTTTGCTTAAAGTTCTGATCTTTAGCCTTTTGAAAGTTTTGATTTAAAACGTGATGACAGACCAATAAGTCTTTCTAACATCATCAAGTTGGTATGTTGCCAACTGAAGATTGCATGTTTCTTCACGAAGCTGTTAACACATGTAAAACATGCAGGAGACCACTTTTCATGTTTTGTTCCGTTTGGCTATGAAAAAAGAGTATTATTAATTCTAATTTAAATTAGTTTGTTATTTTTAGAAAAACTTCTTATATGATAAAAACTTAATATATCTTTTCTTTTTCAAATCAACGTAGATAAGTAATGCTATACTCCAAAAACTGTTTTAGAAATAGTATAGTATTGTCACACAGGCCTTTTCACGGAAGGATTTTTATGGCTATATACAAATTCATGTCACTATTCACGATTAAACAGCTTAAAGCATCCCAACCAACATGTCCAAAAACACAAAGATAAGCAAAAACAGAGCTTCCTGTCTTCATAATGCCAAGTCATCAACTGTGTCAAGAGGAGGTTCAACCAAGAGAAGTAAAGAGCTGAGGAAAAGAACGCAAATGGTGAAGACAAGAAGTGATTTACAAGGATCAGCATATCGTCTCACAAGTGCAATTCCTTCATCCTGACTACTTCTTGAAGATGTTTCATCCAACTGTAGTGTCGGGCATGTGAAGAACCCATAAACTATGCCTGTGAAAGCTGCCCCCAGATGTGTCCTGAAGATAAGTTAAAGAAGGGGCTACGTAAGTAAAAACATAAAAAGATAACAGGTTGAAACAGCCATCTTCGTACTAAGAAACTGTAGGGATAAGCTCAAGACACTTCCAATCTTTTATGAAATAAATGTGAACTGAAGTGCATTGAATGAGTGAAACTAAAGAAGGAAACAAGATCTAATTCCTGAGAAGATCATCTATTAGAATCCTATGAAATAACAAAATCAAATGACAGAACAAGTTCATTTTTATGCCACACAGATATTACATGATCAGCTTGTAAATGGTTATGAACTGTACCAGTCATCAATCGGACCGAAGTTGCTTAATATGCAGCTAAGAGCTGTCGTGATTAGTGCCTTCTGAAACATGCGTTCTGAGGTATCCTTTGCGATCACATCTTTGTTTTGACATTGATAGATAAGCCAAGCTCCAATTACAGCAAATACTGGTCCCTGCAGTGCATATATAACACCTTAACATGAAGAAAAAAGGATACAGTTAAAACTATATAATTTAAGACTACAAAATAAAGAAAAAGTCTCAATGTAGGTTTTCCCTAACTAAATCATGCTCCAAAAAAACAGGATACCATTTGGGAATCGCCATCTGCAGAAATCGTATATGGTTAGATTTTAAAATCATTACAAGCTGCTGCTGCTTCTCTTGCTTAAAAAACTAAGATTGTGGTAGGCACAAATTTAAGTGTTTGTTATGTACGCAAAATCAATCTGTTAAAATATTTAAGTATGCACGTCAAAGTTAAGAAGTCATTGCTAATCCAGATAATTGATCTGTAAATATCAAGTAATTGCTTAAGAAGTACCAAAGTAATTAGTAACACAGATCTGGTGATAAAAGAATAAGAAGTTGCAATGTTTCTTACTGTCCCACCAACGGTTGCTTCTGGTGTGTGAAGAAAACTTGTCAAGTTGCCAGAAATACCTCCAAGTAAGTAAATCAAGAAGAATGTGAATGATCCGTAAGCTCGACAAACTTGTGGTCCAAAAGAAAGTAGTGACCAACATCCAAGAGCCATATGCCAAAATCCAGAGTGCTGAATTTGCCACATTTTAGGAGAGACAATATTCAAAGAACAGAAAAGCAAAATAAAAAGTTTAGAAACAGAATTAGAAAATTCATAAACGATCTTAACCAACAATGCATTCATTAACTAAATAACTACTTATGTTGTTGAAGATTTTCCACCATGTAAGTACTGCTAAAATTTTGCAGAGTTTCGGGGCCAGTTCATCTAATCAGTTTCTGTTCATAGCATAAGACTTTCTCTGTTCAATAAACCAAACAATATTTTGTGTGCTAATCTTTACAATTGATTGCTCCATTTTTAATCAAGTTACATGGAAAAAAGAAGTGCAGAATGGGAACACGAACCCCATTGTCAATCTTGTACCAGAAACATTGGAGTCAGTAGCCTCCACCATTCTCCAACCAAGATCAAATCATTTATCTTGGCACCATATAATAATGGCAGTGAAAAGAGCTCAGAGTGAGACTCCCGGATTGGACTGGCCATTTCAAACAGAAAAACTGCAATGTTTACGGACGCCAATATACTTCTGCATCCAAGAAATTGAGAATTAAAAAAAAATTTAGAGCTAACATTAGGTACAACGCTTGAATTAATTACATCACCAAAATAACAATACTAATTACTAGTTGACAAAGGAAAAGAAGACGAGAAAACGTACGCAACATAGAGATCAGAGGTTTCATCATATTTCTCTGATGACTGAGACCTCCCTGAACCACTGTCAACTTTCATTTGCCTCAACTCTGCAGTACTTCTTGATATCTTCGGATCACCTTTTCTAAAACCCTTATTGAATGTGAATGGCTTTGTTACTGGAGTTTCTTGAGAAACATTGTCAAAATTAGATGATTTGTAGTTCTCTGTGTTTGTATCTGAAGGAAAAATGAAAATTTGAATAAATATTTTGCAGAGTAGCAAAAAGTTGGATACACATAAGGGGACAAATACATAAAACAATCTAAACTTGAACAAGAAAATAAATATTACTGACGTGCTCAATAAGTTCAGTTAAAAGAGAATGCCATTGTTAAAGAGTAGAAACTCAAGAGGCGGAAGCATGGGTATAACGTTTACTAAATGGTAAAGAAAAAAGGAAAACTTGTGGCTTATGAGCTTGGAAAGTTTTACTACTTCCACCATCAGGATGATGTTTAGAATATGCATGGAGATAAAGCTTTCTGACACGAACCACCACACTAGACAATAAGCTAATAACAGAAGTAGTTGGAGAGTCTTACTCTCGTTAAGTTTTCCAAGATATGTGTTAAGAGAATCTAGCTCCTCCCTGGTACTGATCAGATCAGTTTTTTCAAGCAACTGAACCCTCTGATCATCAGCATCTGAAGAGGGCTGACATTCAGCACCATGGAGTTTTCCGAGATATGAATCTAATAATTTCAACTGCGCTTCAGTATTACCACCATTCGAGGCACATGGTACTTTGCACAATTGGTATCCTTTTCTGGTCCAACCTTTATGCAGGGAAGGTGTATCATTAATGTTTTGCAGAAGGAAATCACCTTGGCCAAGATTCATTTCTTGAGCCGTATGGACTCTCCCTCTTCTAACTGATTTGGTCAAGATATCACTACCACTGAGTAAAGCCTTCCATTTTCGATCAAGATACCTAGATCCTGTTGAGAAGATTGAACAATCACATTGCAATTGTCTGCGATGCTGGCTTATCGCATTTTGAGAACGGAGACAGCAATCTTTATAAGGCATTTTATAGCACATTAGTACCAGAGACATTTTACCTGAATCAGAAAGATCATATATGTTATGGAAACTCAATTGAAAGATATCAACAATACATTTAACATGCTTGTACTACAGTTGATAGGAAGGAAAGAGTGACCGGAAGAGGATTATGAGCGAAAGAGTGAATAGAAGAGGATTATGCGCGAGGACAGGAAGGTTCCTTCCCTTCCTCAAATCTGAATCAGCTTAAGGGATTGCTTCCTATTTTCAAAAGAAAAGGCAGAGGAGTTCTACTTCATTGAATAACCTAATGCATTGAAATGTCATAAGGATCCTTTCCAATAACACTAGCACCCACCTAGTGTTTAACTGACTTCATCAGGATCATCAGAAGAACAAGGATCACATATTGAGGACACAAACAAACTGTAATTCTAGTACTAGATTGAACTTAAAGAGTAAAGATTCGAACCATAAGTTATTGTAAGATCATGACAATATCTAGTAATCATTTTAGCAGATCACTTGGTAAAGGAACTTCTACCAAACCAGGCAGTTTTAACATCTCCAGTGGCCCATAGAACGCTAACATAAGATAAAAAGTGCAATATTTTATGATCAAAATGATGGTATTTATGTTAGACAAAAGCACAGATTAAGTAAAAGAAGTGAGTACACTGTCAGGAGGCCAAGAAACCCCAAAACTATCAGAAAACATCAGAAGCTTTAAGCCCTTTTGGGGGAACATAAGAGTAACCACAGATGATAAATACTGATCATAGGCAAAGATGGGTAGCTAATATGCACCAGAGGCCCCACACAGTTTCCATTTTTATGAACAAATAAGAACAAACTCACTGAAACCATCATCACCATCTTCATTTATTCCCAAGTCCAGAGTCATAAACCATAAGGGCAATTCACGAATCTTTTATTAGTTCAAACCACCTTTATTGATTGATTAACAAAGACCAACACCATAAACTGAAGAACTCATAAAGACAAAAACTTAATTCTTCATTTTCTTGTTAGGAATGTCAAACAAGAGCAGAAAAACCATAACAACAAGAGATTTCAGAGTTCTTTCTTTTTGTTGCTTGGGATCATCATTTCCAAGAACGAAACTTCACAAAGAGAGTAGTTACAAAGTACTGAGTTTTAGCAAAGGCCAGAAAGAGAGGGAGAGAGAGAGAATCGGGAACCACCAACATTACCTCTGAAGAAGACAACCTGTAACGTTGAGGCACTTTTGAGAATGGAAATGCAGTAACATTGAAGTAGTAATCAAAATAAATGAACGTGCTTTTACTCGTACTTGCTTGCCATAAATGGTGTTAGGCAGAGAATCTTGTGATTGCTTACCTTATCTTTGTTGACCCAATGCGAAGTCGCCAACTGTCAATCGCACAAAATCGAAACCAACCACTTTGGCCTCCGACCTCTCACTCCAGATTTCCATAGCCCCACACATGCATCTCCGCCTCCTCAACGTTTGACCAGCCACGACAGAGTTTGGTATTAAAAAACTTAATACCAAAAAATAAAAACTTAATACCAAAACGACAACATTTTGAAACGACTCAAGAAATTGAAAAAAAATGAGTATTTGGCCGTAAAATTTAAAAGCGCTTTTTTAATAGAAATAGTTTTTTCAGAAACTAAAAACAGCTTTTTAATAAACTCAAATTTAAAGCTTTTAAAAAACGCCACTCGTTTTAGCTTTTTCGGGTTTACTTTTATATTTTCCGTCGTTTAGGTTTATAACATCCGACGTTCCTCTCTTCCAACCGAAACCAAAATTCCTCTCTTCTCTCTCTACCTCTGCTCTGCGATCAATCAATTCCTTTTATAGTTAGGGTTTTTCTTTGATCTTGATTTCCCCCTTTATGTTGCAATTCATGTTCTCTTTTTTTCTCCGAAAACCCAAATAAATCAAACTATTCTCTTCATTATCCATTCTTTCTCTTCAACTACGATTTTCTCTTTATCTGAACATTTTCCCTGTATCATATGGTTTGATGTTGATTTTCTACATCTTTTATTTATTTTTTCTACTGATTTAAGAAAAAAACATTATTTGTGTAAATTCTTTTCAATCTTCATTACCGTACAAATCTCAACTTCTAAACGTCATCTTTTATAGTTTGGAAATCAGAACTTCAAATTGAATCGATATTTTGTTTCAAATTGATGTAAATTAT
>JAOSBK010000001.1:31355801-31370561 GCA_027568895.1 Erythroxylum shatona | reverse complement strand
GAATTATTTAAAACACTATAAATTAAATTTAAGTATGATACATACATACATAATAATTCATTTCAAAATTTTAAAAAATATTCAAACATTATCTATTTAATAAAAGTGTTTTTTATTTTTATGTTGCCAAACAGTCTACTGTATGAAACTCTTTCAAAAAACTGTTTTTTTTAATTGACAGCCAAACAGTCAACTGGCTTATTAAAAAAGCTATTCTGAGAAAAGCTCTATTGACAAAAGCTCTACTGAGAAAAGCTCTACTGATATAAGCACATCCAAACAGGCACTTATAATCGATACTCTTCTAAAACACCTAATGAATGACAAAAAAAAAAACTTAATACTAAAACGACAACATTTTGAATCTGACTCAATGGAGTTCATATCACTTATTAAGAGATATGACCAAATATAATTTAATCCATTATTATTAAATCAATTCAAACTGATTTTTTAATTAATCAAACCTGAAAATAAATATATTTTTATCAAATTTGAGTGAAATTTCATAGATAAATTTAAACTTTAAATTTAATTAAATAAGACTTCATCTATTATTTTTAAACCAAAGTCTAAATTTTTAACGATGATAATAATAATAGTAGTAGTAAGTATGATTAAAATATATTAGTTATTAGTGATAATATTTAGAATATATTAAAATTTATTTTGATAAGTATTTAGAATGTCAGTTTTACTTATTTATTCTTTAACCTGCATCATTTTTTTATTGTCACATCTGCATATGGATTAACTGGAAACAGCTTTTTTACTATATAAGGGTAAGGCTGCATACTATCAGAAACTTCCAGACTCTGTTTCGATGTGAGACTTCGTGATGATTACAGTGATAATAATTTCATAAATATCTAATAGATTTTTTTTTAATTTTTTAAAACATAAAACTTTAAAAATTTTAAATATTAAAAGAAGTATTTAATTTTTATGTACAATTATTATTACATGAAATTATAAATTATGCAACATTTATTAACTACTAAATAATAACACTCAAAAACTAATTGTGCTTAGAGAAAAAAATAAAATAAGTCCTCAAAATACAATTTATTTAAGTACTATTATTTATATATATTTTTATATCATATCATATTATATTATATTATACTTATGGCTGTGGGTGGTTGACGCTGATGTAACTGTAACCGCTCGTTTCCCGCCCCGGAAAGATATTTACTCGCACACACACACTACGCGTCCCCACAAAAGCCATGGAAGTAGTGGTTTCGCCACCGCCAACGGCGGCCGGAGCAATTTCCTTACGGTCCCGTGAAGTCTATGGCACTGACGGTTATCGTGACCGGTTCGGACTGGTAATATTCGACCACAGCCGTCGCTTTCTGTCCGTAGGCAGCCGCACGCCGCGGATGACGACGTGTGCCGAGAGAGAGAATAATCGCAAGCTGAGATGGATGCTGAAAGCAGCGGATTCGACTCAGCCTTCTACTGCAAGTCCTTCGTCTCCTAAAAGCATTGTCGAAGACGATGAAGGGTTTACTCTCGCTAAGGTACGTTTTGTTTAAGTGTATTGAGATCTGTGCTTTTCAATTGTTTCTGTCTCACTCGCGTTTTAATTTCATATATTTGTTGAAGTAATCTGTAATTCTCTTAGCTAACGATTGTTTCTCAGTATAATAGTGGTGGTGTGGTGTGTCAGTTCTCATTATAATAAAGCAATGACATATTGTAGCAAAGATGGTTTTTTCTATGATTCTCTTTCAATAGAAACATTAAATTTCTCAGGATTTTTGTTCCAAATTGTTGTTCTTTGGAATAAGCAATTGGTTTCTTGGTTATGATCCGAGTCATAGTCTGCAACAACACAGTTGCCTAATCTACTGGATGATTGATCTGGAGTCACTTATCTACTATATTGGTTTATGTTTTCTTTGCTGGATTAGGCTATCCTCAAGTGTTCTGAGGAATGAAATTTGGGTTTGATAATTTGCAGGTTTCCTTCGGTGTCATTGGTCTGGGTCTTGGGATTTCACTGCTTTCGTAAGTTGCTTATTGGTTTTAGTGCTTAGAACATTAAAACCATGATGATTTTAGATGTGGACAAAATCTGCAGGTATGGATTTGGAGCATACTTCAATATCCTCCCTGGTTCTGAGTGGTCAGCAATAATGTTAACTTATGGCTTTCCTCTTGCAATTATTGGTATGGCTCTCAAGGTATAAGATTTCTTTCCTAGTATTTTACAGGTTAGAGTTATTTGATGTCTCTGTAGGCAAGATATGCTGACTTCCTTTTTGAATGGTATACAGTATGCAGAACTCAAGCCTGTTCCGTGCTTGACTTATTCTGATGCTCAAGTATTAAGGGAAACTTGTGCCACTCCAATCCTTAAACAGGTTACTGGGCACCTGCATGGGTACATGTTATTCGATCACTTGAATATTCTTCTTGGTCTGATTTTTATAGCTTTGTTAGGTCAGAAGCGATGTTACAAGATTCCGGTATGGAGATGAGCAGCATTTGGATGAGGCATTAAAGCGCATTTTTCAATATGGCCTGGTATGCTGTGTAACTAGCTTATGAAAGGAATATAACTGATTCACCTATGCAAGGGGCCCGAGGAAAACCACTGAACTTTAATTTGCAAATTTAATTGCCATGCGAACCATTGATGCAACAGGTTCAATTGTTACTGAACTATAACTGTTCTGACCCTGGACAAATATATTCATCAAAAGAAGGAATCCTTAGAAATAACTATTTGCGGGGATTAGACACCTTTTGGCTTCTGTATTAGGATTCATTTCTTTGGCAGTTAAAACTTTGTTTTAGAGCACCCTAGATTTAGATTGATTCACGTGACAGTATTGAGAAGACAAAAGTATGAAATTTTGGATTTGACTTGTGTTGGAACAACCAGAAAAGCTGCAGATAGATCTATGAAACATTACAGACAAGTTCGTAACAATTCAAAACGTCAATATCTTCTTACAAATAAATGCAGCACTCAACAAGTGTACTTAAAATCATGTTATGAATCACTTCGTAGTGTATCACCTACCTACTTTTCCACAGTACAAAAAAATAATTCCTTGCTCCTTTTGGATTTCAGTGTGTCAATAGGATAATGAATTTGGATTGTCCATGTAAGATTCACTTCAAAATCGTTCAATCATTTTCATCCTTTGCGTGTATTCCACTATTCAATTTGTGAAATAAAACCAATTTCCTCTTGTTTGTGAGCTTAGAGATTGAAGATGCTTTTTGTTGGCCATCCGCTTTCGTCAAATATTGAATATCTTGATTCTGCTTTTCAGGGCGGTGGAATTCCAAGGAGGAGTGCACCAATTCTACAAATGATTCGTGAAGAGGTGTGTCAACTTAAACCTTATTTTAACTAAATGTGTCAAGTTTCCTTTATGCAACTGTTTAAAGGCCTGAGTGTCTCTCTTTGGAACTTTTAGTATCATCACATGCAGATACTATTGGGTAACTTGATTGCTAAACTTGTGCATCTCCCATTTTTCTTCAGCGTCTAAAACATGAGTAGTTCATTATGTTACCATGTCTCTACAACGTAAATTTCTTTTCATACATCTTTAATGATTTAAAATGGTGAAGTCATTGTCCTAGATCATTAACTACTTTGATTTGATGGTGGTTATTTTGGTTCTCGAACTTGCATTGTTTTTCTGCTTGTTGCTATAGTTTGGTAGGATTTGTTGATAGTATGTCTGTGATTTATTCGGCTTTCGGTGTTGGCTTTTAGATCACAGAGGATGGTAAATACTGTCTTGTCTTGGTATTTGAAGCAAAAGCTTTGGAGTTGTCAGATTTTCAACAAAGACAGGTATTATCAATGCGACCAGTTTTTGAGTTTTCACATCTAATTTGAGAATGCTGTGTAACTCCTCGCTGACATTTGAAGCTTAACAACTGGTTCAGGCTAAATTTACTTCATTCTTTGGACCAGACATCACCGCAGAAGTTGGTTAGTTTCTAAATTTTGTGGTTTGGATATCGTTTGAAGTTTATGCCCTAGAGTCTATAGAGAAAACTCAATCTGCTTTCTCTTTTTCTGTTTTCTTGTGAAATCACCTCTGTTACATTACGATTTGCAGCTAAGGGGAAGGACGATCTTTACGAAGTCCGACTTATTTCCAACTTGAGTGCGAGTCCATCACCTTCCTGAAGTGTTTGTTAGTATCACCTTATCTGCTGCAATCATCGATTTTCCTTGTTAAAATTTTAGGTTTTGATGTGTATAGATATAATACTTTGTCATTCTTCCTCCTCATTTGGGTTGACAGAAGTTCTTGGGGAATAAAAAATGTGTCCTTTAACCAGCAGATCATCAACACCAGCACAGAAAAAACTTAGATCAGGAAATTAACATGGATTCTTGAACTCATATTCATAGATTATAATATTTCACATACTGAAAATTCTTATTCTTTTTTACTTGCAACAATTTATTTGAGCAAATTACATCTTCTTCATCGTTGCGGACATAACACCACCAAAGTGTCTCTCTTCTTTATGTTATTCATGGAAGCAGCCTCAAAGGGCGTATCATTGCGTTGTCTTCATGATCCAGAATCTGCAAAAAAAGCAATGAAAAGTATATATTAATCATTCGAGCCCTTCTTATGATGGTAACTCGAAGCTTAATTGTACTCACATGGCAATGGTACACATAGCCTGGTTTTGCAGTTGCATCAAAAGGATACGTCTTTCCAGTGTCAACCAAGTTAAACTTGACGACCACCGTCGTCTGATACCCAGGTTCTATCTTCACCGTGTTCTTCCATGTCTTCTCGTAATCCGGAGTTTGAATCACCTTCCCAGTTGCATGAGCCGTCACGTTGCATGCAACTGCATCGTTCTTCTTAGTCATGCATGTGGTGAAACCGGGTAAATCCACCAACTCCTGAGCTTTGATTGCTTGTGCTGTACCCAAATGCACATGCAATGGATGATTATCACCCGTCAAGTTTATCACCTCCCACACTTCTGTGCTTCCACTCTTTGGTGTCTCCGTCACTGGGTCCTCAAATCGCTTCCCGTTTATGTACAAATGGGTCGGATCTCCGGTGGAGCTCTTGTACTCGTAAAACACTATGTACCTAATAGTTTCCGCCCCTACAGTCGTCGCCGGAGGATACTTGACCAAATTCGTAGGAACCCGCGAATAGTCCCGGCGGTCTCCAGACCCGACGATGAACTTCATGACCTTGCTGTTCAACTCGTCGACCGTGTCACCGGTAGGGTACGGGTATGGAGCGTCGTTTGTCAACTCCACCTCGTTCGCCGTTGACTTTGAGAAGTCAACGACCACATCTGCAATTTCAGCTGGGGACAAGAGGATCGTTGGTGTTGTAACGGGGGAAGCTAAGTATGAGGCGTCGGACTCCACTTGGACGAAATCTGGACCGTTGATGAGTGACAAGCGATAGAACCTGGCGTTAGAGGCGTTGATTATGCGGAATCTGTATTTTCTAGGTTTGACCTCGAGGTAGGGCCAGGCTTTGCCGTTGACGATGACGGCGTCTCCGAAATACTCCGGTTGCCACTGAGGATGAATGGTGGGATTATTTCCTGTGTAATTCATGTATAACGATCCGTCTCTTGAGAAGCTCCGATCAACGATCATTAGGTGTCGATCAAATTCAGGGCCCATCGGGAGATTGAGTTCTGCATCAAGTTTCGGATCTCTAATGACGTAAGCTCCGATCAAACCTGCTAGAAGATTGACACGTGTTAGCCCAACGGTGTGATCGTGATACCACAGATTACCAGAGTGTTGCACGTTAGGGTACGTGTAAGTTGGTTGGGACCAGGTGGGCCCAGTCTCACGAAACCCATACGTGAACCAAGCGAGAGCGTGGCCGTCCGATTGAGGTGGGTGAACTCCACCGTGGAGATGAACGACCGTGGGGACGCCACCATGTTTAGGGATAGCCGTAGGTATTGTCGGGTCCCAGGGGAGTATGTGCGATGAAGGGAGGAAATTCTGCCACGTCACCTGAGTAAATACTCCTCTTGTTGTCTCTATAGTGGGGCCAGGTACGGTCGCAGTTGCCGCTGATAGTCCATATGCAAAGACTGTAGTGGGTGGTAAGTCACGATGGAATTTCTACACAATTAAAACCAATAAATTATTATTATTAATCGAACCCGAACCCGAACCCGAACCCGAACCCGAGCTCGAACTCGATCGAAATAATTTACTCAATACGTACCCATTTGATCTCATACATGCCAATAGTAAGATGAGTTGGCAGAGGCGTGCGATGTAAGCGATTGATGGTGTAACCAAGTAGTTTGGGCATGTTAGGAAGTGGATCAACATACATTTGAAGTGAAGCAGCCACTTGATGCAGAGTTGCTGCACTCACTGGACTAGTACTAGGACTAGGACTAGCTCTTCCTCCTTCACCTGATCTGCTACAACAACAAAATCCCAATATCAGAAACACCAGCCACATATCTTCAAACCTCATACTGAGAAGATGAAATGATGATGATAAGGAAAAAGGGGACGTTAAAGGCGTGTGCCCAACACAGGCTTTTGAGTGATGAAACGTGTCTCTCTACTCCAGCTCAACCTCCATTTATATTACACAAACTACAAGTCAAGTTTGCCTATTAGATGATATAAAGTCAAGGTTTCAGATTATAGAATGGTAATCAGAGTTTATTATAAGTTGGGATTTAGCGGATCCCACTTGTGATTTATAATTTAAAATTTTGAAGAGAATGATTTCTGAAAACTAAGTATTTGGCATAATTCGAGTTACTAATTTGGTATTCTTAGTGACTACTCCACTTGTGTCCCATAGGTTCCTTCTTCCTTTAAAAAAAAACTAGTTGTTTAAGTGATTTGATGATGATTAGACCAGTTTTTTGGAGGTATCATGATTAATGAATTAATTAATTTGATTGAGTTCACATTAAGAGATATTGCTTTTTCTCAAAGTAGCTGGCAGCCATTATCATAAGCAAGAGTGGTGAATTTTAGGTTTTGAATAAGGACGAAGATGGGTTTGGATTGCTTTAGACTTTGGGCAAAGGAAATCAGACATGATTGAAACCATATCTTCCAAGGTATTTGATGACTGATTCTCTAAAACCCTGTCAAAAACTTGGAATGTCAGCTTCTGGGATCTGGTTTTTGACAATTTGAAGGAGAGGTTTGGTCAAAGAGGAGGCCATACAATTTTGGTGGGCTATATATATATATATAGCAGCCTGGCTACCTAAACTTAAGATTGAGAATGGGTTTTTACTTTTTAGCCCAAAGTTGATGCAAAAAGTCTGATGTTTGTTTGGATTTTGAATTTTGATTAAAAAATGTTATTTTTATCAATTTTGATTATTTTTTTCACTTAATAAAATAATATTATTTTTAAAAATGATATTTATAGTAAGGATAAGCTAAGTTCAACTTGTTGAGCATTGTCTATGAGTAAAAAAGGTAGCTTGCTTTCGGTGATTGTTAAATTAGAAATAGTGACTTGTTTTTCAGTAGATTTTGGTACAACTAACCTTCACCCATTAACTTCTTTATAAAAGAGAAGCAGCAACAATAGCGGAAGAGTGTGTGTGAGAAGAGAGTAGAAAATTTCTAGTGTGAGAGAGAGCAAAATATTTCCAGAGAAAGAACAAAGTAGAAATTTCTAGAGGGACAAAGAGAAAATATTTATATTTTTTTGTTTTCTCTTCTTAGTAGTAGTATGTGAGCTTGGGTTAATTTGAGTTTTTTGAGGATAAGCTCAGTTCAACTTGTTGAGCATTGTCTCAAAGTCAGAAATGGTAGCTTGCTTTCGGTGATTGTTAAGTCAGAAATAGTGGCTTGTTTTTTGGTGGATTTCGATACTGCTAGCCTTTACCCATTAACTTCTTTATAAAAGAGAAGCAGCAATAGCGGAACAGTGTGTGTGAGAAGAGAGCAGAAAATTTCTAGTGTGAGAAAGAGCATAATATTTCCAGAGGAAGAAGAGAGTATAAATTTTTAGAGGGAGAGAGAGAGTTTTCTCTTCCTAGCAGTAGTGTGTGAGATTTGGTTAATTTGAGTCTTTTGAAAAATTGAGTGATAAACACTATTACATGCTCTCATTAATTATAGTGAAATACACAGTCTTCTCCAAACTAAACGTAGGCATTACCGAACCAATATAAAAATCTTGGTATTCTTATTACTATTTTATTTTTCACTCTAAATTTATTAACTTTTCCGGACAACACAACTTAAATTCAACGAGTTCAACTTAAATCCATCTTAAAATACAAATGCACACAACTTTAGTCTTCACAAAAAGATTGCTTTTTTAATGGATGTAAAGCCTAAACAGAATCTGGAACCCAACCCTTCTGAGGACCCAACAAGAAAAATTGACTCTTGGGTTACGGTACTTTTTTAATGGATGTAAAGCCTAAACAGAATCTGGAACCCAACCCTTCTGAGGACCCAACAAGAAAAACTGACTCTTGGGTTACGGTTTTTATGGGATTAGGAAGATGAGGAGAGAAAAAGAAGAGGAAGGAAAAGGAAAAGAAGAGGGAAAAAGTGGTAGCCCTGGCATGGAGAAGAAGATGAGGGATTCAGAGTTTGGAGGATTGAACAAGTAAACCATCTTAGCTTCTCTTCCTGTATTTGTAATGTGGTTCCATTCAAATGAGCTTGATGCGATTCTGAATATTGATTTCTGTGGATAGTTGATGTGATTAATCCTTTTTTTAAACTTGAAGTTGGTGGATACTGTTTCTAGTGATGGTAAAATTTCAATCTTTTATAATGATGTTAAACTGCAGATATGTTTTACAGTCTCTAACATCATTATTGTTACTGATCTGATGTTCTTGTCAGGATCTTTTGCAATTCCTCAAGAATTCTGTTTTGCTCTCTGGTGAACTTGATGTTTATAGAGTTCGTAGCTCTTGTTCTTCTTCTACTGGGAGTTGTTGGGTCTGAAAGTCACTTCTTCTTCGACTGCATTTTCTGGACTGAACTTTCTCTCTAATCTGCATAATCTCGCTTAAGAGTTCATGTCCTGGATTTTTCTGATGAATATCAGTTCGAGCAGACAGATCTTTTCTACAAAAACACCTATTCCCATTGTATCTTCTAAGCTGTTTTGTGTTCATATATCCATTTTTCATGTGAATTCTACTTGTTATGGATTTTTCTGATGAATATCAGTTCGAGAAGACAGATCTTTTCTACAAAAACACCTATTCCCATTGTATCTTCTAAGCTGTTTTGTGTTCATACATCCATTTTTCATGTGAATTCTACTTGTTACTCTGATTTTGGACTAGGACTAACCACTGTCAAGAAGAACTTAAAGGAAAGCCATGGATTCCACAAACCATTACTCATCCAAGCATCACAAGAACTGCAACATAAACGTTCAATTCACAAAATTTCTAAGCATACACTCTTTAGTTCCTCAACATTATTGGTTCAACTATAACCCTACATCAGAATCACCATAGTCAGAAATTAATCAGTGAAGTTAGCAATAGTTGCATGTGGCTCACAAGCCTTAGCAGCAGGATTTGGCTCCACACCAGGGTTAGGTTCAACTGGTGTCCCTAGCAACTCCTGAGGCAAATCCTTAATACCCTTCAAGTAGAAAGTGTAGAACAACTTGAAAGGGAACACAAGTTGCTTCAACTTAACCTGACCATACACTCCTTCGAAAATCCCTGACCCGCCAGTCACTGCAAGGTACGAGTCCTCGTAGGTCAAGTATGAACCTTGCACCGATATGTGACCGTAGTCACCGAAGTAGAAGCTGTACGTGGCCTCGTATCTGTCACCTTTCTTCTCAGGCTTGTTCTGGATCAGCACACAGAGTCCGGCCGTTATTCCAATCCTTTTCTGCAGATCTCCACTGTATAGCTGTGAAAGGAAATGTCAAAGAACTCATCAAAATATGATCTGTGGATACAGATTTGTTATAGAAGTTGCCCTTTCCATGATTAAACTATGCTATGAAAGTAAGCAAATTTTCTCAGGAAACAAACAAGAATCAGGACGCAGAACACCAGATCACAAAGAACTTACTTTGTTACTGAAGGGCACGAGATCCCCTAGACAGTTAACAGTTTTCTGACTCAGTCGCAGATAAGCAGGGCTTCCACGATCTCTCTCATTTATCTCATAAACATGAAGCTCCTGAACTTTAGCTACATAGACAAGCAAAGAAATTAGAAACCCGGAAAAGATCCCTCCAGAAACTATAATGATCCCTTCCAAAACTCATCTCATGCTCAACTACAGATAAATCACTTACTGGGTCTTGGGTCATCAGACGAAACAGCTTGATTTCTGCAAGAAAATGATCTTCTTGGCGCCGGGAAGCTGTTAAAGCTTGCAGCTTTAGCAAACAACCTCGAATTCTGGGACGAGTTTGTGAGATTGAAAGGGACGAGTACTTTGCTGCGCACAGTAGCATGTGATCTCGATCGGGTCGCTACTTTCACAGTAGATGATGAGATATTTCTGAAAGCAGCGCTTGAACAAGCCATTTCTCAAGTTGGGATCTTTCTCGTTTGTGCTTGGACAGTGAGAAAGTGAAGATAAAAAAATGGGTTCGTTTGTTTAAATAGAGGGAAGCCGGTGGGTTATACGAGTGGACGGAGAGATCGGACGGTGGAAGCACATCGTTGTGAGATAATGTCTAACAAGACATATCGGTCAACAGTTTCTCGTTCATACGAGAAAATCTATGGTGTTTTACACGTGATAATTTGGTGTTTGGTCGGTCGGAAAACTTAAGTATTTGAAAATTCTCAGGATTTGCTTGTGATGATTATCATAATCTGGCAGAAGTTAAGTTGGTTCATAGGAACTGGTGAATCAATACATAATCATGCTTAATTTATGTTTAATCATTCGAAATTACTAGCAAGTTTAGTGTCACGATCAGGCAAAGTGGAAAGCTGAGGGGAGTCGGGGACCATTGACCACTACGTCAACTTGCAGTGGGTTGAACAGGAATCCAGATCCTATCTTCAATTTTTATGATATTTTATTGTGTCCAATAAATCTCAGTCATTCATTTATATGGGCTCCACGTTTATTTATATGGAGTCTACATGAGACCCACATAAATAAATAGTTGAGATTCATTGGGCACAATAAGATACCATAAAACTGAACAGAGGATTTTGTTCCTTTAACAGGAGCCTGTCGGTTCCCAAGTCCTTAGGCCTTATGTTGTTGTAATGTTCCAAAGCCATCCATAAACTTCATATGCCAATTCAAAGATTAGGTATGATAATGATTGGGATATGATTTTATTGTGAAAAAAGTCTTATTTCAATTCAATTCAAATTAAACCTAACCCAATTAATGTAATTCTAACCCGTTAATTTCGGACTAGATCGAGTCACGTCAAACTTTATTTACGAAGCCTATAATCAATTGGGCCAAATGTCAGTCCACTAAGAAGTCTTGAAAGTAAAGTTCTTATGCCGTAACTAATTGGGCCTGTTATACGGACTTAATAAAGATAAAGAAGATTCATAAACACGATTTGTTACAGGTACATGAAAAATTTCTACAAAGTTTTCAATACGATTAGATAGGACATACTTTACACTAGAAGATAAACTAGACAGAGATAGTGTTGAAGACAAATAAACAGAGTAGGTGGATAGTGTTTTCATGTTTTCGGATAGGCTTTCTCCCTACTCATTCTAAGTATATTCTCGAGTCATATTTTCATCGGTTAGGATGCGAAAGACCGAATTTCTATAACTTTTACTCTTGCCATATATTCAATTATTTTAATTTTATAATATTAAATTTAAAAATTCAACTTTTTAATTAATATCTCAATTTATTGAAATTAATATAAGAATAATTTTATTTATATAAATAATAATTTATTATAAATTGAATTATAATTATGTTTGAAAATATTTAAATATTTTATTTAATCTTCTAATTTTTAATATTTTAGTATACATTTTTATAAATACATATTACAATTTTATAATACGCTCTAATACAAATATTTAAGGGTGGTAATGAATTGGGCTAGAGTTTACGCGGAAAAAAAATTGACCTTGAACTAATCTTCACTGGAACATACGATTTGTATCTAAGCTTAATCAAGTCCGACCTAGCCAAAAAAAATTTAATTTAAAATCCAAAAAATTACACCATTTTTTCAAAAACTAAATTCGACCAAAAATTCAAAAGTTTAAAAAAATTTGAACTCAAATTAAGTTGAACTCGTTGATTTCAGGTTGAGCCAGGTTCAACCTGTTTTGCCAATTTTGCAAATGTGTACTACATTATAATCCATTCCAGTAATGTTATTCCTTGCGACATATATTTCAATGTATTTGAAAACTTGCAAATCTCATGAATACTTATTAATTATTATACCATATAATGCTTTTAAACAATGTTTTAAAAACTGGACCGGATTGTCTAGTCCAATCGAAAAAAGTTTAAACCAGTCAATAATTCAGTTCAGTTTTACTTAATAACTTATATATATATAAATCGATCGGTTTAAACTTTGTTTGGTCGGACTGAACTATCCGATCTGATTTTTAAAACCTTACTTTTAAGTAACCTGTACCAATTTTCCGAGCTTATGGAAACCTTAATGGCTCGAATGTATAGCTAATTCGGTAAGCGCATCAATTACCTGTACTTGAAATATCTTTAAACTGCAACTTCACCACCTCGTTTAGGATAATAAATGAGCTCAGGCCCAGTATGACCTAGCGTTGGGACCGTTTGAACTCGGGCTTCTTGGGTGTAAGTTGGGCTTAAAAATTTATGTTTAGGTTCCAACCCAACTTGAAATTTAATATCTATTTGGATGAATTTTTAAAAGGTTAATAAGTATTTTTACATTACAAAAGCTCTTTTAAAAAAAAAGGGTATTTGACTTAAAATAAAAAATAACTTCTTCAATAAATATAACTTTTTTTACAGTTAAAATACAACTTTTTAAGAAGCTCAAATTAGAAGTTTCTAAAAAAACGTTTTTTCAAGTAGATTTTTATATCAATTAATGAGCCTATTTTTAGTCCCTTTTGTCTTTATAATTTACACATAATTCTCACAATACTCACAAACTTATCTTCCCATTTATTATGTATTTAACTATTTACTCAACTTGGATATTTATTTTGATATTTATATAATATTATTTGACATTTTTATATGTTTTAAAATTTATTTTTGATATCAGTTTACTTATATATAAAGGATTTGGTTAAATATATTTTGATTTATTTTTTATACGGTTTAAAATTATATAATAATTCATATATTGTACTTTGCATATTGTTTAATGTACTTTAAATAATATTTCTATGCATAAATAGTTTTTATTACAAATTAAAATATAGTTAAAATTAAAAATGTTTTTAATTTTTATGTTGTCAAACAGTTTATTATATGAAACTCTCTCAAAAAGCTTCTTTTTAAATGATAGTCAAATAGTCAGTTGGCTTTTTAGAAAAAATTCTTCTAAAAAAATCTACAGAAAAAACTTTACTGATAAAAACTCTACTAGTATAAGCTCAACCAAACAGAAGCTTATTCAAGTTCAAAATTTGCAACTCAAGTTCATACTTAATCAAGATTAGATAGTTTGAAGTTTGAAAAGGCTCAAATCTAATTTGATTAATTAATTTTTTAATATAAAATTTGAAAACAATATTATCTTATTTGATATTTTTAAGCTTTAGCCCAAAAAACTCGAGCACGAATGTGACCCAAAGCTTGATTGGGCCCGAGGTCATGACTCGAATTTGAGTCTAATCGAGTTTGGATGACTCAAAGTCCAATAAAACTCAAATAAATTAATTTTTTAATTTAAATTTTAAAAATAACATTGCTTACTTAAAACACTTCATTTTACTTGACATTTTAAAACTAGAGTGACAATTCATTCCAACCTGATATGAAGTGTGAAAATTTTAAAAAAAGACTTTCGACTTAAAATTTGATCAATTTGTGCTAATCTTTAAATTTTGGTTAGGTCAAGTGAAAGTTGTTATCCTTTTGATTCAAAACCAATTTGATCAACTCGTAAAGATATCAGATTAATTTCGTTCTAATTTAAAACTTGAACCTAATTTGGACCAAATCGAAACCGAGTAGTCCCGAGTATACTTATTGTCATCCTAACCTCATCATCTAATTAAAAGTAACTAAGTAACAAAACTCAATTCAATGAACCATACATAACTCAACTTTCGGATACCTGTGTGCAAATCTTTCTTGGAGTAACCAAGTTAAGATAAAGAAGCTAATGACTGCTAATACAGCCCCTAATTCCAATCTATTGACTTCAGTCTTGTTCCGTGAACCGTACAAGACCGGACTGTCCTAATGATCTTTGAACAGATCCGAGACAAAGATACGATCGATAAGTTATATAGTTTTAAAAATCTCAGTTTGTCTACTGAATACAAGGCAGTGACCATGTCTTTCGAGTTTCATGTGCACTTGTGTCTTCTGTCCAGGGCACATGCATCCTCGTAACTTCCTAACATTTGGGACAGTAACTTCGAGGATCAACTTAGTAGAACCGTATCTTATTGGTATCTAACATCGCCCATAGCATGATTTCTAGTTCACAAATACTTCCTCCTATTTAAAATAAGTGTCGTTTTATAGAGATGCATACTTATTAAGAAAGCTATTGAAATGTTTGATATACCTTTATTAATTGCATGTTGAATTGTCTTGAAAATATAATCTGTATAATTAGGATGTGAGAGAAATTAAAGGGTAATTTT
>JAOSBK010000001.1:31307877-31346354 GCA_027568895.1 Erythroxylum shatona | reverse complement strand
ACGAGCATAAGGTTCCTGACCCGTTAAGGAAGCTCGGAATGCTGAGGAAACTGTAGAAAGGCCTAATCCGTGAGTCGGTGAGCGCTTTCCACTACAAGCCCCGGAGATTCGGAGACGTTTGGAGCTCGAAATCGACATCGGAATTTGAGATGGAACCGAATCCAAGTATTCCGTATTACCTTCGTTTATGATTCTTTCACGTGATCCTGTGGTACATAATAAGGTCTCCTCTATGTACTAACATGTGGTATCAGAGCGGTTACGTGATCGAATTGCCGGAAACGAAGATTTTTCGGTTTTTATCTCTTTTGATTTTTCGTTGTTTTTAATTCGTTTTTCAGTTTTTTTGCGTGATTGAGGTTTCCTTTACGTACTAACAAATATAACTCAAAATTCGTAATTTATAAATTATTTATCTTGATCATTACTAATTTCCTCACTTATTATTAACTAGAAACTTATCAAATTTGAATATATACAAATTGTTTAACATCATATTATTTTAAAATTAACACGAATCAAGTCAAGTTTTTTATTTTTACTTATAACTTCCGTACATGATAAAGGTATAATTACATGTTATTGTACCTCTTCAAATTCCGTGATTTAGCAAAAAATTTTTAGACGTTTTAAGTAATAATTAATTAAAATGTTTTATGAGCTCGTAAAAAAATTATTAAATTCAAATTTGATGAGACTTAAAAACTGTTTAAAATTTTGATTTATCAACTAGGAAATATGATAAAAAGGAAAAAAATTATTAAACGATGCCGTGTCATCTATCCCCTTGTTTATCCGTTTTACAGAGCAAGTCAGTGGAAGGAGAAGAATTAAGAGAGGAGAACTCGGAGGAAAGCAAATGGAAGCGCCAAACTCGATAGATCCGAAATCGGAGAGTCGAAAATGACGAGATTCGCGTCGGCTTCCGTTACACGGCATCAGATCCCACCTGACCGGAAATCACCCTCTCGGTATCTGTCTCCTTCATTTTTCTTTACTTTCAAAGTCGTTGAGTTCTTTTGGTAATCTTTAGCCTCATTGTTCGTTTTTCTTTTTTGGTAATGTTTAATGGTAACTGGATTTCCATTACGATCAAATTCATCAAACAATGTGATCTGTTTTCTTGGGAATGTATTTGGAATTTCTGACCCGATAATTTGAATGAGGATAATGACTTATGTTTGGTGTTCTAAGTGGTGAAGTTAGTTTTCTGTGAGTCTTTCAATCGAAGAGGTTTAGAGTTGTAGTGAGGAGACTGCAATTCACATTAAGCTTAAAAAGGATGATTAATCATAAACGGCGAGTGCTAAATGACCGTTTCATCACAATAGCTTAAATTGTTGTGTGATATCAACTTAATTAGTTTTATATATTTTCTAACACATCCTTTTAAGTGAAAGTCCTTTGGGCTTGAAACTTGCACATGTCTACTTTACCTTGTGCTTAATTTAATTAGAATAGGTAGGTGGTACGATTCGAACTCATGACCATTTGGTCATAGAAGCTCTGATACCATATTAAGCGATCATTTCACCACAATAACTTAAGCTATTGTGATGAAACGGTCACTTAATATGGTATCAGAGCCTTTGTGACCAAGTGATCGTGAGTTCAAATCCTACCACCCACCTATTATTCAACACAAGGTAAAGTGAGCCTGTGCAAGTTTCAAACTCAAAGGGCTTTTACTTGAGGGGGTGTGTTAGTGAATATATAAAACTAATTAAGTTAGCCTCAAATAACAGCTTAAGCTATTGTGATAAAACGGTTATTTAACAGTTTTTAACTGCAAATGCCACTTGGATCGAATATCACACTTGATTTTTAGTTGTTGGTTTGTCAATTATATGAAGCTTGCTGAAAGGTCTTGTTTTTGGATCGTGAGCTTCTTTCATGCTTGAACTCTTACAGACACCCGTTACATATGCTTAAAACACCAAGAAAAATCTATGCTCTATTGTGATTGGTTGCTTAATTCATTTATTTTCCTTTTCTTCTATAGAACATGATCTTCTTGAAGAGATTGCTACGTGATTAGTTGTTTGATTAAGATTTCATTCTGCTTTGTCACTAATCATCACTAATCAGTTATCTGCCCAGAGCAGTCAGTTTGTAGATTCGGAACAGTGACAATAGTTGAAACTAATAAGATAACAATTATAACCCAAGAAGTGATTAGATTGCATAGTCGATATGCTAATCCACACCCCTAAAACATTAATCCATATTTCATTGAGAACTTCGTAGATTTCATAAGCCTCTTCCACCAATTTCATCATCAATGCTATGCATTAAAGAGTTTTCCCAACTTCATGGTGCTTATTATGTTTTTTTTTACAAAGGAAAGAGATACAAAATTAACGCAATGCTCTAGAATACAACGCTCCTTGTGCGTCTCTGTGGAGAAGCTCTAGGATTACCTTCGGAGGCTCCTGTAGGATATGTAGACCCAGACTTAATAAGACTGCGAGAGCTGTCAGGTTGTCGGCACACTGATTTCCTTCGCGAAAGGTATGCTGAAGTTGAACCTCCCTTGCTTGGTGTAATAGACTTCAGATACCTGCCACCAAAAGATTATCCTCAGTCAGAACTAGGTGGGAGGAAGAGGGAATGTTAATGATCTCTAGAGAGTTAACTCCAACAACAATTCGTCGATATCCCAATTCTCAGATCAGCATAAGTCCTGAGAAAACACCCAAGAGTTCTACAGTTAAAGGCGAACCACATCCATGAACGTGATTGTGTAAATCCTTAAAGTTCTCCTCTCCACGAGGTTTTTGATCAAACTCGAATCGCGGATGCCGGTATGTATCAAACGAAAAATGAAACAAGAAATTGAGTTTTCTTATTAGCATCTTCTTCTTCTTCTTAATGTTCCACTTGCAGAATCTGAGGATTCAGAAACACTTAGGCCAGCAGAACTTCGAACATCATGGAAATGGAAGTTCAAGCTTGGAATTTCCAAGGGCCCAGTGTGTCCAAGCTTCATATGACCTTAGAGTGTTAAGCATACATGTCTTACTTGGAGTGCGACTTGTGATAGTGACTTGATCATGGTGGAGTCAATGGACCCAACACGGTTGCTTCATTTTTTCAATCCAATTCAAATTTTCAAAATCTAAATATTATCTAAATTTAGAATTAAATTCTAGATAAAATTATAGATTATTTCTCAAAATAAAGATTGTCTATACCTTTATTTATAAAAAGTAGAATAAAAATTAAAAATATCAATAATCAATATAATTAAATTATACAAAATATATTGGTTAATTAATAAAATTTACTTTAATTTATTAATTTGCATCAATATTTTTATATTATCAAACATTACTACTAAAGTGAGAACGTTAAATAATTTTTGCACGTATCGACTCGAAGTTAACCAAATAGGCTTGAGTTGATTGTACTTTGGGTTATATTTGAATTTTTTATTAAATTTTGAATTTCAAATTAAATTCAAATTATTCGGCTCATCATTTCGATTAGAATATGTTATATAGAATGATTTTTTAAAAAAATTTAAGAAAAAAATTAATTAAGATTGAGTTAGACTTGGTGTAACTTTGCATCACCTAATTTTGGTCGATTTTGTTCGGGCTACCTATCTCAATTTCTTAAGCTCGAACCCGATTTGGGAGGAGTGGTAGGGGTGTGTTTAATTGAAAGTTTTATAATGAAATATAATGGAATGTAATATTATTCCATTGTTTACGATAAAATTTTATAATAAAATAGAGTTGAATGAAATAAAAAAGGAAAGTTTCATATTACATCTTATTTTATTATAAATAATAAAAATAGAAAATCTCTAATTTAAGAGATTTATGATATAATATAAAATAATAAATAACTTTACACTTTATTATATTGTAAAATTTTTATTCGATCAACATTTTATTATATTATATTATTAATCATTTTATTATTTTTCTAAATAACAATTTTTTTTTAAAAGGCTAAGTAATAATTTTTTAATATACTTCTCCTCCTCCAAAAATCTACCCTATCAAAAGCTCTCTAGTCTCTATATATCCTATCTGTTTTGCATGTCAATTTAAATAATACCACAAGAATTACATTTTATTACTCAAGTCTGCCCTTCCCCTCCCTCGCAATGGAGCCCCGACGATCCTCCCGCACCGTTATCGACCCCAAGGTCCGCCATGTCGGCTTCTTCGCTCCTCCTCCCGAGCGCTCTCAGTCGGGCCCACCCGACCCGATCTCCCCCTCTCCTCCCTCCATCACCGATCTCTCTCCCTCAGGCGGCGACTCCCTCTCACCCGTCATGATCCCTCCCCCGCGCCACTCCTCTGCTCCCTTGTCTCCACACCGCCGCGAAGTCGTCGCCAGCTACGCGGCCTCTGACTACGTTCCCGCCACTTCTCCTACCACCACTGCCTCCTTCTCCGACGACGTGGCTGCCTCCTCTGCTTTGGCCATGTCCAGGACTGCGAAGGTTTCCGCGGGTTCGCCTGGCGGTGGTGCTGCTTTTGATGTGACAGTAGCGACAAAAGTGGTCGCATCGAGCAGCGTTCCAGCCAGTGGATTGACGACGGTTTCCGTTGTCAATTTGCCTCCTGGATTCTCTGGTATGCGATTCTTGCTGTTTGTGTGCTTGTTGCTTTATACTTCTATTGTTTAAGTCGTCAAAAGCTGTTGATGTGTTGAGATTGGAAGTAGAAATTGAAATAGTAAGTGCCTTGGGATTGAGGTTCAAACTTGAGTGAGATTAGGGCATAAACAAGGGAAATTTGTGACCACTATAACTAGATACAAGCGTAACCAGCTAAGAAATGCTAAGAACTTGCCAATATAGTTTGTGCTTTTATCTCGTTCTATTAATCCCTGAATTCACCTTTCATGTTAAACCTTAACTGGATATGGTGAGTGCATGCGAGCAGAGAATACAAGGTTTTCCCTAACTGCAGCCATCAAGTGTTGCCTCAAATTGGTGAATTGCTAAATATTGAAGATGGTATACATTTGATAGAAAATTTGATTGAATTATTGTACTGATTTTTGGAGATGACATAGCTTTAAACACAGGGCTTCTACTCGTTAATTTACTTCCAATAGCCCCTTTGATCAATGCTTTCGACAAAAATTGTGGGTGGGAGTAGTTATAGTCGATTCTTAAATAGCATGTTAATGAGGTCATTTGAAACTTAATTTACAAAAGCATCATTAACTTAAGGGCCCAATATATATCTCTGCCTCCCATGCAATCCTTCTTTTGGGAAAATAATAGCTCCTTTCCTTTCCAAAAGAAACTTTAGTAGTTTTCTGGAGCATATCTGTTTATGTGATTATGAAAAATTTTGGCAAAGCTTCATCTGCAATTTGGCCTTGTATCAACCACAGGACTTACATAAAACTTTGGGAGATAAAGTTGCTGGGAAGTAAGGGATTATGGCCCATTTATTGAAAATATAAACTCTTGATGATTTGATTTAGACTGAAAATCCTAAAATTCAAAGGAATCCCTACCCTACATTCGTCATGTGTACTGTGTGTAGGTGGCAATTTTCCGTTATTTCTGCTGACATAGTGAGGACTTGAGTCTAAAGATACTGTAGCCTTTAAGTTACTGTTATACACTAAAGCTCTCATGCTTTATTTGAAGAAAAGCAAACATATAATATCTATCTCCTTGTGGCTTTGCATGAGTTTGTTTCTGTAACTATTTGACTTTTCTTTCATGTTTGGTTTATCCAAACCAACTTCTTTGAGTAGTCTCTGACTAGTGTACAAGATCGGTAAATTTCGCAAGCTAGAACGGAGTTGGATTTGAACAAGTTGATACGGTTATGTGAATGTAAACATTCTTTTATTGTTATATGTTGCAAGTATATCTTTCATACAGACTCATCACCAACCATGTATTTTTTATGTTGGAATTAATCAAGCTAGTCTAGGTTCTTGACTTTATCTATCTGCAAGTTGAGGCATTAATTGACTGAACTAGTGTATCATTACAGAAAAGACAGGTGGCACATCAGCTGAAGTTCAAAATGACCTACTCATGCATTCAAAGCCATTGAAACAGAAAACTACAAAAGCTGAAAGGCGTGCCCTTCAAGAAGCTCAGCGCGCTGCAAAAGCTGCTGCAAAAGGTGTGTGGATCTATTTCTGATTTTTGCATCAGTAGTTGTCTCTTCCACCGTGATGAGACCATTTGGTTAAAAATGTCTAATGAGTTTACGTCCATAATGAACATGCTTGATGGCCTCATCTTAAAGTTTTTTTGCTTCTCCTTCTCCTTATCGCATGAATTGAGTCTTTGTGCTTGTCCTTTATGCAGTTGCTTGTAATGGCTAAAATTTACTTGTGACAATTTATAAGATAAGGCATATGTTCATTGTTGATTTGTGTATTTTATAGCATTATCATGCTAATCTCTACCAATTACTCATTTCTGCCATTGCCTTCTTATAGGTGAAGGTAATAAGACAGCTCCTACTGCATCTGGGACTGTAAATTCAGTGAGTGCAAAACCAGCCAAAGCCTCAAAGTCCCCTTCACAAAAGAACGAAAGTGCTCCAGCTGCTGGTCCAGAGAAGAAAGGAAGTGAAAGGCCACCAGAAAAAGATAGAAAGAAAGATGTTCCTCAACCACGTATGCAGTATGATGACCCAAGTCGTGTAGAGAAGGCAAAAAGGCGTGCTGTAGTAAAACAGACTGAAGCTAGGAATAGAGTTGAGTTGTTCAGGCATCTACCTCAATATGAACGAGGAGCACAACTTCCTGAGCTCGAGTCAAAATTCTTTCAATTAGATTCTGTGCATCCAGCGGTATATAAGGTGCTTACTTCAAGTTTGAATGTTTGATGCAGATACCTAATATGATTTGGAATCATTCTTACTACATGCATACTTGGGGAAGCAAGTATTTCCGTGGGTAAAGTAAATTGCAGCTGAGAACTTGAGACTTGTTTTTCACATGGCATTTATTACTTATTCTCTGGCATTTTCTCACCCTAAGTATAAGCTAAATGATGACTAAAACTTTGAGATTATCACTGGTTAAGAACTTTAAGTGCCATGCAGTTCAATAGACATTTTCTTGCTTTCATTATTCACGAGATCAAGTTCTTGTGTACTGCCATCTTGTCTAATAGGGGGTATAATTGTCTTTTGCCAGGTTGGATTGCAATACTTCTCGGGAGATATTTGTGGTGGCAATGCTCGTTGCATTGCAATGCTTAAAGCATTTCAAGAGGCCATTAAAGACTACAGTACACCACCTGAAAAAACTATTGATCGAGACTTAATAGCAAAAATTAGTTGTTACGTTTCCTTTATCATTGAGTGCCGACCCCTATCAATCAGCATGGGAAATGCAATCAGGTTTCTTAAGAGTCGTATATCCAATCTACCTTTGACCATGTCTGAGTCAGAAGCAAAAGCAACTCTTCAATCGGACATTGATCGTTTTATAAATGAGAAGATCATACTTGCAGATAAAGTGATAGTTAAGCATGCAGTTACGAAGATAAGGGATGGCGATGTTCTTCTTACATATGGGTCTTCTTCTGCGGTTGAAATGATATTATTGCATGCCCATGAACTTGGCAAACAGTTCCGTGTTGTTGTAATGGACTCTCGTCCAAAGCTTGAAGGGCAACTGCTACTTCGCAGGTTGGTAGGAAAGGGCATAAACTGTACATACACTCACATAAATGCTGTTTCCTATATCATGCATGAAGTTACTCGAGTGTTTTTGGGTGCTGCATCGGTGCTGTCTAATGGAACAGTATACTCAAGAGTGGGGACTGCCTGTGTTGCTATGGTTGCTCATGCGTTTCGTGTACCAGTCTTAGTTTGTTGTGAAGCATATAAATTTCACGAAAGGGTACAACTTGATTCAATATGCTCCAATGAGCTGGGTATGCATTTCTAATTGAAGAACGTGTTTGCAACAACGGCTATTATATTCTCTGTTTGCTGGATGGCTGAGGAAAATATCCTATTTCTTTCAGGTGATCCTGATTCCATTTCAAAAGTTCATGGTAGAGAGGACATCAACGTTTTGGACGGTTGGGCCAATAGTGAAAATCTGCAACTTTTGAACCTAAAGTAAGGGCTTAGATCATGTAGGAGACTTAAAATTTATTGGTTTGCCAGAACCGCACCTCTTACCTCAAATTCTCTTTGACAGATATGACGCAACACCTTCAGATTATGTTTCAATGATAATCACCGATTACGGCATGGTATGTCATTGTATACTTCAATAAATTTGTGTTCCTTGTACTCGTTTAGCTAATTTTATGTTGTTGGAAAAAGTGGTCAGTGTCCCAATTGTATTTGTAGTGCTAGATCTGGATCTGGTTAACTTGTTTAAACATGGATAAACCCCGGAGTTGGTATATCCAACTCCAAGCCTGGTGTTACCTGTCCATGTAGGCTACAGACATGTGACAGGCAGGACGTCTGATAGTTCAACTATTGGGGTTATTTCTTTTTATTTGGTATTTTAGTGTGCTTAATATTCCTTGTTAATATAATCATTTATGCTTCTTCCAGGTTCCACCCACAAGTGTGCCTGTCATTGTACGAGAATATGGGAAAGAACAATTGTGGATTTGAAAGATCAGTGAACTTGTTCCCAACAATTTTGACTGCTCTATTGTCCACCTCAGTGGACAATGCATGCTGAGGATTGACACCAGCGAAAATTTTCCAGGTTTTCTTTTCTTTAGTTACATAATAATAATGTCTTGGAGGGTTATGCTTCTTGTGTTATTTTTTATTCACTTGCTGACTCAGTGAAGAGTGCATTTTTCGCCTCTCCTGGCAGATTTATTTGTGTATGCCCTTTTCTCTTTTAACTGTTGCTTTGTGGGCATTGTAGCAATTAGTCCTTTTACTCTACAATTTTGTACCCAATGTCAAATTCTCCCAATTCCATTGGAACTTTTTAACCTGAAAAAGTGAATGGCAGTTACTTTACCTGCACATAGGTTAGTGGATCCATATCATCTTGATTCTAATTTCTTTATTTTTTAAAAGAATATCACGTTGTATTACATCCCGGATATGATGAAATAGGATGAATTGAGACGATATTTTATAAATACGTAATTATTTTGAATATATTAACTATTTCTTTATTTTCCGATCGCCTGGAAGTGACCAAAGAAACATCTTGTTCTTTCTTCAACAATTTCTGATCTCTAGTGGACCTCATAGTGGGATTTGATCCCAGATGAAGTTTTGACCATTTGTTACGGAAAAAGAACGAATGGATCTTGTGGGATTTCCAAGAAATTCTTCAATTTTTTTCGGAAGCAGATGAGTATTCATTTCCTTCTCATCTACACA
Organism: Erythroxylum shatona; assembly: GCA_027568895.1. Classification (NCBI taxonomy): domain Eukaryota; kingdom Viridiplantae; phylum Streptophyta; class Magnoliopsida; order Malpighiales; family Erythroxylaceae; genus Erythroxylum; species Erythroxylum shatona. The sequence goes on along the minus strand of JAOSBK010000001.1, from coordinate 31,337,028 downwards.
CATTTGTGAACTCTTGTTATGGCTTAGAGAATTGAATCCAATCTTTTCCGGTATTACCAGGAAGAATGCCTAGTTTTTGGAGTCACCGTCACAAGAGGTTGAGATAGAGCTCGATATCATCTTATAAGAATGTTTCTGTGACATTTCGTGCGATACTCGAATCATATATGCTTTTTGTCTTTTGGTCTGAAATAAGATAGAATGTCACGTCGTCCTCGTAATCATATATAAATATTAAGTAAACTCAACCCTATATAATCATATTTTGGATCACAGACCTCGTCAACCACGATGCGCAACATGATATCGTTTCAATTTTACAATTGTTGAGTAATTATAAATAATAGGAAATAAATTAATAATAAAACTAAATGTCTGTTTAGATGAGCTTATATTAATAGAATTTTTATTAATAGAGCTTTTCTAAAAAGAGCTTTTTAAAAAAACCAGTTAATTGTTTAGTTGTTATTTAAAAAAGAACTTTTTTGAAAGAGTTTTATATAATAGACTGTTTGACAATATAAAAATAAAAAATATTTTTAATTTTAATTATATTTGATTTTGTAATAAAAATTATATATATATATATTATTTAAAATATATATAAACAATATGCAAATCGTAATATATTAATTATTATATAATTTTAAACAATATAAAATATAAATAAAAATATATCTAACCAGATCTTTTATATGGACTATAATATAAGTAAAACTAATATCACAAATAAATATTAAAATACATAAAAACAAAATAATATGATATAAATTTCAAAATAAACGTGAAGATGTGTTTATATGTATTGTGCGAACTATGTGTAAAACATAAAGATAAATGAAACTAAAAAATAGGCTTATTAATTAATATAAAAATTTATCAAAAAAGTACTTTAGTTGAATTTTTCTTCCAAAAAAACTATTTCTATGAAAAATTGATTTTGAATTTTACAGCTAAGTATTCAATTTTCTTAAAAATAATTTTTGAGATGAAAAAGTGCTTATTTATTTTCCAAAAATTGAACCAAATAGACACTAACTCTTATAGACTATTTTTACTATTTTATAATCTTTATTTTCTTTTTGGTCATATTTAGAATTTGAGCTAATTGAACTGTGGTTAAGGAAAATCCCAACTCAACTAAAATCCTATTTTTTTTAACTAACGTGCAAAATCCATCTTACATCTGTCTTCCCACGTAAGCATTGCTCTCAACCCCGCCTTACGCTTTGAGTCCTGTCATTCTTTTTATTTTTTAATCCTTTACAAGTAAAGATGACGACACTTCTGGTGTGACACTAAAAATAAATATGTATATATATAAAGAGAGAGAGTGGGAGCGTGAGAAGTATAGTGGTGGGCTTGAAAGGCAAGGCCGAGGCCACATGGGGACAGCTAAGTCATCATCGCATCACAGATTCTTATCTTCTCTCATTCCCTTCTCCTCTCCAACACTCAATTTGACTATTTCCTCAACACTACACCTTGGCATGTCCCATCCAACCCTATATTATATATACTATACTACCCAAGAAAGCATATTCTTTCTTACTAAACAAAGCATGTCTAAAATATATTAAATCTTGTATTTTTCAAAAATACCCTTTTCTTTAAATTCTCAATACCATATCGTACTGGTCGATATATGTCATATTGACATGAGATTTATCATTGTAAGCTTTTGTATTCATAGTATAATTTTTATTTGTGTTGGTTGTATTAGTTGATATATATCATCATCATCATCATTATCATACCCTGAAAGCGAGATCTGGAGAGCCTGATAATACGCAATCTTACTCCTTTATAATATAGAGACCGTTTCTAATAGACCCACATGCAGATGTGATAAGATAATAATGAAATAAAATATCTTACACCCCTATATATATATATATATAATTTAGAATTTAAAAATAAAATTGGATGTAATATTTATTTAACTTTTACCTGTGGTTCTTACCAACCATGGTCAATTTGGTCATTTGTGCTAATACCTTCAAAACACCCACGTTCCTAAAACCTCCCAAAGCCGCCTTCCTGATTCCCCAAAACAACCATCGGATAAGAATATTTGATTAAAGATGAATGGGCAAAATGGTAATCTGGTTTGGAAATTAGTGGTGTGGGTCCAATTAGATAAAGATAATAATCAAAAAGAGAAAAAGCGGAAGAGAAGCTCTCAAACTCACGAAAGTGTTCGGTTTGTGAGAAAATAATATAGAGATGAGAGAGAGAAGGGGGGAGTTCGTTTGAAGACGTTATCGGACTCGAAACCCACAATTCGCTGGAGTTTGGGTGTCCTGTTGATGTCCGGTCTAGGGTTTTCAAATTTTATAGAGAGAGATAGATAGATTTGATTAATTTCACCATCCCGTGAGAGTTCACGGCCCCTGTTTCGATTCCCCTTCTGGGTTTCTAAGTTCGGTTTGATATCAGAGTAAAGTTTAGGTTTTTTGTTCTTTTGTTGTACTTCATTTCCGATAATTTAGGGTTTCCTTGGTGCTGATGAGATTAGTTATCGGGAAATCCCCGGAAGTCTCGTGATGTTTACGCCGCAGAAGAAAGTTTGGTCAGGGTGGTCGCTCACGCCAAGGAGCGGCGCCCCGAAGAATGATGACGGGTCGGATCCAAAAGTGAATTTGAACGGTCCGAGTAACCAAAAATCGGGAGATGGGAATGTTTTGAAGGGAAAGAATGTAGCTTTTGGTGGCGAACCCGTAACGCCAAACGGGGTTGGCCCCATTTTCGACGGTGGGAGTTTGGTTGACAAGGTCTCGAAGCTCGAAAATGAGGTTTGTATCTTTTGCTTCCTTTGCAAGTTTAGGGTTTCGCTAATTTTTGTCTAAGTCGTCCAATATGCATATGTTAATGCTATGTTCTTATTTCGTTGTTTTTTTTTAACTTTTGAGAAGTTGTTTCTTTCTTTCTTTCTTTTGTTCTTTTTTTTTTTTGCTGCTCGCAATTTCTGTAGATGATGCTCTAGATTTTAGGACTTCAATGAAGTGGTGGAGTTATTTGATGGTTTACTTGTTTACTAAAAATAGTGGTAAGATACGGACGTATTTGGGTTTTCTAAGAATAGGAAGCCAGATTGAGAGCAGTGGTAATGGACAAAAAAGCATAATAACTTTGTGTCATCCTTATTTATTTGTTGTTTATGTTTTGGATGGCCAAGACCACTGATGAATGTTGATTTGATTCTTGTGAGTTAGCTCAATATATCATTATAAATTGTTCCACAAAACATGAAGTCTGATCAGTACATGGCATCTTGGTGGGTGATTTGTTGATTTTGGTTGTGAGAGCAAGTGTTTGGCAGTGTTGGCCACTACTTTTAGTTATTGGAGGCCTGAGATAGGGGCATGGGATCGTTGATTGAGAAGTGTAAATTGAGGAAAGTGGGATGACACAAAACGTTGCATTGCTGGAAGTTATTTTTAACCCTTATAAAATGTCTTTAATCCATTAATTATGTTGCACTGTAGCCACTAGTTAGCATTAGCATTTGAAGAATCTTGCAGGATATGCTATTGGCATGGAACATTGTATTTTTGAATCAGATTCCTATAACACAGCAATGTAGGGACATCACTTCGGCTGTATGTAAGCCGGTAGGGCTTTCTGGGAACAAGTATCATTTTGGTAAATCAAATGGAGAGGAGCAAAGATAAATGCACTTAGGTAAGTAGATGACAAGAAGAAAAAATAACCAGATTGGGCTAAGTATGCTAAAGGAAACTAAAACTGCTTGAATTCAATGTGAGAGCCTGATCCACTCTGGCTTAAGTCTCACTGCTCCAGAATTTACAGGCAGCAGGAAACATTTTGTAAATATCTCTGTCTCTATGCAGAAGCTTTTTAATGAACGTCATTTTTTAAGTTTTAATTTAATTTATCAGTGGTTGAATGTGTCTCCTAATGCTTAACATGTTTTTGATGCTTGAATTGAGCTAGTTCAATTCTAAAGAGTGAAAAGGGATATGTACGAACCAGCTGGTTGATTTTGTACATTTAACTTGTTAAATATCTCAGATTATCAAGAAATGTCAAAATTGCATAACTAAGTTAAAATTTAAAATGACGCTTGTTTATTTGTGATTATTGGATTAGTTTATGTTTTATTTCTTTGATTTCTAGACTTGATTGCTATTCAGAAGCTTTTTAATGAATGTCATTTTTTAAGTTTTAATTTAATTTATCTTTGTGTTCTCTCTAGACTAGGTTACATTTTGAATGCTTGTTCTAGTAGTTATGAGTTTATTGCTTAAAGAAAATGTGATGCTAGTTTGATCACCCGATCCATATTACAGCTTTTTGAGTACCAGTACAATATGGGCCTTCTGTTGATTGAGAAAAAGGAATGGGCTTCAAAGTATGAAGAACTCGACCTAGCAATTTCGGAAGCGAAGGATGCACTTAAACGAGAACGAGCAGCTCATCTGATTGCAATTTCTGATGCTGAGAAACGGGAAGAGAACTTGAGGAAGGCCTTGGGCGTAGAAAAAGAATGTGTACTTGATGTAAGATCCATAACTTTCCTTTTTGTGTGCATGTCGGCTCCATTTAGTTTTCTGTTTGAGTTGATGTTAAGAAAGGACTATTTGACAGAAGAAGTTAGTGACAAACTTTTCCTTTCGGCCCCATCGTTTGAATCTTTTACTAAGTTTCTATCTTTGTTCTCTATGAGAAGATGCTTAGGAGCTGTCTATCTTAAGATTTCTTTTCCTTCACTACCATGATGAAATATCCTTGAATGAGAAATCTTTTATATGGTTAACTTCTTCTTTTGCCTGACGAGGTTCTGTTTCACTCTTTTAGCTCGTGCCAACATATGAAACCCAACCAGTTAAGGTGGACATCTGTTATTGAATATAATCTGCTTGATTTTTGGGTCAGATAATATGAATCATGATATATATTGAGAATGCTGCTATGCTTACATGATTCTCTCCAACCCTTGACGTGTATAGGTTTTTTTTTCGGTCACAAACATTCTGCTTTCCATCAGTTGATTTTAATCAGTTGGAGTTTGATAATGTAGTTGGAAAAGGCAGTGCGTGAGATGCGTTCAGAAAATGCAGAAATAAAATTCACAGCTGATTCAAAGTTGGCTGAAGCCAATGCATTGATCAATAGTGTTGAAGAGAAATCATTGGAGATAGAAGCAAAATTGCGCGCTGCTGATGCCAAGTTTGCTGAAGTGAACCGAAAGAGTTCAGAGATTGAGAGGAAATCACAAGAGCTGGAGTCCAGAGAAGCAACACTTCGTAGGGAGCGCCTATCCTTTATTTCAGAGTATGCTCTATAAATTTCACCATTACTACTTGGTTCCTTTGAACTTACTTCCCTCTCCATTGTGATTATCAATATAGCAGTTCAATTGTTTCACATTTTAACAATGTGGCTCCTATGTGATCAGGAGGGAAGCACATGAGAATGATTTGTCCAAGCAACGGGAAGAATTGCGGGAATGGGAGAGAAAATTACAAGAGGGGGAAGAAAGGTTATCCAAGGGTCAAAGAATCGTTAACCAGAGAGAGGAGAGAGCAAATGAGGCTGATAAGACTTATAAGCAGAAAGAGAAGGACCTTGAAGATGCACAAAAGAAGATCGATGAAGCAAATTCAATCTTGAATAGGAAAGAAGAAGATATAAGCAACAGGATGGCTAATCTACTCCTGAAAGAGAAGGCATGACTTCCTTTTCATTGAGCTGCTGTTGAATATGCTACTGAAGTTCAGTTAACAATTCTTATGTGAATTTCTGCAGGAATTCGATTCTACAATAAAGAAGATAGAGAAGAAAGAAGAGGAGTTGCGTGTATTGGAGGAAAAACTTAAAGACAGAGAAAAAGTGAGTAGTGAAAATAAATTTCTGATAGAGATATCGTCTTACAAGTATGCTTTATTTGTGTATCATTGCATGCTAAAATTTCTGTGTGTTCATATCATTATTTGCTATAGAACTTATAAGTGAACCTTTAGTGCTCTGTTTATGCATTTTGTTTTGCTTCTCTGTTGTTCTTGTTCTTTCTGATGGAGCTAACTGCAGTGGTTGAAGAAAATTTCATTGCAACCTTTGAAACCTGACCTTTTCCATGTCTGCTCTTTTTGCTTTTTGCATAAAGTGTTTCTGAGGTTTATGGCTGTAACATTTTCTTACCTTTTATTTCAGTTATTGGTCCTTTGCCTGGTCTGTGTACTTGTTTACCTAGAAGTACCTCTGAATTGTTTAAGTAAAATGCTGGAATACTGTTAGTTGTGTTTTAAAACTGATGTTAGTTTTCTTTCTCTTGTGATTCACAGGTTGAGACACAAAAGCTTATTGATGAGCACAATGCTGTTTTGGATGCAAAGAAGCGTGATTTTGAGTTGGAAGTTCAAGAGAAGAGAAAATCTGTTGATGATGATCTGCGCAACAAGATTCTTGAAGTGGAGAAGAAAGAAGCTGAAATCAAACATACAGAGGAGAAAGTTGCTAAAAGAGAGCAAGCCTTGGATAAGAAGCTGGAGAAGCTTAAAGAGAAAGAGAAGGAATTCGAATCCAAGACAAAAGCTTTGAAAGAAAGGGAAAAGGCCATAAAATCTGAGGCCAAGACCTTGGAGAATGAAAAAAAGCAATTACAGTCTGATAGAGAGGATCTTTTGCATCTCAGGGCTGAAGTTGAGAAGATAAGGGCAACCAATGAAGAAAAGCTATTGCAAATACATGAGGAGACAAACCGACTCAAAGTGAGTGAGGAAGAGAGGCTTGAATACACTCGCTTGCAATCAGAACTAAAAGAAGAAATAGAAAAGTGTAGGCATCAGGAGGAAATGCTTTTGAAGGAGACTGAAGACTTAAAGCGACAAAAAGAGAATTTTGAGAGACAGTGGGAAGAACTGGATGAGAAAAGCACTGGGATTGAGAAAGAGCTGAAGAACATCAGTGATCAGAGGGAGAAGTTTGAAAAGCAGAAACTGTTAGAAGAAGAAAGGATTAGAAGAGAGAAGCAGGAGGCAGAAGACTTTGTGAAAAGGGAGCTAGAGGCTCTTGATGTGACCAAAGAATCCTTTGAGGCAAACATGAAACATGAACAAGCTGCGATAGCTGAAAAAGCTCAAAATGAGAGAAAGCAATTGCTTCATGACATTGAGCTGCAGAAGAGTATGCTTGAGAATGATATGCAAAAAAGACGAGAGGATATGGAAAAACTGTTGCAAGAAAAGGAAAAATTATTTGAAGATGAGAAAGAGAGAGAATTGAAGAATATTAACTTCTTAAGAGATCTTGCTAGAAGGGAAATGGATGATTTGAAACTAGAAAGAATAAGGGTAGAAAAAGAAAGACAGGAAGTTGATGATAATAAAAAGCATCTAAAAGAGCAGCAACTTGATATGCGAGAAGATATTGATAGGCTTGGTGAACTTAGCAAGAAATTAAAGGACCACAGGGAGCAGTTTATTAAAGAGAAAGAGCGCTTTATTTTATTTGTTGAGCAGCATAAGAGTTGCCAGAATTGCAGTCAAATAACCTCAGAATTTGTGCTTTCTGATCTAATTTCCTCTCAAGAAATTGAGAATGTGGACGTTATTCCAACACCAAATTCAGTTCATGTTACCAAAGGTGATGATGGGGATATCCCTGCTCCTAGTAAGCAAGAGGCTGAGATATATCCTGCATTGGTTCGCTCTGTATCTCCAGTTTCTTGGCTCCGAAAGTGCACATCGAAGATTTTTAAGTTTTCTCCTGGCAAAAGAGATGATACTGTGGTTGTGCAAGACCTTTCCAATGGGGCTTCAGTCGGTACAGAACAACTTAGCATGGATGACCCTTCAAAACAACTAAATTTCAATGAAAATGAAGCAGAGCTATCTTTTGCAGTCTTAGATGATTCAATTGCTGTGCAGAAGTTACCGTCCGATAGGAGCACTGGAGATGCAGAACCTGCACAGGATCAGTCTGCTGATGATCACAGCAATATTAATAGTAAGGCCTCAGAATATCAAGAAGACTCTCACACTTCTGATTTGAAGCGTGGTTCTCAAATTCGCAAAAGAGGCAGGGCTAGAATTAGTAGAACACGCTCTGTCAAGGCTGTTGTTCAAGATGCAAAGAATATTCTTGGAGAAGCCCTGGAAGTAAATGATACTGAGGATTCTGGGCAGTTAAAAGCTGGAAGTCGCGATGAATCTAGTCTTGCTGAAAAAGAACGTCCACCAAATGCTCGGAAACGCACTCGTAGTCATGCGTCTCAAACTACATTGAGTGAGCATAATGTTGCTGACAGTGAGGGGCATTCTGATAGTGTCACCGTTGGAGAGCGAAAGAAGAGGCGACAAAAAGCAGCTGTTGTGCAACCTCCAGGAGGAGCACGATATAATCTTCGGCGACCAAAGCTGTGAGTTCTCAAGTTTACTATATTTTCTTTAGGACAAGTACCAGTTAGAATTCGAAAAGTACGAGATATTTTTTTCTGAAGTTTTTCCTTTTTCTAAGCTGAAGCAATTTCTTTTAGATATTTATGTTTAACAGCTTAAAACTTTTAATTCTCTATACGTTTTAGTTGAAATGAGGGCCCAGGGGGAGACCTCCATGACCTGGTTGGGGGAGCTCTTTAATCATTATTCTAAACCCCATGTGTATGGTACATCCCTATTTTGTTTTCTTTTTATTTTTCACCTGTTCGTTTCCCCTAGAGCATACTGTTTTTGTCAATGGTTGAGCACATCTTTTTGAGGCTATTATATGGAGTGGAGAAAAATGCTTGCATTCACTGAAATGGCTTAAATTTACGGTGCTTTTATCAGAAGATTTTATTACACTTTTGAAGGCAGTACTGGCTGCTAATATTTATGTCATAAATGTACCAGTGGAGGCAGTGTTGTCGTTGCTAAAGCCTCAAAGCATCTCAAGAATGACAATGAGGAGAACAATGGTGTTAGGAGTCAGGACCTCAAGGATGACAATGGGGAGAATAATGACGTTAGAAGTATAGAGGTTCCTATAGGTTCAGCCGGTGTTGCTAGTGAGAATGGTGGGGACACACACCTGCAGGTGAGTGCTATAAATTATTCCTACTGGAGTTATTGGCTTTTTTCTTTGCTCATTATAATGAAGGGATTTACTTCCTGCAGTATGAGAAGGTTTCAGACACTCGGTACGACGAAGCTGATAGGGCTAGACAGTTTACTGAGAATGCAGCATTGAGTGAAGAGGTAAATGGGACCCCAGAAGAGGTATTGGAATTTGATGTTGCTGATCAGAACCGGTGCCTATCCCAGAGTGAAGACAGGGATGATGACAAGGAGGATGATGAAGAGGAAGAGCCGCAACATCCCGGTGAAGTCTCTATCGGGAAGAAGCTTTGGACTTTCTTCACTACGTGATGCTAATTCTTGTACCTGTAGTTCAGGGCTCAGCGATTCTTGATTGTTTCAATTATTTTAGGGGTTGGTTTTAGGAGTTGTCTCATTTGTAGTATTGTGTATTAGCTGTGTAAACTTAGTAGTTAAAGGTGTCCCTAGTCCTGTTCAACTGGAGTTTATCTTCTTCTTTTTCCCTCTTTTCTTATTAGGATTCAGGCTTTTGGCTTCTGTTTCCACAGTATAAAATCATAGATGATTTGTAGCATTTGACAGGTGCAAAGAAAAACGCTTGCTACATCTTGCACAATGCTCTGATGCTTGTATCGAAATGTATGGAATTTTCATTTTAGTTTGGTGCAGTCAGATGTTAAAGGTAACTGAGTTTTGCCTCCTTAAGCATTGGAACGTACTTCTATTTAAAAATTTATGCAGCTTTTTAGCTCTTAGTATGATCATGGATGACTTATAGAGCATATACTTAGATATGATTCATTGATCATATACTCTGATCAAATCAAAGTTGCTTTGCTGGTTAATTAGAGGCAATAAACTTAACAAATTATCAAAAATTTATCCAGGAAGACCTAAGCTACTGAAAGCCACTTCAGGAACAAGATAAGCAGTTGTTTGCACCAACTCTGAATTATGGCTTTCCAGACCAGTGCAAAAGCATTCGAAGTATTAACAAAAGGAAGATAAATGCTAGAGACGAATAACTAATTGACAAGACAACCGTTAATTTATAGTCACAATTAAAGTTAAAATCCTCCACTATAAAGATTTTTAATACACCAACTTACTGTAGGTTTGGACAAGCCATTGTAGTGCAGGGACATTGATGATTACAAATGGTTTCCTTCCCACCCTCCAAATATCGAGGAGGTCAGAATATTCCTAACCACTGCAATATTAGTTTAAGTTCACAAAAGACGTGAAAGTAATGGATGCTGCTATGATAAACAACTAGAACATCTAGCTAGTGCTTTCTGTACTGACCTTTTCTCTGTACTTGAGGAAGGATGAGAAATCTATCGTAAGCTACTACCAATATAAAGCATGCTACCTTACTTTTTTCATTTCACTTCACCTCCAACTATGATAGTGATGGCGGTAACGATCATATTCATCATCTCTTCTAACGGAATCGTGATGGTGGCGTCGATCATAGTCATCATTCCTTCTACTGGAATACTCCAAGTTATAGTCGTCATGCCTGTTATTTTCATTCTCAAATCTGTCTGTGCCATCACGAGCTGGTGAAGAAAGCTTATACCGTTTCGAGTATAAAAATGAATTATGAGGACTGTGACTAGTGGAATCTTCATAAAGCAAAGGGCTCCTTCTTCCTCTCTCAGAATAAAACCTCCCAAGGGCAGGTGTTGGACCTCTCAAGCTGTCAGAACTGTGACTGTCATAACTACCATACCTTGGAGGGTAACTCGACATAGATGGGCTGATGGAGTCAACACCAGGAGGACCGTCATCTGAATAATTCCTAGACCATCTTTGCTCATGGTGATGCCATCTACCAGCGGGTTCTGAAGAGTGGTTCGATCTATCATGTGACAGATTGCTAAACAAATCAATACTTGGAGGTGCCGCAGACCAAAGTCTTTCATCTGCATTTTCTGGAATTGGTGCATTGATGCCTGGAAATTCAGCAGACATTTTCCTCTGCAGTTCTGGACTATTCGTTTCAGTAATTTCACCATCTTCGTGTTCCTTGACATCTACATCCCCGAATATAGTGATCCCAGATGGCTGATTATCATCATCTGGATCTGGAATGTACAGGTTAATAGAAATGCTCAGCAAATCACATAAAATTAGGGCATAACTCCAACCACATTGTGGAATAAGCTGAGTATCTCTCAAGGAAAAAAATTAGACATTTATTCTTGAGATGGGTCATAATCATCAGGAAGTAAGGAAATTTCTGGTTATTGAAAATTTTTGGGCATCTATGCCTACAACTAGGATAAACACAGTTCCCTCTGTGATCCGACTCATAAGTTCGCAATACTAGTTAAACTACTTCTTGGACCAACCCAGCCAACTAGCATTCCACAATGACATCCAGAACTTCAAACTCATTACATTCATTGTGTATAAGCATATAAAATTGCAGTTATTTGATTAAAAAAAAAGGTTAAGTTCCATATCTCAATCATGCATTTTGACATCCCACAAAATGCCCATTGTGTCGTGTAGGAAACTGTCCACAATGTCGAAACAGCATTAAGAAGATCCCACAATGGAATTTTATAATGGTCTAAAAACCAGCCCTATCAGACACCAGGAAATGAAATTCATTTACCTAAATATCCTGGTGGATAACCCAATTCTCGCATTCTGTTAAACCATGGTGGTGGATCAAGCTCCTGCATAAGCGAAAGAGGAGACATTGATACAGTTATACATATTGAAAAAAAAAAGGCACAATTCAATTAGGATGATTATTGGCACAGCTGATGTTTCACTATTCCTGAGTGCCAGCAATGAGAATAATGAAGTTAATTTCAACCTAATGCAAAAATGAGAAAATGAGGAACTTGCAAAATCTAATGAAAAAATGGCAAACCTTCAAAGATTAATTAGTGAACACACAAGTATACAGGAGAACTAATTTTTTTTTTACTTTAGTGAGATCATCAGAGCTCTTACCCCAAGACCCAAAAGTTCTCGTGTTTCAGCACCAAGACAACCTGGCTTCAAGCCATCATACTTTCCTCGGGAAGAGTTCTGATAATATCGAATTGGGTTGCGAGAATCAGTGTTCTGATTCCTTCGGGATTTGTGCTGTTTGCGTGCATTATTCACAGCAACATTATCACGAGGCTTAGGGCATTCCTTCAAAGAATGGCTGTAAGAACCACAGTTGAAACATCGGGAAGCATCGTCCACTATCTTCAAGCCCCTATGTGAAATATAAGATGGGTTGTAAGATAACTGATAGAACATTCTTGAAACATAAAATGACATGTAAAAAGAACGTATTCATTAACAGTTGATGGGGCTTGAGAGCATATATATGCTAATTGAGGATCCGGCCATGGAGAATCATGTCCGATCTATCATCAGTCAAATAGGTCAGATATTGGTCTAGAATAAGAATAAAACCTTATGGTCTGAAAGAGAGACAATCTCTTACCTAATCATGAGAATGATAAAGTTGCTACTTATATTTTCATATTCCTATCCATCAGACTATTATTCTAATGTTGGTCTCTTCAATTACTAAACATTTAAAAGTTGGTACAGTATCAATCATATTCATCCTTTGGACATCACCTGAACTTATGCTTGGTAAAGACTGCGACTTGTTTTATTTCTCACTAAAAGGGAACTAGGAAGAAGTCCTTACTAATTACTCTGCACAATGCCCCCACAGAACATAAAATCTCCAAACATATTCATTTTTAAACAGATTATGCACACATGACCACCATTACTATTTTACATAAACAAAATATGAGATTGTTTACCTTTCTACATTACCGACACCATCAGGTGAAGTCAAACCTAACACATATCCACGATCATATAGAGGTGTGTTGTGACTATCCCAAGTAGCGGAGCTATTGTTCTCCGGATTCCTTGCTTGATTTTCTATCCAGAAAGACTACAATAAAAAAAAGACTCAACAGAACAAATCAACATAATAGATCTGACAATGAAAAGCAAATGACTTAAAAGTACCATTGTTATCAATTATTTTAGTGAATGATGATACAAAACAACTTGTTAAATTTAGTTGCTGTCAAATGCAACAACCATAAAGATCAAAAGCACCCATTAGGCCAAACCACTAATTCCTTGTATTTTGCATTATTCAAACCAGAGTGAAGAAACTTATAACAGAAACCACACTCAAATCATAGGAAAGCATTATAGAACCTGAAAATGCAAATAATGTTCCAACAAAAGCATAGGTGGATCGAACCATGCGTTAAAATCATGCATCAAAGAAATAACTCCACTAGGTTAATCACTGCATTTCAATTGAAAAGGTAAATAACAAGGTGCACACACATGCACACTCACCTGCACATGCACACACACCCTTGCACACAAACAGAGAGATATAAATGAGAACCTAGTATCAGAAAGTTACAGCCTGGTCTTCTCAGTCCATAAAGTTCAAATGGAATGGAAAAGTTAGATAATTACCACTGCAGAGGACTTCTCAATGCCAACAGACAGTGCAGGAAAGTAGGTCTCCTCACCAGATACCATTTCTTCATTCATATCCTGAAAATTTAGAAAAGCAAAGTTCAGACTAGCATGATTAGCTCCTTCAGAAAAGTAACAAGTAATTGGTTGTGATGTAGGACAAATAGAAGAGATATTAACTAGTAACTAAAACTCACAGAACTTAGGAAATATGGCTAATATTAAGCTGCGAGAATATCAAATTTCAGGTCTGAATTTCAGCTTGGAATGCTGAAATTTTAGAATTGATATAGTTGACATTTTAGGGTTTGATTGTTGGAAATTTAAGCTAGAATTTCAGGGTTTAATATGACTGAAATTTAGGTTTAATATGGTTAGCATTTAGGGTTTTAGTTGTTGGAATTTTAGGTTAGAATTGCTGGAATTTAGTGAGGAACACAAATAATGGAGGTTAGGAAACTAGGAATCACTTCTAGTGTCTAAGAATTACCTTAGAAGAAAACATCACACCTTCTAATTGAAAACTCAAATTTGTAAAAGAAAAAGTAGGATAGCTTGTTCTTGAAGGGTTGAGTATTCTTAGAATCCTTACTTTTGTAGGAGAAGGTTCCAAAATATCCATAATTGAATCTTGTCCTAATAAGGGTTCTTTATTCTTAAATAAGCTCAAGTTATACACAAAATAGGACAATATATCTAACTTATTATTATTCCCTATCTAATAAGGAAAACTTAGCATAAGGTAGGTTGTCCTTGATATCACTTCAATTCTCATCCTTCATCCCGCCAAATTAAAGCTCGTGGCTGACTAATTTGCCCTATTTTATTTCGTTTATAAACTGTAAGTCTTTTGTGCCAGGTTGCTTCACACAAAACACTTGCATACATCTAGTTTTCAGTATGAAAGAAGGTTTGCATACTTGATGCTCAAAGGTCCTATCATAGGAGCACATATCTATTGCTTATCCGATTAAGATTTACAGTATTTAGAATGACAAAAAGAAAGATGTGTCCACTTGGGAAAAAGAAGCCATAGCTCCCACCACAAAAACATGTCCACATAGCATAATCTAGGCCCAACTCTATGTATATCATTATCTACAGATTGGATAGGCAGAGCATGATAGAATTACTTCAGATGAAGAACCACATTGTGTGTGCCACTCTGACCATTGTTGCAACAGCTCTTCTAGCTTTCGTTTGCTAGCCCTGTGCAAAAATTAGAGAAACCATGAGAATTCAAGTTCATTCTGGTTGGATACTCATAGCCTAAAGAAAGTGCAAATTGAAACACTTAAAGGAAAAAAAAAAGGAACACAAAATTAGTCAACTTATAGAGAAAATTTCCATTCTAACCTGGTTAAGGAATTATATGCAATATGCACAGCAGGTTGCTGTTCATCATTAGTCATTCTTGGTCTCTTAACACCCGATACAGCTGAGATTGAATTATGGAAAGTGTAACAAAGAATCATGAAGTAGTTTTACAAAGTAAAGGATTCTCATCATAGCACTTTGTTGCACTGAATACGTGTCTTGAAGCCTATTTGACTCTTCATATTAAAGAAAGAAATATGAAGAAAATGGAGTGCTGAAGAAAGAGTGTACAATATAAGGTGTTAGATTAGGATACAACCACCATCCACATTGGAGGTATGTTTTAGGCTTTTATTTTGAATAACAGGGGAACTTTCTTCAGCATTGTCGGGCAGTTTAATATTCACTTGCACGACAGGAGAATCAACCAAATCCATGTCAACCTCTTCTTGCACATCTTCAGCTTGCACATCAAGTGCCCTGAGCACCAACCTATCTTGACCTAGATTGCTTTCCTCTGTTTCACTGTCACCTACATTATGCCTCAACCTCTTCATAGTTGTTGCGTCTTCCTCAGTTCCAATCCCATGTTCATGGAGACCTAAATCTTGGGAATCAGTTGCTCCTTCTTCAGTTCGAATATCAACTTTACTCAGACCCAATTCCTTCACATTAGTGGCAACTTGTTCATTTTCTCCACCAACTTCATTGAGACCAATATTCATCCCACCCATTGTTTCAGCTTCGTCCCCACAATTACTAGGTTTAGATTCAGATTCAGGTGACCCCAAATCAGATTTGCAAAATTCACCATCCTCACTTCCACCACCTCCAGAATTGCTAGAAGCAGGGAGTTTAATCATATCTTCAGTTCCCATTATCAGGTGGAACAGCAGACACTCTTGTAACAAGTCCACTTACCAAACTAGCCTGCAAGAGTTGAAATCAGAAAAGAGCCAACACCAAACATTCTCAACGAAGAAAACAAAAAACAAAACATAGAAGTCTACCATAAACAGTCAACGCCAATCCTCAGGGTTTTAAACGAGAAAACGTATTCATATCACACAAATCATAAATCAAATACTCACCGTGTTCCGAACGGCTCAAGAGCATGCTAATGCTAATACAAATAAGCAAAAGAAACAAACTTGAGAAAAATCAAAGCCAAAGCACCAAGATTTGGGAGTACAAACTAAACAAGTAGGTTAGAGCTGAACTAAACTAATCCCGAAGGAGTCATTGTTAAGCAACCCAAACGAAACTAGGGTTAGGGTTTCTTCTTACCTTACACGACCCAATTTCTCTGTGACTCCAAAGCTATTTGCTTGCGCTTTGGAAGATAACTAATTTTCTTGTTTTATTATTATTTTCTTTTAATTGATATTTACTTGTCCTAACCTAACTGTTTTTAATTCCTTAATAACATATTTTATCGCTAAACCGAACAAACTGTTATTTTCTAACCGATTTTCAAATATTCCATATGTACATGTGTTTGTGTGAGATAGTAATTTTTATATTATTAAATAAATTAATTAAAATTGAAATTAATAAATATTTATATTTATTTCTAAAAATCGAGAATCAAATTCTAATTTTGTTATTGATTAATTATTATTTAGCAGTTGAAGTCGTTAAAAAATTTGAAATTAACATTTTGTTTATTTTTTTTTAAAAAAATAATTCTTAATTTTTCTTCAAAAAATTTTGAATTAATTTGTTTCTAAGAGTAAAAAATAACAATTCATTAATTTCTATATGTTAATTTCCACAAAGAAAGAGTAAAATATTAAAAGATATATTAAATTTTTACATATTTAAGTTTAGCCTGAAAAAGAAATAATTAAAAAACTTAACAGATCAATTCAATTATAAAAATTTTGAACATATTAATCCTTTGATTCTGTTTGATTTACTTCTAATTCTTGTTGATAATAATTAATTAATTTATTAACTAATCAATCATTTTTATAAATTAATAAATTTTTATAAACTAAAATAAATAAATAAATTTTAATTTTATAATATATTTTTCAATTAAATTTTAAATCTTTGATAAGTAAAGAAAATTTTTAATTATATTTTAAACTTTTTAATTATATTTAATCTTTAACTATTTTTTTATAATATTCTAATTTTGGTAGAACTTTTTAAATACTAAAATTATTGTCTCATCCGTATAATTTTTATTTTGATTTTTAAAATATTGAGAAAAAGACCTTTATATGTAACTAACATGGAACATTAGCAAACACAGACAGGGAAGAAGCTAGAAAAGGGAAGCCATTGACAAAGAGTAGAGAGCAAATGGCTCGTTAGGTTGTAAGGTTTTAAATTTCGGATTGCGTATTATACTGCGGTTGTTGAGTAAATTGCGATAACGATCTGAATCGCAACCGGAATTTCCAGCAGGAGAATATAAATCTGCAGAACTTGATAGTACACTGTAGAATCTAATTAGTTGATGAGAGTGCCTTTCTTCTCTTCAACCAGGAGCTTCTTCTTCCAGTACTTGGACTGGACTGCACGACCTCCCAACCTGAACTCATGTGTCCTGAAGAGCTTGGTGCTGACTCTGAAGGAGTCCTGAAAAAAGTCTCATCGTCACTTGAACTTTCCACTTCTACAGGGGCTTTTCCCTTTTCCTGATACTTGGCTGCTGCTGAGTAATTCTTTTCTTCAACAACATTCCAGGTCGATTCGGGTTCACTGCTGCTTTCCCTGGAAGATGTGTCACTGACTGTATGAAAAATTGTGACATTCTCTTTTCCAGGACTCTGATACGAGTAGCTCCTGGTTTTCTCATTATATACTGGAAGGATAGATCTTGACTTCAGGTTTCTGCCATCCCTGCCCAAGCTGTAAGTTGTCAAGAGCTTCCTCTGAATGCCATCTCTTTCACGTACCAAAGTTCCTAGTTCTTCAATTGCTTCACGTCCCTCTGCTTCCTGTGATGCCTTCTCTTGGATTTCTGCAATTGTCCGATCAAATGCTTTCTTCTTGAGTTGGAGTGACCTCTGAAAGTTCAACATTCTAAGTAAACGTAGAGCAATGGAACATTATCAACTCTGACTCAAAATGCATTTCATTACTCGTTTTCGTAGAAAATCTCCCAAGCCTTGGCCTTGAAGCTTCTTTTTCCTCCAGAATATGCAACAAAATCGCACAAGTCCAACCATAACTACCAAGACCAGAGACTCAAATAGAAGGAACACCAATATGGTCTTGTCATTAACTGGAAAAAGATTTCCGCTAGTCACATTCCTACGGTATCGATGAATCATAGTTCTGTAATATGGGATTCTATCTTGCCTGTATAAACATTGAGATTCTTGGGCCTCGTTTGTGAGCAGGTAGAGACAAGCTTCTCATCTGGCGAGAAACAAGTGGTTAACATGCATATCATATAACATTTACTGAAATTATTCTCGAAACTCATGTCAAGAACTTGTACATTTGTTGCGGCATGACAGTGGATTGCCTGTCCCTGCATCATTTGTAAAAGACTATGAAGTAATTTGGCATTAATTGTCATTTTCAGAGTCAAATTACACAAACATATTGTTAGAAATTCTTCTATATGCTTTTGCAAGTAGAATCTCACCTGAAGCAGCGAAAAAACACAGGAGGATTCCCTCGTCAACTGCAAAGTTTTGCAGGTCGCTCTGAGACAGCAGGCATGAGGATCGACCTGAGTGTCAACAATTGAAAGTTTCCATAGTTAATTTGTAAGTAAACCTTCTAGTAAGGAAAAATTGAAAGAATATGAAATCCAAATATTGTAATGTGAGGTTTGAGATGAACCATGGTTGACATTACCAGGATAGCTTTCAGACCAATAAAATGTTCCAGTTGCTGGAACCAACAAGGTGAAGACTGCGCCTTTAGGTCTCATTGCTGAGATATAAGTATAGTCATCAAGTTTGTTGCTAGTTTTTCCCTCCATCTGTGTCTGACTAAAGTAAACAGCATAGCCGGAGCAATCAAGATATGGACTAGTTTGCACAACATAATCCAATTCAGAGGTTTTTGTGAATTTTCTTAGCTCCCCAGCTGGTGAAATGGAGTACAGAAATCCATCCACTGAACTGATTGTTATCCACCCTGCCATAGCCATGAATATAAGAAAAGATTACTAATAGTACATGCTAAAAGACTAGGCTTGACAAAAAGTCTGGGCAGGCATACTCCTAACTCAACACACAAAACTTGAGTTTATCAGGCTTAGGCCTCGTAAAAAAATTCAGGCTGAGGCTGGACTTTAGGTTTGAGGTTGTCTAACTCAACTCGACCTGAATTTGACTTGAATTTAGCCAGCCTAATCCAAACTAAACCTATCTGACTCAAAACAAGTTTTTATTCCTCTTCTTTTTTAATAGGTTCAAGCTTCAATCTTGAACTTACTTTTTTGAAGCTTGATCAAACTTTAGACTCACTCAGAATTATGAATTAATGCCTGGACCCGAGCCAAGTACATTGTCATCCCTACTTTGAGATTACAAATGAACTACAAAGCATTACAAGAGGGCAGCTAAATGCTTATACTGAACATATTACCATTAGAATCCACAACTGGATGACAATCTGATCTGCTTAATGGTCCGACGCTTTTCTGCCATAGAATATTACCAGTGGAGACATCTAGAGCCAACACAAGAGCCCTAGTAGGTATACTAACATATATACGGCCATTATTTCCAGGTGTAATGGTGAAGGTTTTGCCAAATGAGCTTAGATCCTGAATCCAATTAAAATGAGGACTCCCAAGAGACAAAGAGTAAAGTTCTCCTTTTGTATTTGACATCTGCAAGTTAAAGTCCATAAGCACGTAAGCTTGACGCATGTCAGAATTAGCAGCTTCTCATATCACAACAAGGCATGAAATGCAATTGAAAATTACGAACAACCATCATTGTCATCCTAAATTGGACAGTTGAGGAATATAAGACCAGAAATTCTAGGATAATAAGCTATTCTTACATGTATACTTGCTTCACATCGATCAATAACAGGTGCTGAATTAAAATAGCAGTCTTCAATGCCTTTTCTGCAACCTATACGGTAGCCAAACTGCGAAAGCACCGGTCCGGCACTCCATATTAGATGTTTTCCCATCGTGTACGCAAATAGTGCCCTTTCCTTTACAGTGATGAACACAAGTGAACTTGATGTGCTCACTGCAATACCAATAATATCACCTGCTCCTTCTTGCCCCTTTTCTGGGCCAAAGAAGACGTCTGCAGTAGGCGGAGAAGTTCCAACATCAAGAAAATTTACTTTCAGGACTCTGTTCTCTGCAATTAAATACAACTGCCAATACCATGCGTACATCAATTTCTGCAGAATTGAAACTCTCACAGCACACCAGTATTGCAATTTCCAACATATATGCCATAAAAATTTCAGAGAGTAAAACTAGATGGTATGCATAGAATTGCTTCCGTCTGCCAATAGCAGTACTTTTAATGTCAATCAGGGTCTGGTCTTGTGTGATTCAAGCTGTCTGCAGAATATTATGGGAATATCAATATGAACAACGTAAAACAGAGTTTCAAGCACTTTGCTTACTTTTCCTCTCCCACCATGAACCGGGGCCATATCAACATTGCATGTGTAAGCCAAACGCAAGGACCAAAATATGGAACCATTATTTAGAAATGCAAATAGGTTCCTGTCAGAACAAGTATAGATCCTGTTATCATCTCCTATCAGCGGTTTCGAAAGCCTGGAATTGAATCCTGTAGAAGGCCCTTGACCTGAAGAAGAAAGGTTCGATTTGTTGATTGTTTCCAGAAAAGAAAAAGAAAGAAAAACACTGCTGTTATTATCAGTCTGCAATGCGTTATCCACCTCACACGCAAACGCTCAAACATCTACAAAACACTCGATTCAACTCGAACGAAAACCCGACTTTAGCCTCCAAACCAGTTAGGTTTAATTGCTTCAGGTTAAAGATATCTAATTCAGCCAGTTCAAAACCCTAACGCAGCTTCACATTGTAACCCATTAGAAGAAAAGCAAGTTCTCATCTGGGTATGAACTCAAATGAAGAAATTCAATGAAATTCAACTAATTCCTTATCAAAACATGCAAATAAAAATTCAATTTTCAATGAATGAATCTAATGAGAGATTGAAAAGAATCTATAGAATTACCAGAAAAATTCTGGGCTTCAATGGGTGAAAAGACGAGCAAGCAAGCAAGCAATCCAACCAGCATTTGAATTGAATCAAGTGATACATAAATTTCCGATAAGTTTACACTAAGAAGAAAGAAACAAGAAAAAGGAAACTTCAAAGGAGCAGTTTTTATGGTGAAGAGCATATTGGCTTTTGAAAGTAACGGTTATTTCTTTTTTTTTCCCCTTGAAATAGTAATTATTAGAGATGACAATTAACGCTCAAGCCGAACAACTATTTTTTATTTTTAAATTAAAAATAAAAAGCAACGGCAATTCCTAATCTAATTGTCATCTTTATTAATTATATATCAAACTAAGAAATAAGATAAATGAATTTAGATTATATAGTCTAGAGATGACAATATGAACTCGACTCAATTTAATCCAATTTAAAATTTATTAGATAAATTTCAATTTAATTTGAGTTTAATTTTAAAAAGACCAACGATTCATAAAAATGACATAGGGTTAACTCTGCCTTAATAGAAATTTAGATGTGAGTTAACTTCAAACTGAATTAATTAATGTGATTTAATCTAATAATTTATTATAATTATCTTAAATTACTAATTTAAATCAATTTTAATTAGTTAGAGATGAGTTAAGTTACTCATATTTAATTAGTTCATATTTATATTTTGTTCGCTTTGTTGTTATTTTTTAATTGAAGTATGAGAAAAAAGATTTTTTAAAAAAACTGAAAATATGGAGAAATTTGTTCAAGAAATTTTTTTTTGATTACAAAGGAAAACACTCAAAACTTAAAAACAAACTATGCTATCGCAAGACTCTTCGGTATACAGCTCCTTGCTTGTCCCGGTGAATAAGATGCAGAACTGGCAGTGGAGGTTCTTGTAGTGTATGGATGACTGGGCTGGCTAGGCCTGCGAGGGCAGCTAGGGTATCTGCGCATTTGTTCCCTTCACGATGCACGTGTTGAAGTTGCACCTCCCAATCTCTTTGAAGTAATCTGCGGGTACCTGTCAACAAAAAATTATTTCCGTCAATTTCAGTAGAGGAAGAGGATAGAAGATTAATGATTTCTAAGGAGTCCACTTCGAGCATGATACAGCGGTATTCCAGCGACCAAGCCAGGATGAGGCTCGAGTGGACTCCCCAGAGTTTTGCCGTGGGAGGTGAGCTTCTTCCAATGTGATGTAAAAACCCGCCACACCACTGTCTGTGCCAATTACGAAGTAAACCGCCAGCGGAAGCTCCTGTCAACGCTGGCTTAACCGCTCTGTCTGTGTTGAGTTTTACCCAGTCTTCTGGTGGCTTAGACCACCCCATTGGACTGCCCGTCAGTAATCCTTGAGTGGAAAAAACATAACTTTCCACTTCCTTCGCCCTTGTTATCCAAACCACAAACTCCTTCACGGCTCTCGTACCATCATTTGGCCAAACAAATCAGCTTTAAAAATACTTTTATTGCCCCAAGTCCAAAGCATCCAACAGGTGACACCAAAAAGAGTAGCCTAATCCCCTTGTAGCACCTGAGAGTGTTTCATGAGATTGGATTGTACCCATCTCTCGGCGTCCTGTTGAAAAAAATCCGTATTGATCACCTTCGGGGGAAATTTGCTCTAGAAGGGGCGCACTCCTGTTGAAAAAAATCCGTATTGATCACCTTCGGGGGAAATTTGCTCTAGAAGGGGCGCACTCTTGGCCGTCCCGAAGGACGTGGAGAGTGGATTCTTCTTGGCCACAGATGTGGCAACTGCTATCCGTAGCGATATGACGCGCTACTCTTTGTTGGTTAGTCATGGGCTTATTCTTGGTCGTTAACCAGAGGGAGGATCGGATCCGCTAGGGCCCTGCCTATTTCCAAATTAAATCCCATAGGTTCGCAGAACTATCCATGAAATGTCCTTCGATGAAATCATAGGCTGAAGCTACTATAAATCTCCCATGTTCAGTAGGATCCCATCGAATGGAATCTACTGCTGGATCCTCTATATTTATGGTTATTGCTGCAATATCCATGCAAACTGTGGTAGGAAGGTATTGCTGGAAAAAATTCCATTTCCAGTTTCCATCCTCGTTCATGAGGTCCGCTACTTTGCGTAGAGGACATTCTCAGGGATTGGAGAGGTTGTCACCACAAGAAGAGGACCCCACTCTTTCACCCAATTATCAAGCCAGAAAGATATGTGCCTTCCATTGCCTAGGTGCCATCAGATACCTTGGCAAATGAAGTGCCAATTTGCTGCTATACCCCTCCAAAAAGTCAAGGCCCCTTGCCGAGCTATCGAAGTAGGGATGTGGTACAGTTCCAGTCGATATTTAGCCTGTAAGGTTCGGACCCATAAGGCATCCGATTTTGCAAGTAAGGCCCAACCCATCTTAGTAAGCAAGGCATCGTTGGTAGATCTAATCTTCCTGATGCCTAATCCCCCTGCCTGTTTGGGCTTACACACAGAGTCCCAGTTAACTAAGGACATTTTCCTTCGCTCATCTGTAGAACCCCATATAAAGTTACGCATGATGCGCTCCAAATCATCACAAAATCTACGGGGCAGTCGAACTGTTTGTATCGTAAAAATAGGGAGAGCTGAGATCACAGATTGGGTTAAAGTGACTCGGCCAGCTAACGACAAATTTTTGGTGCGCCAACCTGTGAGTTTCTATTGAGCATTATCCAGAATATGCTGATAAGTGTTATGCGTGGAGCGCTTATGGATCAAAGGCACTCCTAGGTATTTTCCTAGATTTTTTTGAAAATGTTGTCACGTGCGCTCAGCGCATATTATTCATATCTAAGGATAAAGCGTCATACAGAAAACTTGGAGGGCATACCCCCCATTCGACACCAGACATAGAATCAGCCGCCCTAGCTATCTTATGAGCAACCTGATTCGCTGATCTCTTAGCAAAATTGATAGAAATAAACTGATGCTCTGTAATAAGAGCTTTACAATCCTCAATAATCATCGAAAAATACGAAGGGCAATTTTGTGTGGATGTCATAGATTTGGCAATCGTTTGACAATCCGTTTCCACACAAATCGGAGTGAATGGTATGCGTTTGATCCAGCTTAACGCTTCTCGAAAACACAATGCTTCACCAATTAACGAATCCCTCCAACCTGGCAAAAGCATCGCCTTTCCTGCACAGTTGAAACCTTTCCAGTCTCGAATCACCATACCTAAGCCATAATTTCCAGAAGGTAAAAGTGCCACATCAATGTTGCATTTAAATTGATTCAGTTGTGGGGCTTGCCATGTAGGACGCGCTGGTTGATTCGTTGAGCTAGTGGTAATATGGCGATTGTGAGCAGCTTGCCATTCTAACAGTGTGGTGTTGGCTCGACGAATAATCATGAATGGGTCCTGAACTTTCTGCTTCCATACCGCTTCGTTACGTGTAGTCCATATGCTCCACAAGATCGTACAAATTTCCTCTGCTTTTGCCTTAGGGAAATCAACCATAATGGAAGTAAGCCAATGATGTAAAGTGGCTGTATGCACCATGTGCCAGTCCACCGAATATCTATTCCATACAGAAGTTGCCACGTCACAATGGAGGAAAATGTGATGCTCGTCCTCTATAGCTGTACCGCACATTGGGCAACTATCATCCAAATCAATATGTCGCTTTTTAAGATTTGCTCTGCAGGGAAGAGCATTCCTCAAAGTACGCCAGATGAAGAGCTTTATTTTACCTGGGATTTGCATTTGCCATAATTTCTCCCATGGAAAGCCGACTTCTCTTAGCTCCAGATTCGAATCCTCCATGCTTCTGCGATATCCCTCTTTCACTTTATACTCACCTTGCGCGTTGAGGATCCACATCCATTCATCCTTATGTCTTGAGAGACTGAGTGGTATTTGAAGAATGAGATTAGCGTCTCGTTGATTAAAGATTTCCTTGATCTGGTTTTCATTCCATCGATGATCCCGGATGAGCTCTGCGACAAACTGTACTTGTGTGTTGGTATGTGTTTGAATGTATGGGTCATCATCATCCATTAGCCATGGGTCACTCCATATATGGATTTTTTGTCCATCACCTACTCTTCGTCGACAACCAGGAATCAGTATTGCTTTTGCTTGATGGATGCTTCTCCAGATCTGCGATGGATTGTGGCCCAACTCTGCTGAGAAGAAATCAGTCCGGGGAAAATATCTAGCTTTAAGGATGGTTGCTGCAATTGACTCCGGATACTTGAGAATCCGCCATCCTTGTTTTGCCAGAAGAGCTAAGTTAAATTGCCTCAAATCTCGATAGCCCAAACCTCCATAAATCTTTGGAATGGCTAACCTCTGCCATCTTAACCATCGTATACCCTGACTGCCTCTTCCTCCATTGTGCCAAAAAAAGCCATTCATCAATTTCTCTAGCTCCTTACAAGTATCCAAAGGTAATAAAAACAGGGACATAAGATAATTCGGCATAGCCTGTGCAACTGTTCGCAACAGTATATCCTTCCCAGCTTTCGATACAGCTGTAAGATAATTGACATATCACCGTCTTCAGTGCAGGAGTAGTATTTGGAGTAAAGGAAATACCCGATTTGTCTAGATTGATTTTTTGGCCCGATGCATTCTCATACAGCTGTAGGATAGTTCTCAATTGTAGTGTTTCCTCTTGTGTTGCCCGAACAAAGAATATAGCATCATCTGCAAAGAACAAATGTGATACCGGAGGCGCTCCTCTTGCTACTACTGTCCCATGGATGCGTCCTTGTGTTTGTAGTTTTTGAAGGCTAGCTGATAATCCCTCTGCACATATAATGAATAAGTAAGGAGACAGTGGGTCACCTTGTCGCAAACCTCAACTAGGAATCAAAGGTCCGTATTCTTCCTTTCCTCAAGTGAAAAAATAGGAGACCGATGTGACAATGTGCATAAGCTTTGAAACCCATATATCGTTAAATCCCAGTTTTAACATGATTTGCCGCAAATACTCCCATTCAATTCTATCGTACGCTTTGCTCATATCAGTCTTCAATGCTAGATAACCCATCTTGCCTTGCGTCTTCCGTTTAAAAGAATGTAAAAGCTCATAAGCTACAATTATGTTATCTGTAATCAAACGATTTGGGATAAAAGCGCTTTGCGTATCCGAAACAATCTGAGGCAGAATCTGTTTTAATCTATTGGCCAATGCTTTGCAAACTATACGATCTGTGACATTGCTCAACGATATCGGTCGCAAATCAGCTATTACTTCTGGCGTTTTCTTCTTTGGTATAAGAATAACATTTGTTCTGTTCATGCCTGGCTTAGGTGCATCCCCGTTTAACGTCTTAAGACATTCTCTTGTGACCTCCTCACCCACGATATCCCAATATGTTTGGAAAAATCCCGGGTTGAAACCATCAGGCCCCGGAGATTTATCCGGATGCATGGAGAATAATGCCTGACGCACCTCCTCTGCCGTAAATGGAGCCACTAAAAAGTCATTCTGAAGAGAGGTTACTTTACAGGCCACATTGTCTAGAATCGGATTGATATTTCCACATGAAGAGGTGAAGAGTTGTCGATAATAATCCATCAACATATTCGGTAAGCCAGATTCCCAGTCGACCCATTCCCCATTCTGATTCTTGAGCTGTGAAATGAAGTTTTTCCGATGCTTGTGGGAGGCCATCAGGTGAAAGAATTTGGAATTAGAGTCCCCTTCAGCAAGCCAGTGTTGTTTGGTTCTTTGTTTCCAGTATATTTCATGTTGTAAAAGGAGATCACTGTACTGTTTCTCAAGGTCTCGTAGTATTTCCCTATTTATTATTGGTTGTCGACGCACCCTTGCCATCTGTTGTTTAACTATATTAAGTCGTTGATGAAAGTCTTGTGTTAGCGATGTTGCCCATGCTTGTAGCTCTTCAGAACAAGAACGAAGTTTGTCTTGGAGAGGACAGGTATAATATTGCATCCAACTCTTACTGATTCTTTGTCGGCATGCATCTTCTAAAGTCCATGCGTTTTCGAAACGAAACCACCTCTGTACGTATTTCTGCAATTGTACTCCCAAGGAGAGGAAGAGTGGTAAATGATCAGATGATATAGCTTGTAAAACATGAACTCTTGCCATTGAAAAAATTGAAGACCACTCAATTGTCCCAACTGCCCTATCCAGTCGTTCCCTCACAAAATCAGATTCAGAGCGTCTATTTTCCCAAGTAAATCGAGAGCCCTCTGCCCCCAAATCATGTAGTTGACAATCCATGAGCGCCTGTCTAAAACCCTCCATCAGTGATCGAGGATGAGTATGATGCCCTTGTTTCTCCGAAGGAAACATGATATCATTGAAATCACCAATAACACACCAGGGTAGAGGCGAGTCATTATGTAATTTTCTAAGTAACTCCCAGCCCATACGTCGATTATACCGCTCAGGGAATCCATAAAAGCCCGTCAACCTCCAACGTCTAAGTCCTTCAATACATACCACCACATCAATATGATTCTGAGAGTAGCTCAATAACTGGGCCATGTCTTTTGTTTTCCATAATAGAGCCAAACCGCCTCTGTTTCCAATAGGGTCAACCACAAACATACCACTAAATCCGAACTTAACTTTAATTGATACAAGTTTGTCTCTAGTAATTTTAGTTTCCATCAGGAAAATAAAATTGGGTTTCTTTTCGGACACCATGTCCTTTAATGCCCGGACTGTTCGGGGGTTCCCAAGCCCCCGACAGTTCCAGCTTAATGTACTCATAGCTGTCGGTGGGCTTCGGAAACAAAGCCCACCAAAGTCAAGTTTTTTGGCCCAGCCTCAAAGGTACTTGGGATAAATTCCTCCTCCATGTCAACATGTGTGGACGCTGTTTCTTCTTGGAGACGTCTGCGTTTAGGATCCGTGACCATAATTGTGTCCGTTGTAAGATAGGGCAAGACGGCAACATTTTCGGAAATCCCCTCTGTCACGCCATGAGATTGATTCTGATCATTAAGAATCCGTGATCCACCACTGATTTGCTGAGGAGAAAAGATTTGAATCCCCTGATTTTCTGCCGAGATATTAGTCTTGTTCATATCCGGAGATATCGCCGGATTTGCTACAGGTATCGCCGGGGTTGCTGCAGTATTGTCCTTGAAAGCTGTCGGAATATCATTTTCTGACCGTAGCCATCGATCTCCGATCTGCATTGTGCGTCTGGATTCCGCTTTCAACCACGGGCCATACGCAAACCGTTCTCTAGGAATTTGAGGGTGATCATATAAAAGAGGGCAAAATCGATCTGTGTGTCCTACAATGCCACAGAAGTAACAAAAGGTATTTAATCTTTCATATTTGAAGTCCAGGCAAACTTTGTCCCCTTGTGGTCGCTTCACAAACAATTTGCGCTTGAGAGGTTTTCTGATATCAATTGTCACTCTAATTCGCATGAAATCTCGCCAGCTATTCAAGAAGTTTCGGGGGTCGGATTCCACATGGGTTCCAATGTAGTTGCCAGCATCCACTGCAATTCTTTCCGACATAAAACCATTAGGAATATTATGAATTTGAACCCATAATTCTAAATAAACCAGTTCAACTTGGCGAGGATTCTCATGAGGTTGTAGTCGGTGTAAAAGAATAGGAATCTGTTGATAATTCCATGGACCATCTCGTAAAACTCTGTCCACATCGAGGGAATGGAAAAACTGGAAAATGAAGGTATTGTTTCCTAGTTCTTTGATCAGAACTCCCTTTCCAGGACGCCATACACTAGCCATAATCAGTTGGAATACCGGAAAGTTTATCATCTTCTCGGTTACCAATCTCCCTACAACACAGTGTTGCCATTCAATCCCTGTTGCCCCCTGATCTCCAATAGTTGTGTCCTCCGTATATTCCAATATACCTTCGTCCTCCTCCATGTTCAGGCGATGATATATATCATTCACCAATCGGTCCTCGTCGTATGCCATGACCCTAGAAAAAAAACGAAACGGTGACAAGCTGTGCGACAGAAACTACCAGTAGTAGAAAAACAGACGAGCTAAACGATCGTAGATTTGTTTAAAAGAAAAATGAAAAACTTGTTATCTAGAAACAAGAGAGAGAGATCTCGACATAGCGAGATAGAACCTATTTTTTATTAACGCTTGTGAAAATTGGTGCAATCAAGTCCAACTTGATTAAATTAACTTTGCTCTCTTCTACCCATTCTATATGTGAGACCCAATAAGTTCCTA
>JAOSBK010000001.1:31243788-31262593 GCA_027568895.1 Erythroxylum shatona | reverse complement strand
TAATTAATTTCGTATAATAAAATTAATAATATTAATAATAAAAAGAATAATAATAAGTAGAAAATTTATAACAATAAATAATAATAATAATAATGATAATAATAATAATAATAAGTTTATAATAAAAATAAAAATAAAAATAAAAATAAAAATAATTAATTTCGTATAATAAAATTTATAAAATAATAATATTAATAATATTAATAATAATAAAAATAATAATAAGTAGAAAATTTATAACAATGATTAATAATAATAATAACAATAATTAATAATAATAATAATAACAATAATTAATAATAATAATAATGACGACCACGAGGAGGGGTTTAATAATATAATTAAGAATAAAAAATTGCTTATAGAAGGAAAGATATTTCTGAAAGTTGCTTGTATATTTTATTTCAGAGACAGAACAAGAAATCTTGTACTACAGTCTTGAAAGGAATAAAAATTTCTGTGCCTGTGCTCTGGAGTCGGGGAAAAAAATTGGTAAGGATAGCAAGCAAATACTATCGAGCACAAAACTTTTGTATCCCTATCATCTGCCACCCATAAAGACATAAACCAAACACTACGTAAGAATATCCGGGGAGAGGAGACAAGAATCGAGAATATCCAGGCGTGGTCGTAAAGGAAGCAGCAGAATGTCAACTACATGATTTCATGCTTTCTTGATGTTAGTTTGATCCAAGATAGTCCTTGGGGTAGGCTTTATGTATTTGGATCAGTTAAACACATATACTTTCTCATCAAGATTACACGATCATTTTTGTGCTTTGCACAGCAAAAAGCCTTAAAGTGAACAAAGTGTATCGTCTTTTCGATGAATTATATTTACAGCTTGAGAAAAAGTTCATATGCTTATGCTGTTACACCAAGGAAGAAAAAATGGAGAAGAGCTTCACCTTCTTTATCCTTGACGAACCCACATCCTGACATAACAGATACAGTTTTGTGTCATGAGAAGCCTGTGAAGAAGTCTTTGGCTAATATTAGATAACGAGGAATAGTCAAGGGTAGAGAATTATGCAGCTTTCAGCTTCTGAAACATGCGCTTGCCATAATCTTCAGAGAAAAGCATGCTGTTTGGAGAAAGAATCCGTTGAAGAGAAAGAAAGAAACGAGTCTGAAAAAGGGTAGAAAAGAAAGAACGAATTAACACAACAATCGACAACCATTTTCAACCGAGTTCATGAACTTTCACATGTAAGAGTTCCAGGGAATGCTGTTCTTACCCACTGAAAGACAACCAGGGTATACCAACAGCCTGGTAAACCATACCCTCTGCTACTTACAAGCTGGTTTAGAAAAACATTGACATGTTTGTAAATGCAGGGAAAGAACAAGAAATATGATCCCAAAAGATTAAGGAAACAGTCACCTACCAACAGCAACAGAGCTCCCAGAGCAAAGCATCCGCTCATCGACAAGCTAATAAATTTTAGATCTTGTCCAGCCTGCAAAGTAAACAAATGAATGCAGAGTGTCAAGTAGCTACAAAAATTAAAATACCAATCTACTTATCATGATTTCGGATTTTCTGGAAGCATTTTTTCTTTGACAGGTCTGTACTTTGAATAAGCCAAACGTACCAGTAATATTCCCTCAAGGCTAAGAATGCAGGGAGTTATAGTTAGTGAACAGAAGTATGGGATCACCACCTTACGCATCTGTACAAGCAATAAGAATCTCATATGAAGCAATAACAGAACCTGAAAGTTAAATTACAGCCTTTATATATAAATGGTGTATATATCTATCTGTTTCTTTAAATATACTTGCAATTTATACCGAGTCCATCTTCATGCTTTGTGTGTGACATGCAATTTGGATATGGATATCAATTTAGGACAGACTGATATGATCATTAATCCAAGAGAAATAGCTGCACTCAGAGATTGAAATTAAAGACAGACAGTCTTGGTGACGTTACTCGAATAAAGTATATTGTTGACCACCGATCGAAAGAATAACTATCACGAACGAGATAGCCCTTCAACGTTATGACCCCATAGTATTCACAGACAAAATGAATGAATCAATTCTGAAACTCCTGCAGAAGAAGAACCAACCTCCTGTATAACATTCTGATCAGTTGTGAAGATATTGGGGAACAACGAAGGAATAGCTGTTCCAACAATACCTAACATCAATCCAAAGATAGCTCCAATGATTGTCAATGATTTCATTAGCATTTGAGCCTGTCAAATAGTGATAAACTTTGTAAGATGCTCCCCATCTACATGGATTGCATTCCAAAATGAAAACTTGAAGCTGCTCTTAATGTCACATGAGCATGTTTTTCAAGGAAGCAATCACCATGTGTACGGAGAAGATTATGGAAAATAAGTTTCACCTAACCTTTACCAAACTTCGATTCTTTCCATCGATCAACTCTGGCATGAATGACTGTGCAGTTTGACATAGAGGCTCGCCCCAAACTGTACACATGAAGAATACTTGAACCATAACCTAGAGTGAACCAAGATCGTCAGTTTTGACAGGTAGTCAGTACAACATTGGAAAAACAACAAGAGCAAGCACAACAAACCTGATGAGCAGCCAAGGTGAGTGTCCCCATTGATGTAGCAAAATATACAATGAGAGCGTAGAAAGTTACCTAAAAAGTAAATGTATCAGATGCAAAAGAGTAATAACAGTAAAGGATCAAAGCCAGAGTCAAGAAATGTGTGATAAACCTTGGACATCATCACTATAAACACTGGAGCAGCAATTCTAAATATAGTCATGAGGTCTGCAAATGATGGAACAGAGATGGCATATCCACTGTATCCTTTCTTATTCAATGAGTCAATCATCATGTAGCCTGCAACAACCTGAAGTACACAACACCAACTTGGAATCCAAAAGAAGGCGGGTAACTGGGAACTGCACTTGACTAGGATAACAAGTAACCTAGCGGATGAAAATGTATACTGGAGTGCTTACTTGCGAAACCATTGTTGCCCATGCTGCACCAGCTATTCCATAGTTCAGAAATCTGCACAGCACTATATCACCAATGCCATTTATAACACTTGCCACTATTAAAGCCTTCAATGGTCCCCATGAGTCTTTCATTCCAAGGCTGAAAAACAGAAACCGTGTAGATACCACAGAGTTTAATAGATACAGCAGGCGCACTTCTAATAAATTGCACCAGAAACTGATCACCAAATTCAGGGCTGCCGACTTATTTTAGGAGATAATACAATGTAATTATACCTTGCGCTTTGAGCTACCCATCCGATAAGAATTGCAGGCCATGCTACACCTCGAATCTACCAATCAAAACTTTTGGCTATTAGAAGAGTTCCAAGCAGGAGAATGGTTTTCATTATAGCTTATCAAGGGATATTTAAGGTTGAAGATTGAATAAGCATCCATGGATATGTGATCAGAATCTAATAAATAGTCCGGCATCAAACTCTGGTTCAGACCTCCATGTTATCTACTGGACTTCCCAATGTCAAGTTACTTTCTTTTATCACTCTTTTGGTAAAGCATGCAAATCCAGATTGCATTGCATCAAACCTTTTTTTATAACACCAGTGCTAATCTCACCTCTTCCTTCCTAGTCTTTAATTCTGATTCTAACTCCATTCAAAGGGTGCCATTTACTAGAGAAACTACACCTTGGGTCATCGATGTCCAAGTTCAAACATGAGGCTACAAGCCTATAGGTATGCACAGAAAATTCCTCTTCCTGGAGCAATATAGTATGATTTGGCATCCTATATTCTACCTAGCCTATCCCAATCTACTTTTAGTAGTTGGATTGACCTTAAACCCAAGACGGCTACCAGGTAAGTAAGCCAAAAAAAAAGCAATAATTTACTGAAAAGATTAGACCTGGACATATGAGTTTGCAATAGGAACAAGATGCGAATTATTTGGCCCTATAAAAGCTGAAAAACAAAGAAGGTGAAGCAGTGATCAGTCAGCTTTATTTCTTAAAATTGCACATAATCCTTCTACTTTCTTCAAAAAAATACCAACTCAGTAGATTCCCTGTTTAGTACCAGCTAGTGCTGAACGGCCAAAGAACTTGGTGAGTAATAGCATGAAGAAGCCACAAGTCAGCCCAATGAAAAGCAAGATAGATATTTGATGTTGTACTGCATCTTTATCCTGCAATACTATAACATAGTCAAATCAAGTCCACCTATCCCGAGGAAAAGGAAAACGAATAGTTCAAGAATTTAACCTGTTTGGCCAGGGAATTGGCAACCATATTCGAAGTAGAAATAGCAAGGAACATGAAGATATAGCATGTACTGTCACACAAAACTGTCCCAGGACCTGTTCAATCCAAAACTGAACGATGAATAACCAATCTAACCAGAACCCAGTTGAACTTACCTTGCATATTGACTGCCTGAACTAAATATTTAAGAAAATTTTCCAAATATAAGTCCACACTATGTCACAGCTCTTCAGTAAGTGGAAATCAAGTTATTGAAAGTCCCAAAGAAGTACCTAAAGCAGCGAGCTCAATCGAGCTTCCTTGACCAATAACTGCTGTGTCAATAAGACTCATCAACGGGCCACATAGCCAAAGCCCAAGAGCTGGTCCTGTGAACGTGACAATCTCTTTCATTTGTTCCCATAAGCTCACATTCTCCAACCCTCCACTGCTCACCTCCATTTTCATCTCCTCCACCACATCCTCCTTATCTTCTTCTTTGAAGTAAGAAACTGAAGTAACACCACAGTCATTTGTAGTGCTGGCGATAAGTTCTTGACCAGAACTCATACAACCTGCTAAAAGTCTAGTCTTTAATAAGACTTGGCCATATTTTGGATTCAGCAGAGAGACATGGGAGTTAGGTGTAGATAAATGGAAAGGTTTGCTTTTGAAGAACATTAAGGACTTGGAAAGGAATCTAGGATCTGAGCTATGGCGAGGAAGGTGAGAAGAGTGAACTAAAGAGTGAGTTTGCATCTTCCAAGAAGAACTTGTTAGTAGCAGAAACAAGGAGGAATGCAGGAAGAGATAGAAGTAGACTGGATTGAGGGGCTAGACTAGAGACAATAGTGACTTTTCTGATGTTAGCACAAGGAATGAACAATTGAGGAGGAGACAGAACAAACGTGTTTGTTTTGTTTCATGGAACTTAAGAGAGCCACAAATGTACTTTGCCACCTGACGGCTGATGATTTATGTCCTTTTTCCAGTTTCACTCTGTAAGACTTTTACATTACTCAATCTTGGAAAAACTGTACTTTAAAACTTGGGAGTAAAAGTTTTTTCTTTCTTATTTCGTAAAGGACTTATCGAACTTAAACACGAATTAGCTTAAACGCAGATGACTTAAGAATGTCTTCTTATAATTAGAACCTTTTAAGATATTTTGTGAGAAAAAATAAAAAAAAACATTTTCTTACTATATTTTAAGTTAACTGATTGAAAAACTCTAGTTTGTTCTAGGTTTAGCATTGGACTGAATTGAACCAGACTCGAGTTTGAAAATTTATGTTTTGGTTTAGACTTATTTCAATTTTCAATTAGGCAAGAGACTCACATTCCAAGCTCGAGTCCAATCAGAACTAAGTCACAAAAACTTGATTGTGCTAAGATCAAGCCTGATTAGTTTTTAATTTTTGCTTGAAATTTGGATTGGGTTCGGCTAAAAATATCATCTATAGTTTAATTAAATTTTATTAAATTTCTTTAAAAGAATTATAATTTTTTATGTTTTGTGAAAAATCTAAATTTAATCTCTTTATTAATTTCATTCATTTGCATTTTTTGTTTTTAATATATATGACACTTCACATGAACAATTAAATATTAGAGATTAATATAATAATTTTATTATTTATTAAATATAACTAAGATTAAAATACAATATAAAGAAAGGTCACGGAACTTAGCCTTAACTCGATCATACAGACCTAGGTGTAATTTTGGTATTTAACTAAATCTAGCTTCGAGCCATTTAAGTCAATTTTCTTAAACTTGATTTGATTAGAGATAACAATAGATCGAGCCAAGCTCGGCTTGACTCATGAAGTCCCCGACACATGACTCGATTCGATCAATTTATTTTTAATTAAAAAATAATATCATTTTATCGTTCTCAGTCAAGTCAAAAAATTCCAACTCATGGCTCATTTCCGGACCCAATCGTCGTCATCCCTCTGAATATGTGTAAACTTAAACTTTTATTAAATCGAACAGGATCATCTGGTATTAGTATTCACTAAGTACAATTCTCTAAATAATGTCATTTTAAATTATCAGATTATCTGCACGTGGTTCTATTAAAAACAACCTCTCAGAGGTAAGGCTGTGTACTATCAGATATTTCCAGACTTCATTTCACTACAGAATTTCGGGGTATGACAATAATGACGACTAACTAAGGATTGTCTAAAATGACAATATTTTAGAAAATTTATCTAAACTATGTCGTTTTGCAATAAATGTTTGGATTGTTCAAAATAGGTCTTGGGCTTGCCTCCAAGCTTAAGTCAGTTAAAATTTGATCCAACTCAAATTTAATGGACTGAATTTGG
The DNA here is from genome assembly GCA_027568895.1 of Erythroxylum shatona. Classification (NCBI taxonomy): domain Eukaryota; kingdom Viridiplantae; phylum Streptophyta; class Magnoliopsida; order Malpighiales; family Erythroxylaceae; genus Erythroxylum; species Erythroxylum shatona. The sequence goes on along the minus strand of JAOSBK010000001.1, from coordinate 31,256,068 downwards.
TTAAACTTTTGGAGGATAAATAAGTACTTTTTTCTATCGTAAAAGTTGTTTTTAAGAAAAATAAGTGTTAATTTTCAAAAAAAAGAAAAATGAGTGCTTGACTGTAAAATAAAAAAATACTTTTTTAGTAGATATAATTTTTTTGGCAACCAAAATACAGTTTTTTAAAAAATTTAAATTTGGAGCTTCTAAAAAATGCATATTTTCAGGTAAATTTTTTAAATTAATTAATGATCCTATTTTTAGTTCCTTTTATCCTTATATTTTACACATAATTTTCATAATACTCACAAACTTATCTTCATTTTATTTTAGGATTTATATAATTGTGACGGTGATCACGTTATTCTTCATAAATCTTTACACAGAACCAAGAAAAGCACGAGGAAAATGAAGACTAAAGAAGAAATATGTGTTAGTGTCTGAGAGTGTTCGAAGAAGGAGACAAGGAGGAGCTCTCGAAGGTTCACACACTGACAGACACAAATGAAACAAAGACTCATCCATGTGACAACAAACAAAACCATCATCTACTGAAGTCAATACGCTGTCGTGGTACTTACAAGATGAAGCAAGTTAAAACATAAGTGACTTTAAGTCACTTGCATGTTGTCTGAGCAAAGAAAGGCAATACGCAGTCATCCTTCATCCAGGTCACAAGCATAGTACATTTATTTAACACTGTCGTATTACATGCTTCAAAGAGACAAAACGCAGGTGTAGTCAGTATAAAACGTAGGTGCAACATCAGAGGCAATTTAAAAGACAGCCTACACATCAAAATGCAGAGGATCATTTATACTTGTAACGTGAGGAGCAGTTGTAGACAATCACAAGTTTTATCCGAAAGACATCTTCTTCCTTCAGATATAAAAAGCAGAAGCATCACAGTCAGACAAAGAACAACACATACCAAAAATTTCAGTCTTCATTCACTTGTAATTTCAGTCTTTGAGAGTGCAAAATAATCAGTGTGAGGGAAAGAGATCAAATAGTGCTAGAGTGCCAACCTGTTTTGGGTACTAGTGAGTTTGAGAGGCTCTTGTTGCAGGTTTTCAAAGAACACTCAATCTTTGTATCTTCTTCTCCACTTTCTTCTGCATTAGTGAAATTTCTACACCACTAACAAGTGGGAACCTTGGATGTAGATAGTCTTTGACTATCGAACCAAGTAAAACTTGTGTCTTCTTTATTTTCTGCAATTGATTTACATCTGCAAAGTTAACCAAGCTTTATCAGTATTTGTGTTTGAAAGATAACAGAGCAGTAGCTATATCCCAACAATAATATTATTTGACTTTTGTATATGTTTTAATATTTATTTTTGATATTATTTTTCTTTATGTTATAATTCATATAAAAGATTTGATTAGATATATTTTCATTTATGTTTCATATGGGTTAAAATATATAATAATTAATAAATTGTAATTCACGTATTGTTTAATACACTTTTAAATAATATTTATATGCAAAAATAATTTTATTACAAAATACAATATAATTAAAATTAATAAAAGTAATTTTTATTTTTATGTTGCCAAACAGTCTACTGTACGAAACTTTTTTAAAAAAGTTATTTTTTTAATTAACAGTTAAACAGTCAATTAATTTTTTAAAAAAACGTTTCTAAAAAAAACTTTACTGATAAAAACTCTACTGATATAAATCCATCCAAACAGAAAATAAGACTACTTTTGCTAAGTCAAATTACTCATTGTAACTATTCTACTTCATTGGAATCAAACTTGTCATTTAATCTGCAGTTTAATAAATTTCTGTAAAGAAATTTAAGCAGAAAGAAAAAGAAAGGACATGGATCCAACTGCATACTTCTTTAGAATTCGTCACACGCTGATCTTAAATCTGAATAGTTCGTGTACATGCATTTGTTATTGGACGAAGTATGTAATATACACTTCCACAATTGATAATCGCATTTTCAGCTGTGAAGAAAAATTTATCACAAGTTGAAAGCGGAGTGAATATCATTCTGTTTGATTCCTTGGGGAGAAATTGAATCTGATCTCCAGTAGCAACGGCCAGACACAGTCGTATCCTGTATTTTCCGGTTCCGGCCATCGGTAACGAGCAACAAACTTACCATTAGCAACAACCAAAGGATCCCATGTCCTCTGGTGCATTAAGCAGCTTTCAGCTTCTCAATTTTTTGGCGCCGCAGATCTTCGGAATACAGTATGCCGTCACGAGAAAGAAGTCGTTGGATAGCAGAGAAGAATCGAGCCTAAGAATATAAGGTTTTGTTAAATTAAGAACAAATTAGAAATGATTATGCAGATAATGCAATACTGAAATTTTGCTTTTAGTACCCATTGGAATGCTGCTAGTGCAAACCAACACCAAGAAAAACCGTATCCTCTGCTGCTTGCAAACTGACAGCAACAATAACAAGTGTGAACTTTAAATAGATTGGAAAAAAATGGTAAAAAGTGTGGGAATAGAGACCAAGAAGGTGATCTTTACCACGAGTATAAGAGATCCAAACAGAAAGCATCCTATCATTGAGAAGCTAAGAAATTTTAAATCCCGTCCAGCCTGTAAAATAAGCATGATTTTGTGCTCGTTACTACAGGCATGACATGTATCACAAAATGTAAGTGAATCAAAAAAGCAAGCCAGAGCCGGATGTTCTATCAGATTTTCGCTATAGAACATCTTCCTTTTCTTCTTTAACCATTCCATTTCCTTTGTAGTTCAAATAGTTCTAATTCTGATCGCTTCTTGTTGCTATTGGATAGGAACTACGGGTGAACGGCTTTTTTAGAGAGATTTGGACAGTCTACGGAGTAAATCCTGATGCTTCTAACGTTTAACTCAGATGGGCATCAAATTAAGATCCACCAAAAGAAAAGATCTATCTTGCTTAACTTCAGCAATTAGACTAGAAATCATCTGATTAACACAGTGCTGAGTAATGGAAGATAACAAGTGCAACATCAATCAAAGTCTTCAGATTGTATCAAGCATACCATCAATGTTCCCTCAAGGCTATGATTGATAGATGTCACAGTCAATCCCATGAAGAAAGGTAAAAGCACTTTGTGCATCTGCATGGAACAAGAAACCTGACGTCAACTGCTGTAAAATTTACATGATATTCAGAACTCAACTGCTCAGTTTACATTTCCACTCAAAATTCAAGGTAATGAAGCTGAAGAATACAAAGTCTCCCTCTTATTGATTTCGTTTGGGATATCTGTCTGGTTTAGAGCAAAGCAGTGATTGATATTAATGATTGACTCTGTGCCGCAGAAAAAAAAAATACTGAAACTAGATCATCCCAACAGAACAATGTTGAGAAACAAAATGAAGTAAAAGATCAAAAGCTGACCTCCTGGATGACCTTCTGGTCAGGTGTAAAGATATTTGGGAACAACCAAGGAACAGATGTCCCAAATATCCCTAAAACCAACCCCATGGTAGATCCAATAATCACAAGAGACTTTAGCAGCATTCGAGCCTGTTTTAGACTTCCTCTAACTCCATACATCAATTCAGGCATAAATGACTGTGCAGTTTGGGAGAGAGGTTCACCAAACACACTACACATGCCGTATGTTTGAAGCATGACCTACAAGGAACACATGGCAATGAATATCAGTGATAGAATAAAAGCATTAGAAAGTTAAACAGATAGAGAGAAGTAACTAAATCTACAAGTATAAGAATGTCTAACCTGATGAGCAGCCAGAGAATGTGTGCCCATCGATGTAGCGAAATATACTAGGAGGACATAAAAAACCACCTTTATTGCAAAAAAGACTTGGATTCAGGAGTTTGGAAGTGAAAATATGATATGAAACATATAGTATCAAATTGAAATGTAACCTTCGACATCATTGTTACAAACACTGGTGTAGCAAGCCCAACAATTGACAAAAGTTCTTTAGGCGTTGGAACAGAGAAGGCAAAAGCATTATATCCTTTCTTGTTCAATGCTTCAATCATCATCCAACCTGCAATAACCTTGAGTGCTTACGGAATAAGTGAGCATAAAAAAGAGTGCTGTACCTTGCACAATGCACAATGGTTTAATAGGAACATGGAATTGAGAATGAGAAGAAATAAAGAGCAATCAAGTACCTGTGACGCCATAGTTGCCCATGCAGCACCAGCAATCCCATAGCCTAAATAACTGCAGAGGAGTATATCACCAACACCATTTACCACGCTAGCAACTGCCAAAGCCTTCAAAGGTCCCCAAGAATCTTTCATGCCAAGACTATAAACCAGAAAGATAATGTATTAGACCAAAGCTAACCAAGCAAGCCTCAATTATGTTTCATAAACCAAAAGGAATAGCAAAAAAGCACATGAAGAATGAGTGGCCATGGATCAAATTCAAAAAAGGAAGCTAATATGTAACAAAAAACTGATAGCCTTAGTTGGAAAGGCAGTGGCATGATTCTAAAGTGAATATGCATGAGAGAATAATTCTAACACAAAAGCAGTCAATTTAAATATTGTGGGAGACTGATTAGTAACTTTTTTACCAAGTCATACACAACCTAAAAGAAAGATTTTCTGTCAAACACAGCCAGCACATTTCAACCTCGAGTAAAAGGTCCAAATATGTAGCAGGGGATAGGCATAATGTGCATAGGCATCAAATATGTAGCAGGGGATAGGCATAATGTGCATAGGCATCACATAATCACATGCGGATCTGGCAGAGCAGAAGGGTCTAAGAAAAGCCAGCACATGAAATAATCATAAAATGAGACAATAAGGGCACTGCATAAGTGACTACACCAATGACCTATTGGTTCCCAAGCATATACAATATGAAAGAGATGTTACTTTAAATAAATGTTTAGTTTCACCTTGCACTTTGAGCAACCCATCCAACAAGCACTGAAGGCCATGCAAAGCCTCTAATCTACCAACAGAAAAACTCCATTCAGTAAAATACTAGAATAGCTGAGCACAGAACGGATCCCCTCAGCTGGTGAAGAGCATCAAATTGAGAGTTACACTATTGCTAATTGAGAAGATATCAATATTCCCTTTCATCAGCAAACTAAATATTCAGAAAATAACATAAACCTGAACGTATGTATTGGCAGCAGATACAATTTCTGCATTTTTAGACCCAGTAAAAGCTGCAAACAAAACGCAAAAAAGTAATAAATTACATTAAATTAATTTAGACTTTACTTTTCATGATAAGTGCAAATACCAACAACAACCAGAAGAAGCCAAAAACACTATCTGCTTTTTCTATATGATAAATCAAACACTTTACCAGTCTTGATTACCAGTTAGTGCCCATGAACCAAAGAACTTCGTAAAGATAAACATCATGATGCCACAACTAAGTCCAACAAAAAGAAGAGTGGATATTTGATGCTGCACTTCACTCTTGTCCTGCAAAATACTATCTATTTAAACATCACAGCAAACCATTATCAAAAAGATTACCCAGTGATCAAAGAAATGATGCAACTACAAACACGGTTAATGATCTAAAGAAACCAAGTAACTAGAATAATCTACGGAATATAGAAAGTTAAAGCGGAGAACAATTTCCAAATAACAACATAATTACTCTAATTCAGTTCAAATCATGTCACTTTCTTTGCGGCCTGTACCTTAATTATTATTAACAGCACAAATGCAGTTCGTGCAACAAGTTAAGGCCACGTTGATACACATACAATTCTGAGAACATCATTCTACTTTAACTATTACATAAACTAACCACTCGGGCAAGGGAAGTGGCGACCATATTCGAAGTGGCAACTGAGAGGAACATGAACACGTAACTTATATAATCACAAAGAACCGTCCCAGGGCCTGCGCACCCAAAACCAAAACACATTAAACTTGATTAATTGCTCTAACCAAAACAAGCATACGTAACAACAACTAAATTCCGAACAGAAGTTTCAGGGAAATCCAACAGATAAGAACAAAAGAGAGGAAATGAGACTGTACCCAAAGCAGCAAGTTCAATGGAACTGCACTGACCAATAACAGCAGTGTCAATGAGACTCATCAAAGGCCCACATAGCCAAAGCCCCGTGGCTGGTCCAGTAAAAATCACAATCTCTTTAATTTGATCCCATATGCTCCGATTCTCTAATCCGTTTCTCTTAACCTCAGTTTCCGTAGCTTCCTCTCCATCCTCTTCGTCCAACGACGACACTGAAGCCAAAAGACTCTCACTTTCACTACCCTCAACCCAATTTTCGCTCCGACCAACGCATTTCCACAAAAACCGACCCCGCCGATTCCTCGGCGACAAAAGCCTCAATCTAGAACCGTAAACGCGAGGCGCGAGTGAAACGATAGGTGGTTTCTTAAAAACTACCGAAGATTGAGATCTAAATCTCAAATAAACGCTTTGAACAGAGACGAACGAAGAGCGAGATAGGGTTTCGACCTCCATTACTGGGTCTACGAGATTACAGAGAACATGAGACGCTTTGAATTGAATTTAAATCCAATGGAGCCAAAGTTGCAGACAATGTAGAGAGATGCCTTCTCCAACCATGCGAGTCCCGACAAAGGAGTGAGATGTTGCGGGGATTTGTAAAACTAGATTACCCGTCAAAAAGGGGCATGTCTGGACCAATCTGATCCGTCGGATTGTAGGAACCTTTTTTCACGTGGAAAAGATTCACCACGTTGGCTTAAAATTAGAGCACCCAGATGTGACGAATAAGTTAATTAATTAAATAATTAATCGAATTTTTTATTTGATTTTTAATTATTAATTTTATCAAAAAGGATTTAGTTCAAACCTTCTCAAACGACATTGAATCAATATTTTTAAATTTAAGTTTGATTCGAAAATCCACGAACTCATATGTTTTTGAACATGTTCAATGTTTAATCATTTAGGTAGATTTGATAATCAATCAAACTAAACCCAATTTGATACATGATCGAGTCTAATTTGAAACTTAAATGAATTTGCGTTACGCTGTCGTAACTTGAGCATGGTAAGTAAAATAATACTCCCTCCTATCCAAAATAAAAGTCGTTTTAAAGGGATTATAATTATTCAAAATAAGTGTCGTTCACGATTTTTCATTCATGTTTATAATTTTATTTCCAAAATTGCCCTTTAATTTTTCTCACATCGTAATTATACATATTACATTTTCAAGATAATTCAACATGCAATTAATAAGGGTATATCAAACATTTCACTAGCTTTCTTAATAAGTGTGCATCTCTCTAAAACGACTTTTATTTTAGATAGGAGACAATATTGTTTTGATTAGACAGTTCACCCAATTGAGTTTTTTTCAACCGATCTCTCAAGCCATCTAAATTGAATTAAATTAGATTTAACTTGTTGATTTAAAATTAGATCGAGCTTAAATTCAAATGTCATGTCTATATTTGAGTTAGAACGTGTATGGTTATACGGGCTTCAAGCCCTAAAGTTAATTTTGATTTGATTGAGCTTACTTCAAGGACCATTAGATCTAATTGGACCGTTTGGTCCAATTTTATCAAGTTCAAACTTGGACTTTGGATCCAATTATGTATCAAAATCTATACGATTACATACTAAAGACATTGTTTTAATCACTTTGTAGATATTTTAAGTGAGCTCATATCTTCAACCTACCGTCAATTGGTCACACAAGATAAGAGCAATTAAGAGTTACACAAATTGCTCTTAATTTTAGAAGTGGATCGATTGACGGTAGGGTGACAAATTGCTCTTAATTTTAGAAGTGGACCAATTGATGGTAGGTTGAAGGTAAGAGTCACACAAATTGCAACTCACTTAAAATATCGACAATGTGATTTCTTAATTTTTGAAAATTTAAAATTATGTAATGATTATTTAAATCAATTTTATTATTTTAGTTTAAATTATTAATTTAATAAATGACTTTTTAAAAAAGGTATTTATAAGTTAATATATATGTATGTGTGAGATTACAGTGTCTAATATAAATTTAAATAATAATAATTACAGAATTTCTTATTTTAAATTCAACTGGAAATTTGAGAATAATGTATTTTCAATATAGGTTAAGGATTTAGTCTCTGTTTAGTTGGATTTATGTCAATTGAGTTTTTATTAATAGAGTTTTTTTTTCTTAAAAGAACTTTTCTAAGAGACTAGTTGACTATTTAACTGTCATTTAAAAAAGAGATTTTTTGAAAGAGCTTCATACAATAAACTGTTTGACAACATAAAAAAATATTTTTAATTTTAACTATATTTTATTTGTAATAAAAATTATTTATGCATATAAATATTATTTAAAATATATTAAACAATATGCAAGAGATTAGAGAAGATAGGTTTGCAACATAAAAGTAAAGATGAGTTTATGGGTATTGTGAGAATTATATGTAAAATACAAGGACAAAAATGACTAAAAAATAGGTTCATTAATTGATCTAAAAATCTACTTAAAAAATTACTTGAGATGATTTTTTGAGAAACTTCAAATTTAATATTCTTAAAAAAGTGTATTTTGGCTGCTAAAAAATCATATTTATTAAAGAAGTATTTTTTTATTTGACAGTCAAACACTTATTTTTCTTACAGAAGGCTTTTATGGTGAAGAAAATTACTTATTGATATTCCAAAAACTAATCCAAACATATACTTAATATATTCAATCTATAATGACCTAATTTTCCTGTTTTTCTGTTTTGTACCTAACGAGGTTGGGCATAATTCCATCAGCCTCTTTGCCAACAACCCATCTTCGGTGCTCCATTTTCCTTTCCTTTACTAAAGTGTTTGACGAGAACGTCCACTTCACATAGACTAAGAAGACATTAATCAAATCCGCCTAATTAGGTATATGAGATCACTCTAGGAATATTTTATTTTCTGGTTTTTTTTATATGAGATAACTCTAGGAATATTTTATTTTATGTTTTTTATTTATATAACAAAAAAATCTTGAACATTACTTTTTGAGTTTATATTAAGTAGAAATTTCAACATTATTATTCAAAAAAATCAATAATGTTAAATCACATGTTTTAAATAATAGGATAAAGAAATTATCTACCAATAACCTCAATGTGTAGGACAAATCGCAATAAAGTTACACGCACAATTACACACTCAAAACGTCAAAAAAAAGAAAAACGACATAAATATTTGACGAGGTTGGGTTAATGATGTCTATGTCGCAAGAACAGAGAGAATTTTACTATTTAGAAAAGATACAAATGAAATCCGTACAAATATAAATCCCTTGTATGTCCCAAACTAAACTGATCTTACCAAACTAGTTCCAACACAGATTTTTGTTTTTCTCTAATTTGGATTGACTGTGAGCTTATCGGGTTGGGTCGCTATTCAGATCTATTAAATTTTAAGACAAAATAATAACACCAATCAAGAAATAAAAAGGCAAAAGGGTAAATTTTGACCCTAAATTTTACACCAATCGATAACTTTAATCCTACCATTATACCGTAAATAATTATAACTATAATATTTCGAAAACGATAAATTTTGATTTCACCTTAACAGAAAATTTAAACTCCCCTATTAAGTGTCACGTCAATTGACATTTTTAAAATATTTTTATTATTTTTGTAGGGCGTTTATGTTACTTGGACTTACATTTTAAAAAAATATTAAAAATTTAATTTATTTATAAATACGAAACTCACTCTTTTTATTTAATTTATTTATAATTTTAATCTACTATCTCCCCCTCTTCTTCTATTCTGGCAGCTGTACCAATATTTCTGATCTAACAAAAAATCGTACCAGAAACTACCATTGGTAGTAGATGAAGGCATCGATCACAGGAGTTTATTTAATGTGATGACTTTTTGTGCGTACTGAATACTGATCGCTTTTTTGAGAAGCTGATTGAGATCAAACTATAATTTACCTCTCTCATATAATATCGAGTCAGAATATAAAGACGCTTAAAATGGGCGTTTCACCGTTTGATTCCAAGAAGGCATCGATCATGATTGACCACTACAAGCCATCATCAAGTACGATACGCGATGCTCTGAAACCATTAACAAGCACAGATTCCAAGACCTTTTTGCACGATCAGTTTTCACGTGGATACGAGTTACTGAGCTTCCAGTCTATGTGCTGTTTGGAAGGATTTTGAAACATGAATAAGTAATTTTCTTTAATACAAAAGTCTTAAAAAAATTTTGGTTATAAAATAAAAAAAACTTAGATTTGACTTTTTGTATATCTAAAATATAATTTTTAAAAAAAGTTAAATTTAGAATTTTAAAAAAAAAAATTCTTAAATAACTTTTTTATAAATTTTTCAGATCAATTAATGAGCTTATTTTTTAGTCTTCTTTATTCTTATATTTCAAACATAATTCTCACAATGCTCACAAATTCATCTTTAAATTTATTGTAAGATTTATATAATATTATTTAAATTTTTATATATTTTAATATTTAATTTTAATATTAGTTTTTCTTATGTTATAATCAATATAAAAGATTTGATTAGATATGTTTTTATTTATGTTTCATATGATTTAAAATTATATAATAATTAATATATTTTACTTTGTATATTATTTAATAAACTTTAAATACTATTTATATGTATAAATAATTTTTATTACAAAATAAAATATAGTTAAAATTAAAAGTATTTTTATTTTATGTTGTCAAATAATCTATTGTATGAAACTCTTATAAAAAACTCTTTTTTAAATTACAGTTAAACAATTAATTGACTTGTTAGAAAAATTCTTCTAAAAATAGATTTACAGAAAGAAAAAAAAAATTCTACTAATAAAAATTTTATTAATATAAGTCTAATCAAACAAACAATTCAGTTGTATTAATGGACACAAGGATCAATTTCCAAGTCCCTTTAAGTTGACATTTCCAGGCATCTCACGTCAAACCGGACAAAATTTTATAAAACTCCATTATTCACCTTTTAAATAGGACTAGAACGATAAAGGAGTATCGACAGAGTTGTGGGTTATATCAAATGATCAAACCTTCTTTCTCAGCTACGTCGGGCATGTCATGTGTGTATTTTCTTGCATAAAATATGCGACGATATGGTCTCTTCAGTGTTAGACATGATAATGATCTGTATACATGTCTATTATAGAAATAAATGCGGAATATTATTACATACCTTCTGTCATTGATGTTGAGAGATCTTGAATAAATGTGAGAGGGTTCTTCTAAGCTTTTAACAAATGCAGATGATGGTGTATACAGAATTATCTGTTAAGCCTAGGGACCCAATCCTTATATATGCCTTGTTGTCTTCCATCAAAACAATCGAAAGGGCATGATGGTTCAAGTGAAATGGCATGACTCTTCAAAGAAACACACACGACCCAGACAAAGAAGACTAACGGCTAACAGTTGATGGATAAATAGAAGTAGCACATGGATTGCAACTTGCCATATGAAATTTCGTAAGTAAAGCATGGATGTAACGTTGTTGAGAGAGAAAAATGTCATCGACATTGGGGATGAGTTCAACGCCGAGAAAGCAAGATGGATTGCCTATGTGTTTGAGTGAGAATGTGCTGGATAGTTCTTTAATAAATCCATCAAGTGCAGTCGAAGAGCTTCCGGTGAGTAGCAAATCATCCACATATACCAGAAAATACATAGTAATCCTTTGACACTGATATATGAATAGAGAGGAGTCACACGTGCTATTGATAAAGCCATATCGAAGGAGGAAAAGTCGAAGTTCTTGATACCAGGCACGTGGAACTTGCTTTAGGCTGTAGATGGCTTTATGGAGTTTGCAAACATACGTTCGATACTCCTTGTTGATAAAACCCGGCGGTTGCTTCATGTAAACAGTTTCATAGAGTTGACTATAGAGGAACGCATTATTAACGTCCATTTGATGTAGCAGCCAAGAGTTGGCCAGCACCAAAGTGAGGAATATTTTGATGGTTTGGTGTTTCACCATAGGAGAAAAGGTGTCACTGTAGTCGATCCCGGGACATTTGCTATAGCCTTTCATAACCAATCAAGATTTATACTGAGCCACTGAGTCATTCGAATGGCGTTTCGTTCTGAAAAGCCACATAAACCCGACGACATTTTGAGCTTCTGTGGCAGGAATGAAAATCCAAGTTCCATTCCATAACAAGGCATCATATTCTGAGAGAGTTGAATCACGACAATGGGGTATTTGAAGTGCTTGTTGAATCGTGATCCAAAAGCATGGAGTAAGTCGACGCAATAGTGAAAAGCCCGCTGTCTGAAGCACCCCAGACCAGTTTATCGGGGCCGAGGAGGGGATGGGGTGGGAGAGTACCAGCGATAAGCCGACAAATCAGG
>JAOSBK010000001.1:31029908-31050375 GCA_027568895.1 Erythroxylum shatona | reverse complement strand
ACAACTCATTTATGCAAGATACACATACGTCACAATTTGTACAATCATAAGTGTTTAATAATGCACATGACTGAAATAAAATATGTATAATGCATGTTCATGACAATCCCGGGTATTATTCCAAAAACATTTCATCATAAAACCATTCCCATATCAAACCTCATTTATTCTCAGGTTTTTGCCTCACTAAAACCATTAAATTCGCAATTTATTGCTCATAAAATTATTTCAATTTTTCTAAAACACATACTTTCGGGTCTACTGCTCCCGATCAATGAGACAGTTAACATAAGGTAACCTAGGCAACCTATCTTCACTAGAAATGTTCTCCTATGTTTCAGAAATCCATAGACACCAAAATTACTTAATTTGGATTTCTATAAGTCCAATTATTGCCAGTGCCATTGGACAATACTTTCTACTACCGGTACACAATTATTCTGCCCCTTGGCATTTTTCCTAGTCCAGAAAGTATCCTGAAATTTCAGAAAAAAATTTCTAAAATTCTCCAAATAATTCAAAAACCACAATGACCCTCTTCAACTCAATTTTTCATACACACCAATCACATTTTTTTCAATCACAATCACATTTCTTAACGCTTATACCGAGAAATGTCATGAATGCATGTACAGTCATTTTCATGTGCAAAATTTACTATTCAAATGTATGCGGATGCTAGATTATGCATGAACATATAAAGACATTTCTAAACACCCATTGACCACTCAGAATTACTATTCTAACCTTCCCGCCGGTAATAAGATGTTACAAGCCTTCCTTAACAACATTCCGTGTAAGATGACAGTCGATTTCTAGATGCTAGGTACGCTTGTGAAAGATGGGATTTTCAAATATATGAATGGTTGCCTTGTTGTCACAACACAAGGTATACAGAGACGTAGACTGCACCTGTAAATCTTGTAACAAATAGGAAAGCCACCAGATTTCACATAATGTATTCAGCTTTTGCAGAAGAACGACTAACGGTGGATTGTTTTTTAGTCTTCCATGAAACCAGTGACCGTCCCAACTATATACAGTAGCCAATAAGTGATTTGCAGGAGAACAGACAACCGGCTCAGTCAGAATCAGAAAAAGCTTGCAACGAAATAGTAGCTTGAACTGGATAAAAATGATGGCGATGTCGTGTGCCACTAGTGTATCGTAAAACATGTATGAGTGCATCCCAATGTGGCTGCCTTAGTTTATTATTAAACTCACTGAGATACTGAATTGTGAAAGATAAATCAGGACGAGTAAAATTCAAATAAAACTACTGACCCACCAAACGTTGATATTTTTCAAGATTCGATAAAATAGCCCCCTCGTCGTAGGACAACTTAGTACCTAGTGAGATTGGGGTCGAGGTAGGTCGTAGCTCCTCCAAACTAGCATCATGTAAAATATCCAAAATGTACTTAGATTGAGATAAGTAAATACCATCAGCAGAATGAGCAACCTCAACACCCAAAAAAAAATTCACGTATCCTAAGTCCTTAATAGTGAATTTGTTGTCCAGATATGCTTTAACACCAATAATTTCAGACACTTGAGGACCTAGAACTAGCTGATCATCCACATAGATAGTAATTGCGAGGAAAGACGAACCGATAACTTTAGTGAATAGACAATGATCGGAAGTTGCTTGAATGAACCCGTAGTCGAGAAGTGTATTAGAGAGAGCTTTGTTTCATTGTCTACCAGCCTGTTTCAAGCCATAGAGGGATTTTCGCAGGTAACAGAATTGACCATCCTGTAGTTTATCATAACCCTTAGGAGGTCGGAGATATAATTCTTCGTCAACGTAAATCGTTGTTGACGTCGATATGATGGAGTGACCAATAATTAGCAATAGTGATGGCAAATAATAATCTTATTGTTGAAACCTTAACCACCAGTGAAAAAACATTGGAATAATCAACTCCGTCGCATTGGTGGAAACCCTTAACAACAACTCTTATTTTCCACCATTCTACTGAGCCATCTGGGTTACGTTTAAACTTGTATACCCATTTCATATCTAATAAAAGTTTCCTTTTCGGTAGATAGGAGGCTACCTAAGTTTCATTTTCCTCCAGAGCTGCTAATTTTGCTGGCATTGGACTAACCCGTAATGAGTAATTTCGAGCGGCTTTATATGACAGTGGTTCATAATCACTAGAAATACTGGCTATAAACGACATGTAATGGAAGAAAAAATAGAAAATTGAGGTGAGGGAATGTCAAGTGTACCCGAGGAGAATGGCGAGCCATTGGTAGCGGTAATCGAAGCATCAGTAGTGGCAAAGGAGACATAGTGGTCAAGGTACTTAGGTCTGGTGTGTATATGTGTACTGGTCCGTGGAATAAATGAAGAAGAAGGTAATGCAGAAGGGTGGGTGGGATAGAAATGTGTGTATCAGGTAGGGTAATAGTAGTGTCGAATCGAGTAGGGTTTCGTGTGAGTTGTTAAGGTCAACTGGGCCTTAGGACATGGGATCCGATATGGGTAAAAGGAGTGGAGGTGTAGTGGGCCTGGAAGGATTAATAAGAATATTATGTGTTATAGAGGTAGGGAAATCGAGCTTGGGATAAAAAAATAGGCTAATACGTGGGCTGATTTGGATATTTGGCTTGAGGTGAAGCAGGTATACTTTGATATGGAAATAGGTGTTCATGAAATGTAACATCTCTTGAAATAATTGCTTCTTTTGTATCCAACTTAAATAATTCGTATCCTTTTCTACTAAACACGTATCTAGTGAACATACATTTTGATGCATGTGGTTCAAGTTTATCTTTGAAAGGTTTGGTGTTTGTTGAACATCAAAGGCATCAAAATGTGAGTAAATGGTCGTAATTTGGTTTTTTTAGTAGAGTTTTTCAAATGGAGTCATCCCTGCGAGTATTTTTGTAGGTAAGCGATTGATTAAAAACAGTGGGCATGACGCAACGTATAACATTCAATTTTTCAAAGGTTGAAAAAAAGTGGTCGTGATGGAATGTATAGCATTCGATTTTTCAAAGGTTTTATACCACCGAATTACGAGCAGATTCAATAGACAGTGCACGAATATACTGCAGAGTTCATGAGGTTGGTGGAGAGAAACAATCTTCTAGAATCTGAAGGACAGCAGGTTGCTCGATATCTGTAACAGTTGAGACCAACACTTCGGGACATAATAGGAGTATAGATTATCGGCACACTGTCAGAAACAAAGAACATGGCCTTAAAGGGAGAGATAATGCAACAGGAGCATAGCAAAAGGAATGTAGAAAGCTATAAGACTCCAGCATCTAGTGATAAATACAAAGTTGTGCAGGAGCATACTCCTCGTTGTCATAAGATGCGGAGTATGAAGGATAAAGTTATAGGAAAAAGGCATATGGTTGAGGTGCGAGATAAGGAGATGAAGAGATCTGAGAACCCCTATGCTAAACCAACTGTGGGTAAGTGCTTCAAGTGTAGTCAACCTAGACATAGATCTAATGAGTGTCCTTTGAGGAAGAAGGTTAACTTTATAGAGAGGGACGAACATGGCAAGGGAATTGCTTGCAAATCAAATGGAGATGAGGATGATGAGTATGACGTTGACGAGGGTTCAGTGTATGTGGTGAGGAAACTGATGTTAGCACCTAAGCAGGAAGACCGAACCGAAAGGAATCAACTATTCCGCACGAGATGTACCATTCGTGATAGGGTATTTGGAGTTATCATTGATAGTGAAAGCTACGAGAACATTATTGGAAAGGGGGAAGTGAAGAGGTTAGGATTACTAGTGGAAAAACATCCTAATCCTTATACCTTGGGGTGGATTAAAACTGTAGTAGACAAATATAGAAGTCATAGAGATGTGTAGAGTTCCATTCTCCATTGGTAGGTATAGAGATGAAGTATATTGTGATGTTGTTGACATGGATGTTTGTCAATTTTTGTTTGGGAGATCGTGGCAGTTTGATGTGGATGCTCAGCATTTGGGTAGGAGCAAACAATATCAATTGGAGAAGGACGGGGTTAAGTACACGCTCCTACCGCTTAAAACCAAGACTTCAACCTCTGAAGGTAATGCTTTCTTGTCTATAATCAAGAGGTTTGAAGTGGAGATGAAGGAAACATGATAAGTCCATGCATTAATGGTCAAACAGGTGTTGGCAAGTGAGGCAGAGTTTCAAGTAGAGGAGTGCTCGGAGATAATGCAACCCCTACTACAAGAGTTCAAAGAGTTGATGCCAGACAATATCCCAGATGGGTTACCCCCTATGAGGGATATCCAACACCATATAAACCTCATTACTGAATGAATATGAAGGAAAGTGAGATTTTAAAAAAGAAGGTGGAGGAGTTATTATGGAAAGGGCTTAGATAAAAGAGTACGAGTCCTTGTGCAGTTCCAACATTATTAACTCCAAAGAAGGATAGAAGTTGGCAGATGTGTATTGACAGTAGAGTCATTAACCAGATTACAGTGGGGTATAAATTTCCTATACCACGGTTGGATGACATGTTGGATCACTTACATGGTGTGACAGTATCTTCGAAGATTGATTTGAAGAATGGGTATCACCAGATTCGCATAAGGCTAGGTGAAGAATAGAAGATGACCTTCAAAACAAAAGAGGGCCTATATGAATGGTTGGTGATGTCATTTGGGTTGTCCAATCCAACAAGCACATTTATGAGGCTGATGAATCAAGTACTCAAGCCTTTTATTGGTAAATTTTTTATGGTTTATTTTGATGATACCTTGATTTACAGTCATTCAAAGGAGGAACACTTGTTACACCTACAACATGTGCTAAGGGCCTCAAGGGACAACCAATTACACATTAACCTTAAGAAGTGCAATTTCATGATAGATACGTTAGTATTCCTGGGATATATAGTGTCTGTGGATGGGATAAAGGTGGATGAAGCAAAGGTTAAGGCAATCAAAGATTGGCCAACACCGAATAATGTGGGGGAACTGAGGAGTTTTTCATAGTTTAGCGACCTTCTATCAAAGGTTTATAAAAAATTTTAGCACCATTGTCGCGCCCATGACAGAGTGCCTAAAAAAAGGCAAATTTCAATGGGAGGAAGAGACAGATAAGAGCTTTACCTTACTTAAAGAAAAGTTATGTACAGCACCAGTACTAGCTTTACCCGATTTTATATTTGAGTTGGACTGTGATGCTAGTGGAGTGGGAATAGGAGTTGTAATCTCACAAGAGAAAAAGCCAGTGGCATTCTTTAGCAAAAAACTTAGTGATGCCAGGAGAAAGTGGAGTACCTACGACAAAGAATTCTATTCGGTGTGTGAGCACTCAAAAATAGGGAGCACTACTTGGTTGCTAAGGAGTTTGTGCTATATTCAGATGATGAGGCCTTAAAGTATTTGAATAACCAAAAGCAGATTAGTTATGATATACATGCAAGGTAGCGTCAATTTTTACAAAAATTTATGTTTAATTTAAGGCACAAGTCAGGAGTACAAAACAAAGTCACAGATGCTTTGAGTAGGAGGGTATCCTTATTATTTACTCTTAGTAATGAAATTTTAGGCTTTGAGCAACTGCGAGACAATTATGAGCAAGATGACAACTTCGCAGGAGTTTAGGACAAGGTTTCTCATGGTGTGCCTGTTGACGGATTTTATATCAATGATGGGTATTTGATGTATGACAATCAATTATGTTTGGCTAGAACATCTTTAAGAGAGAAGGTAATTCGAGACTTGCATGCAGGGGGACTAGCAGGACACTTAGGACGTGATAAAACATTGGTGGCAGTGAAGGAGCGCTTTTATTGGCCTCAGTTAAGAAGGGATGTGTCCAGATTTGTATAAAGATGTTACATATGCCAGACAACAAAAGAACACTCCAAGAATACTAGATTGTATATGCCGCTACCCATTCCAGAGAATATATAGGAAGACTTATCTATGGATTTTATGTTAGGACTACCTCGTACTCAAAGAGGGGTAGATTTAGTATTTGTTGAGATTGACAGCTTTTTAAGATGGCTTACTTTATCCCTTGTAAGAAGACCTCTGATATAGTCGACATTGCCTGATTGTTTTTTAAAGAAGTGATTCACCTACATGGAGTGTTGTTCATGAACCGCAAGTGCATAGTTGTTGAAGTGAGTAATAAATCGGTAAGAACTAAGTCGTGTCCACAGGGATTATGAGAAAGTTCAATTCTACGCTAGCTAACAGTAATTGAAATCAGGTTGAGTGAAATTTTAGGAATTAAATTTAATGTAAAGAAATTTTTTTGTTTTTTTAAACTTAAATAAATTTCTAAACAACTACCCAATTTAATACGACTAAAATAACTATGAATATGACAAATTTGTGCAGTAACTAATTAAGAAAAGATTGCAACAATTGACTAAGTAAAATATATACTTCAACAGGAAATGACTTTCTCTTAAGGAATGATATTTTTGTCAACCTTAATATTGAATTAGCTATCCTCCATAAATGAAATATCCTAATCTTGTAGGTGAATTTTAAGAGTAATTAATCCCCTTTTCCCAAAGTGAATTAATCTATCCACTCTAGACGTTACTTAGTAATCTCTTACTTAAGTTCTTCCTAGAGTTTTTTAAGTCCCAAACCTTCAATTTTCACCTCCTAAGTTTCTTGGATCTCCCAACTCACAAGAAAATCCTAGTTGAAATTTCGTTCAATCTTCTAGCAAAAACTCCCTTTTTTCAAAGGCGAATTTATACCAAGGCAATTTCCAATAATCCAAAGGAAGAACAAATAAACCCAAGGAAAAATCAACAAGTATATAAATTTTCAGCTATGGATTCCAACAAAATTCAATATTAAAGCATCACCAAAACATCAAATCCCTAAGAGAAATTAATGTCTGCCAAACAATTTAAACATATAAACGCTAGACAACTTCATAAGGAATCAATTATAAATGAAGAGCAAAGCTCCAAATCTGTAGTAAAATAAAATGTTATCCCCTCTCCTTACGTGGCTGCCTATTTGCTTTTGGTGGATGAAGGTCGTGCGTTGATGGAAGTAAATGGAAGCTCCTTAGTGAGTGGAGGCATCTTGGCTGTCTTGCGATGAAGGTTATGTGATAAAGGCTGATATGTTGTTGCATGAAGACAGATGGTTGTTGGTGATGTAGTGATGAAGGCTTGAGTTAGTGGAAGACTGGGCGAATGGAGTTAGCCTTGTGGAAGCAGCTACGTGCTTAAGGGGAGGGCTAATTTGGTGAAGACAACTTAAGGCAATTGGTTGCTTGGAGCTGAAAATATGAAGGCTTGCGTGTATCCAAGAGAGGAGCGTTGGAGTGAAAAATATAAGTTGTGTTAGTGGAAGAGGTGTATTAAGTTGTTTCGGTGTTTAGAGAGGAGTCAAAAGTGTGGCTTGGATGCTTGCGTATATGGAGGCTAGAGAGAAATCATGATTGATGCTTGCAGGCTTGTTGTTGGTTGAGAGGTGAGTGGGTGGTGTGGCGTTATGGAGTTGCTTGGATGTATGTAGCGTGAATGAGTTAGAGGCTTGCATCTTTGGCTCTTGGATGGAGGATGCTTGTGTATGTGGAAGGTTTTTGAGGAATTAGCTGCGTGGATGTGATGTACGAATGCTGTGTTAGTGGAGTAAAAGGCTGGAGCTAGGTGGGGGCTTTTGCATGTGAGAAGAATGGAGTAGGGTGTTGTTGTTGGTTGGAATGGGAGCTAGCTTTGGTGAGTGGAGTGGATGGGACTAGTTTGTGCATGTGCGTGAATAATTTGAGGATGGGGTGTTGTTGGAGAATGGAATGTGCGGCTGGTGGAGTGGAGAATGAGCTGCTGCATGGGTTGAATAATTAAAAGGTGGGGGCTTGCGTTGATGGAGAAGTGGGTGGAGGTAGCTAGGTGGGTTAATTTTTCAAAACAACTCCAATTTTTCAAAGTCAATTTCGACATTGCATAAAAACTAATGTTGATGATTTATTTTGTCAGTATCTTTGTTTGAGTTAGCTTCAATATGAGACTTGAATCACAAAATTTCACCATTTGAATCAAAAGTTATGATCGAAACATGGTTGAAAGGTTATTCTAGCGATCCAAAATCTGACGCAACATTGGGAAATTTATTTTTCCTAAATTTCAGCTTAGAAAAATTTGCAATTAGTCCAAAAAAAAAACCATCAATGAGTCAAGAATTTAAGCATGAAATTTTAGAATTTTTGGCTAAACCAATCTTGAGATAAAAATCCTACAATGACTAAAGGTCAAGTCTGTCAGAAACCCAAAAACATTGCAATTCGAGTCTATTTGTTTCATTTATGCATTTTACATCAACAAACCTCGAATAATGATAAAACATTATAAACCTGCTATAGGTGAACATAAAATGAATGTAAATGACTCTGAATTAAGTCCTAAAGATATATGAAAATATAAATGTATCAAGTGCCCAAGACCATTACTTTGGATCGTGATAGTTTCTCAGTTACTTTGGCGTACCTTATTGAAGTTATTCGATTCTTCTTTAAATTTCAATAGCATAGCCAATCCACAAACTGATGGGTAGATAGAGGCTGTCAATCAAACACTAGGAAACTTAATTCGCAGTATTTGTGGGGACATGGCACTACCTCAACAGAGCTCGCATATAATACTGTCATCCATAGTGCGACAGGTAAATCACCATTCGCTATTGTCTATACCAAGGCACCTCAACATATGTTAGACTTGCTCAAGCTACCTAAAGGTGAGGGGACCAATTTTTCTACTAAACATATGGCCGAACAAGTGGTAGCAATACATCAAGAGGTAAAACAAAAACTAGAAGCGGCAAACCAACGGTACAAACAAGCAGCTAATAAACATCGGCCACTAGAGACATTCGATGTGGAAGATCAAGTAACGGTATTCCTACGCAAGGAGAGGTTTCTTGTAGGAACATACAGTAAACTCCAACCGAAGAAGTATGGACCATATAAGTTATTAAAAAAGATTAATAACAACGCTTATATCATAGACCTTCCAGATAGTATGTGGATCTCCAACACTTTCAACATAGCAGATTTGTCCAAGTTCCATAATTCCGATAATCCGTTTTACCTAGAAGACTTTGTAATGTTTTAGTATGAGTGGTATTTTAGTAGTTTTAATTGTTTTATTGGTAAAAGACTACTTTATCCTTAGGTTTTTATTTTTTAGAGTTTATATTATCTTTTGTAGTCACTTGGTGACAACTTTGTCAGGTTGAAAACATTATTTCATATTTTTATTGAATTTTCTTTAGTTCTTCAAAGGGTTTCGTACAACCTTTGAAAAATCGAGCGCTATATGTTGTGTCAGACTATTAGGAGAGCTTCTCCCCAAAACATTGTAGGTAATTTGGCTTGAAAAATGAGTGCTCAAGTAATTTGCAAAAGATGTTTGTACTTTCGTTCCACAACACCATTTTGTTGTGGTGTGTAAATGCAAGATTTTTGGTGAACGATGCCTTTTTCATAAAACAAATTTTTGCAAGATTTGTTTGTGAATTTGATTCCATTATCGATTCTTATGCATAAAGGTTTCAATGAGAATTGGGTTTCAATCATGTTGATAAAAATTTTGAGTACTTCATGAGCGTAGGCCTTACTATTGAGTAAGTACGTCCATGTAGCACGTGAAAATTCATCAACTATGGTAAGAAAAAATCTTGATCCATCGATGTTCGTATTGTACGGGTCCTAAACATTGGTGTGCAATAGTTCAAAGGATTTTGTAGCTATTATTTTGTGCCTTGAAAAAGGTTTTCTTTCTTGTTTTGCAAGAGGACAAATGCCATAACAAAATTTAGGAGTTTTTGAAATAGAAATTGGTACATGCAAAAGTTCTCGATGATACATGTCCTAATCAATGATGCCACAAGTATAATCATCGGATACAAAATTAAAAAATGATTTATTTACATAAAACTTGAGAGATGGACCTTTTAAGCCGATGGTAAAATTTTGGGTGGTAAGACAGTAAATGCCTCCTTCCGCTTCGACTATTGCTACAATATCGTCACTCCATGGGTCCTGTAAAACAACTTTGTTGTTAGCAAAAATGACTATCAATTTATTATTAGTGGCAATTTTGTGAACTGACATCATATTTCGGTTAAAAATCGGTACACATAAGGCATTTGAAAGGGTCAATTTTGGATGCAGATTTATTTTCCCAACAGCAGTAACATTTCTGTGAGAACCATTAGGTAAGGTTATTAGTTTGGTGGTGTATCCTGTTGTAAGATTTTATAATAAACTAGGTTTAGAACATATATGCGTAGAGGCCCCCGAATCTACTATCCATAAATCACTGCTATATTTTTCACTAGTACAAAATGAATCATTAGAGGTAGAGGAGTTACCTGCACGGTTGATGTAAGCTAC
This sequence comes from Erythroxylum shatona, assembly GCA_027568895.1. Taxonomy (NCBI): domain Eukaryota; kingdom Viridiplantae; phylum Streptophyta; class Magnoliopsida; order Malpighiales; family Erythroxylaceae; genus Erythroxylum; species Erythroxylum shatona. The sequence continues at coordinate 31,040,028 of JAOSBK010000001.1, read as the reverse complement.
ATGATGTTCTTTAGCGACTTGTTCACCTTTGATGATTCACATAAGTTCCTGTACTTGTTTTGCGAGTGCGGCAACATCTATTTGATTCTCCTGTGTTTCTTGTCCTTCATTAATTGGACTTTCCAGCACTGTTACCCCTGCAAATATACCCTTCCCTTTTTTTTGTTGAAGCTCTTTATACTATTCCGATATCCCATTCAATTTGAAACATGCTTCCCTGAGATGTCCGATGTCATGACAGTAGGTGCACACCTTGTCTTCTTTTTTTACAAAACCCCTTTTGTTTCCACCATCCTTACTCTAATTCTGTCGTTTATCATTTTCTGGACTACTTTGTACAACTGAATTTGCTAACAGAGCAATATTTATGTTATTAACACCTTTTGACATACTGTTAATGTTTCTCTGTTTTTCAACGGTAACAATCATAGAGGACGCCTTACTAATAGATGGTAACAATTACAACAACATAATTTGACTAACTACAATGGAAAACTCTTCTCTTAAACCCATCATAAAATCCATCATTTTATTTGTATTTGCTACTTTCCTATTATGTTCCACAGCATCACACAGACATTTCATCATAGGCATTAGCCTATCCACATCATTCCATAACTTCTTCAATTTCGAAAAGTATTGAGTTACAGTTTCATTACCTTGACGCAGGTTGTTGACTTCCTTCGTTAACTGATATAGGTGAGGACCACTGCTCTCACCGTAGCGGCTTTTTAGCTCCTCCCACAGATCTCGTGCAGTTGTTACCACCATGAATGAATCGCGAATTTCTTTGATTGTAGCATGCGAGAGCCAAGCAATTACCAGGTTATTAGTAATGATCCATTTCTTAATTAGAGTGATGTTTCCTTCTGGTTTTTTCGTTTCTCCATTCACGAATCCTAACTTGTTATTGGCTTTAAAAGAAATGGTCATCGATCTACTCCAACTTAGATAATTATTCCCATCAAGGACATTTGTCAATAGGACTGCTCGCAGACTATCAGCCGATGAGAGGGTAATGTCATTTGGTTGATATTGGTAAGGATCTTTGCTATGATACCATGTGAATTTTGTGTTGATATTTTCACCGGCAATCGATGAAACAAAAAAGAAAGAGATAAGTATACAAAATGCATATATATACATGCTGAGCTAACGAATTCTGTTTCGATTATTTATAGAGACTTTTCGTGGGTGTTCTTGCTGGGCTTTGGAGATGGATAAATGTACCTAACACATTGCCTCCACCGAAAGATCATTGTCCTGACAAATGGCACACGTCCAAATGTTATACAATGCAACAATATATCCATGCGGCGCACTGCGAAAGTGAAACAGCGAGCACAATGTAAAAGATTTGTAAATCTACTTATAAAAAGATGTATACTTATTTATGTTGTTAGTAAACAATTATTTCTTTTAAAAAATTTAATATTTAGAATTTTAATTTGAAATTTGTTATGAATGTTAACAATAATCTAATGCATATCGGTAAATATTATATAAGACGTCTTATTGAAAAAAAATAACTTTTTTAGAATAATAATTCTAAAAATTCACAAAAATGAAAAGTAAAATATTTTTAAAATTTCTAAATATATAACTAATTAGTTATATTTTAATTAATTGTGTTGTAATTAATTAATTATATTGTAATATTATTTTAATTAATTAATTTTATTGTAGTTAATTAATTATATTTTAATTAACTAATTACATTTTAATTAATTATATTTATTTATAAAAAGGTTTTTTGAAAAAATTGAAGGGAGTGGGAATGATTGACATTTCTCTCATTGAAGAATATGGAGCGATAACTGAAAGTTGGATTGTCCCGATAATATATAACCAACCATTTCTTTTTCATTCCATAACTAAACAATTCGATGTGACACTTTAACAAGAGAAACCTTTTAACTTAATTTATATAGGTTTTAAATAGTTAACTATCAAATTATTTTTTTAAAAAGTGTAGCACTAGATTGAATATTTTAAATTTTACTATCTCCTTATTAATTTTATTTAAAAATATATATTTAAAATTTAATCTTCCTTCATAAGATTTAAAGAAAATTAATAAAATTAAATTCTTATATAAAATTAAATTTTAATACTTGTATTTTAATACTTGAGGAACTCAAGACAAATACTTGATAAGTAGCCGAAAGCTTGCAAGTTCACGGATTCGAATCAATATTTATTTATACATATAGATAGAATAAAAAAAATGAGATTTTTTATAATTTAATTTATTTTTAAAAATTCTATAATTTTTAAACTATAAAAAATTAATTTATATTAAAATAACGATGAAATATAGTCGTTAAATATTATTAATATGATATTATAATTTATGTTATATTGTTATATTAACAAACATTTGATTCCTTTTACACAGTGTATACAATCTTCAATACGACATCGCATGAAGAGAAGCTTTATTTAATACTAACACTCTCCTCTTTCGATTTACACATGTAGAAGCACAATCCCTAATACGACATCGCATAAATAAAGACTTGGTATAGCTGGTAAGCTTTATTTATTAGTACCACCAAACCCTACACGTGTAGAACAGTAGAAGTCCAACCCCGATACGACATCTCATAAAGAGAAACTGGGTATAGCTGTTAATCTATATTTAATACCAAACTTAGGGTTTGGCTTCTCTGTAATTACGCTTCTATCTGTTTGGTGATGCAGGGGTGACTGGTCCTGCGGGGGTGACTGGCCCTGCGGGGGTGACTGGCCCTGCGGGGGTGACTGGTCCTGCGGGGGTGACTGGCCCTGCGGGGGTGACTGGTCCTGCGGGGGTGACTGGTCGTCCTGCGGGGGTGACTGGCCCTGCGGGGGTGACTGGTCGTCCTGCTGGTGCTGCGGAGTCAGGAGGAGAGAAGACAGTGAAAGTCAAGAGAAGGCATGGTATTACGACATATACTTTCATTTTTAAAAAGAAATAGTAATATGTAGTATTACTTTTCTCAAGTATGAAAGTAACGCTACCTCTGTTTGGTGCTGCAGGGGTGACTGGTCCTGCGGGGGTGACGGGTCCTGCGGGGGTGACGGGTCCTGCCGGGGTGACTGGTCGTCCTGCTGGTGCTGCGGAGTCAGGAGAAGAGAAGACAGTATAAGCCAAGAGAAGGCATTGTATTATGACATATACTTTCATTTTTTAAAATAAATAGTAATACGTAATATTAATTTCCTCAAGTAAAATGCATGAAAGTAACGTCACCTTTATCTGGTGATGCAGGGGTGACTGGTCCGGCAGGGGTGACTGGTCCTGCGGGGGTGACTGGTCCGGCAGGGGTGACTGGTCCTGCGGGGGTGACTGGTCGTCCTGCTGGGGCTGCGGAGTCGGGAGGAGAGAAGACAGTTAAAGCCAAGAGAAGGTATTGTATTTTCATTTTTTAAATAAATAGTAATACGTAATAGTAATTTTCTAAAGTAAAATGGATGAAAGTAACGTTACCTTTATCTGGTGATGCAGGGGTGACTGGTCCGGCAGGAGTTACTGGTCCTGCGGGGGTGACTGGTCCTGCGGGGGTGACTGGTCCTGCAGGGGTGACTGGTCCGGCAGGGGTGACTGGTCGTCCTGCTGGTGCTGCGGAGTCGGGAGGAGAGAAGACAGTTAACGCCAAGAGAAGGCATTGTATTTTCATTTTTTTAAATAAATAGTAATACGTAATATTAATTTTCTAAAGTAAAATGGATGGAAGTAACGTTACCTTTATCTGGTGATGCAGGGGTTACTGGTCCGGCAGGGGTGACTGGTCCGGCGGGGGTGACTGGTCCTGCGGGGGTGACTGGTCGTCCTGCTGGTGCTGCGGAGTCGAGAGGAGAGAAGACAGTGAAAGCCAAGAGAAGACATTTTATTATGACATATACTTTCATTTTTTAAAATAAAAATAGTAATACGTGACATTAATTTTCTCAAGTAAAATGGATGAAAGTAACGTTACCTTTATTTGGTGCTGCAGGGGTGACCGGTCCTGCAGGGGTGACTGGTCCGGCAGGGGTGACCTTCAGGACGGGTCCTGCAGGGGTGACTGGTCCGGCGGGGGTGACTGGTCGTCCTGCTGGTGCTGCCGAGTCAGGAGGAAAGAAGACAGTGAAAGTCGTATCGTGACATATACTTTCATTTTTGTTAATAAATAGTAAAAGGTAATATTAATTTTCTCAAGTAAAACGGATGAAAGTAACGTTACCTTTATTTGGTGCTGCAGGGGTGACTGGTCCGGCAGGGGTGACGGGTCCTGCAGGGGTGACTGGTCCGGCAGGGGTGACCGGTCCTGCAGGAGTGACTGGTCGTCCTGCTGGTGCTGCGGAGTCGGGAGGAGAGAAGACAGTGAAGGCCAAATTATGACATATACTTTCATTTCGGAGATAAAAAGAAGACAGTGAAGGCCAAAAAGAAGACCTTAATTGAATATTATAAAAATTATGATCAAACTTCAATTTAATTTAAAAGATACTTTTTAATCCTGGGGTCAATTGAAAAAAATGATATATAAGCTTAAATTGGAGAAATCAGACTGAAATTAATAATTATGTTTATTTGAATATTATGAAATCTTTTTATTAAACTTAAATTTTGATTTAAAATATATTAAATCTTGAATCGTGCTTAATTTAAAGGTGGTGGTGCCATTCCAAATGATATGATGCCATTACTCTTCATATTTTGAGTCCATCTTAGCAAAGTCATTCAACCCGAGTCAAGTCCTGACTTTACAACGATTTGCGCTAGGTCCAAGTTCGGAAAGCCTGGTCGAGCCCAACTCGAATTGTCTTAAATTTTAATAAATAAAATCTCAAAAACTTTAAAAGAATTCTAAAATATTGAAATCAATCCGATAATTTTATTTTTTAACACGAACTTGATAGTTAAATATGAGTATAATTTAATATATTATCAAATCACTTATTTTTAAATTTTTGAATAATTATGTGGTTTAAACTACATTTAATGAGTTAATAATTTAAAATTAATTGAATAGTGAAATTTATAAAGTGATTGGATCACAAAAACTCCATCCCATGATCTTTAGCAACAATAATTAAATTAATTATTTTTAAAAATATTACTCAACACAAAAATTATCTTTTTAAATTTATCAAAGTGAAATATTCAAAATTATGAAATTATAAAATTAAGTTTGCATATCAGTATATTTTTATTTTTAACATAAATTAGGTTCTATTCTATCATTAATAATATTACAATAAAAGATATACATATATATATATATATAGTTTTTAATAAATCATAATATATAATGTTAATTTTCTCAAGTAAAATGGGTGAAAATAGCGTTACCCTTATTTGGTGCTGCAGGGGTGACTGGTCCTGCAGGAGTTACTGGGCCTGCTGGAGTTACGGGTCCTGCTGGGGTTACGGGTCCTCTAGGGCTTACTGGTCGTGCTGCTGTTGCAGCAGAGTCAGGAGGGGTGAAGACGACGAAGGCCAAGAGAAGGCATAGCATCATGGCGTATGCTTTCATTTTGGTGATGCAAGGAAAGCTTAAGGTGGAGTCGTAGAAAAGCCTTACGATGGGGTCGCATTTATAGGGCCGGGTGGGGAAGTAAATGCTTGTGATACTGGTCCGGTTTTGATTGGCTGTGAAATAGTTTGATTTGAATCACATAAAATTTTGAAGATTTTTTGGATTTTTTTAAAAAGTTAAATCTAATTTAAATATAAAACCTTAATTAAATTTTAAGTGGTATGCAGAATTTAAAAAAACAGTTTTTGAAATTCTTGAAATTACTTTTTAAATAAAAATTTCAATTTAAATAATATTATTTCGTTATTATCAATTAGAAAATTAAATAATTTATACACATTTTATAGTTTTAATTAATTTTAGTATTTTTAAAGTTTTTATTAATTGATGTGATGGGTAAGGGACTCTTCTGGCTTAAGTGAGATCACGGGTTCGAACCGTCTTCATGTATGCAACCGTTTAAAACTTAAGGCCAGAGCTTTGCTTCCTGCAAGGGTCTTACCCGGCTCAAACGGGATTAGTCTGGGTGTGGATGGCTTAAAGGTACCTTTTTATAGTTGAGACCTTCCTAGAACACCTCGTGGGCAACAACAAAAAAAAAGGTTATATTTTATTCTTATTTTAATTAGTTTTAGTTTTTTGTTCTTATTAAACAGTTTGATGGGACATTTAATAACTGTCACTTTTTAGCAATCCACGTGGCTATTTTTTGGGAAAAGTTGTGTCCAGTCCTTGTCTACCTCTATTATTATCCTATTTATAAATAATTAAAAATAAAGAAAAAAGAATTATTTTTTAGCAACCTTTATAATTAATATTATTTAAATTATTCATATAAGTGTGAAGTATAATTTAAATGATAATTTTTGTTTAAAATAATAGGTATTTATTAATACTTTAAATAAATTTTGAATAATACGTATTTTTTAAATAATTGAAAGATTATTATTGCGTCATAATTAGTTTCTTTCGTAAGAAGACGAAGACCCCAAGTGAAAGCAATAATTGTGAGTGGTTCTAGTCATTCACCTGGTCTTAGTCTTGGATAATACACATTTCTCTATTTCCATTCTCCACAAAACACCGGCACATGTCCTTTTGTAATTGTTTGAGAATTAAGCACTTTTGTCGTTTTTTAATCTTCACAAAGTGACATTCTACATTTTTATTATTTGAAAATTAACTACTTTTGTCGTTTTTTTAATCTTCATAAAGTGATATTCTACATTTTTTTTAGTTTTATACAAATGAAACTCACAAGAAATTATATAATTTAAATAAATTACTTAATAAAATAATAGTTTTGATATTTTTATAGTTATTATAATAAATATCCCCTAAAAAACCTATTTCAAAGTGGTTTAAATAATTATTAACCATCGTAAATATAAAAAACCCACAACTAAATATACCCGAAAAAAAGTTGTTACAGATCTTCTTTAAGTTACGTAAGTTTAGATGACAAAATTTTAAGAAAATAACAGGATAAATATACTTGATATGCAGTAAAGTTCTGCTGACTATTTCTTGCATATCATCCTTGTGCAGGGCACGCTAATCTCCTCATAGCCATGGCGGCAAAGCTGAGAAATGGGATTTGTTAAACTGAAAGCCACTTTCCTCTTTTCACATTCAAATGGAGAAAACTAAAAACGGTGGTACTCTGTAAAGAATGAATACAGAAAATTTTGGAAGAGAAACTCTCTTATCATTTCATTTTTGCTGTGGGGTCTATATACAAGATTTACAATGAAAAAGTTGTACATAACAAACTTCCTAATAAACTACTGATAAACGTAAAAAGAGAGAGGACGTGAGAGTGTCGTGTGTATTTACAAACTGGAATGAATTTACAATTTGTCATTGTGAGAGTGCAGCGGTTGTCGTTGTCGTTTGTGAAACTTGGATTCTACAGCCCTTCCTCAAGTTGGAAGGTGAGTAACCCTAGCTTGACAAGAATAGCAGAGAGTGTGTGCCTTGGGAGAGCTTTGGTGAACGCTTCCGCTAATTGATACTTGGAAGATAGGTGTGTTGTTTGAATGAATTCATCACAAGCAACATTGAGAACTAAATGACAGTCAATGTCGGGGTGCTTATTGCGTTCTTGAAATATGGGATTGGTGGAAATGTGCACGGCAGCTATATTGTCACTACAAGAAAATTTGGCTTCAGCAACCAAATTCTCAGCTACTATAGTAAAATGGTTGCTAATTTTATACATTTTGTAATAAAAAATTATTTGGTTGCAATATATAAGTTACGTATATTTTTTATCGACCAATCAATACTTGGTGGCTATAGATCGTCACTAAAACTTACAATTCATAGATAATAATATAACGACCAAACTTAACAATTTTAGCGACAACTTTAATAGTCGCTATAGAAAATTATTTAATAACAACCAAATTAACAACCAACTATTGAGTGATCACTACAAGTATTTTAAATTTTCCATTAGTAACCAATAAATTTGGTTGCTAAATTTACATAACTTCTTTACAGCAACCACATTATATGATTCCTAAAGAAGTATTTATGACAACAAAATAATTTGTCGCTAAGTATTTTAGAAAAGATAAAAAGAGTTCTTTAGGTTCGGTCCATATAGTTTAAATTAATTTAAAGATTCGTTCTTATAATAATTAATTATTATAATTTAATTTATATTAATTTTTATAATTTAAAATATATTTTCATTTTAAAAAATAAATTATCTAATAAAAATTTTTTGTTTGATAATTTTATATTTTATTTACCTTTAGTTAATTAAATTAATAAATTTTTATTAAATATATATAGTAAGGGAACAGATGGACGACCACGAAATCCATCCCGTTCGTCCATTTCGTCGACCGCTTATATTTTGTTTATCCTCTCTCTTATTCAGAGGCGTCATTATTGCTCACAGGTGAAGATCCTTCCCCACTTCATCGACTCATCTCATCCCCGCTTCATCGAAGTCCTATCTTGTTCTTTTCTCTTTCATTTTCTCAACAAACAAGCAAGATCTAGCAAGCCATCTAAGGATAATATGTTGCTGGGAAAGCGTCCACGACCACCCATCAAATGAACCACTAGCATGACCGGCATCACCCTCCACCACCCCGACAAACGCCTTGTGGTAATCGGTAATTACTCTGTGCTCTCTCTTGCTCTTTGTAGTCACTTGAAGGCACGGTTTTCAAGTGTAAAGTTTTGAGCTTTTGGCTCTAGAGCCAACTGGATAGTTTCAGATTCGGAAATTCTTTTTGGTCTTGTTTGGAATTCTTGTGGCCTTTTATTTCCTTGATTTTTAGAAAAAAGGGAAACATAGGACAGGGGTTCCTCATTTTGCTTTGTGCTTTACTTGGGTGTGCGTTTTTGTTTTGTGGGGTTTTACACTGTTGGTGATTGAACACAAACTCCATTTTCTTTCTTTAACTTTTGGGATTTGTTTTTTGTTTGTTGGGTGCTTACGGGTACAAGAACTTTCCTGTTTAACAAACAAAACCCAGAAAGACCCTTGTTCTTCTTCATACCACAAAACCCAAGTCGAGGAACTTCCTCAGTTATAACAGACAAGCGCATTTCAGTTCATCATTAGAGGCCACAAGTCTTCTGTTTCTCATTTTCCTGAATCATCATTAAATGGGTTGAAGGGTGAGCTCTTTCCTCAACGGGGAGCTTCTTTGAAGAACTTTATCAGATTGGGCTGCAGGTCTGTGCTGCTTGCTTGCTAATTTTAGGTTTTCCTTTCGTGTTAATGACTGACGGTTCATATGTAAATTCATTCTAAATGAGCTTTATTACGTGGACCTCATTTGGACTAAATTGTTTTGATCGAGGTTCTATTTGATCAATAGCTTATGTTAAATTGCAGATCTTTTAACATTTTGAACCGAGTATGTTCATGATTTCAAAAAAGTTGCAAGTCTTGAAGTTTTTTATCGATAGTGTGTGGGTTTTGGGTTATTGGATTCAATCTTTGCTCAAGGTTTTAACTTTTATATTGTTGAAGTCTATGTATTCTAATTCTGACTTGTTTTCTCTTTCTTGGCAGCTATGCTATTGTGGTGGTAGAACTCAGAAATCAGGGAACGGAAGCTTTTAAGCCAAATGTTTATGGCAATTCGATAATTATAGAACGCAGAATCACTTCAACTTCTAATTCCACTGTTCTAAAAGATCATGAAAAGTCAGTCTAATTTGCTGAAATTATTTCTTTCTTCTTTCGAAGCCTCTATACCCTGCAATTCTTATCAGGCTTATTTTGAATTTTATGTCCGTTTACTTTTTTGGTTTCTATGATAAAATGAGCTAGCGAAAAAGGGTAATATCCAAATTAAAATTTTTAATACGTGGTCAAATTATATCTTGCATGTAGTTCCCCCTTACCACAGGGTACACACCGAGATGCCCGCAGGTCATTCCGGTACATATCCTACGATAAGGGAAAGCTAAGTTCGATCACTACTTCACTTCTCATGGCATCATATCATTATTCACTTATAAAGCATCAATAGAAAATCACAATATTTTTGAAATCAACTTTTCCCTCATTTCATTCCATCAAAATCAAAAGTTTACACGTCTTTCATCCTTTACTGTCTGTACATCAAGCAAAAACCTAG
>JAOSBK010000001.1:31010248-31028867 GCA_027568895.1 Erythroxylum shatona | reverse complement strand
CTATTTCAAAGTGGTTTAAATAAATATTAACCTTCATAAATATGTGACTAAATTTAAATTAATATAATTTTTATAATTCTAATAAATTAAAAAAAATCAAATTAGAATAACCTAAAATTAATATGATCAAGCTTTTCTTTAAAAAAAAATGATCAAGCTTAAGAATTCAAGCCTATATTTTTTTTCTGCATGGGCCTTAAAAAGTTCAAGCAAGATCCAACTCATTGTTTTTTTTATATAAATCATAACTTTATAAAGAATAAAAAAAGTTAGGTACAAGCAAGAGCTACAAAAAGTAATCTCAAAACAAGCCAAAACAAAATAAATAGCATGTACCTAACTACCCTGTCAGCAATTGTCCCTAATCAGGACTTAACCCATAACCTACCAGAATAAAAAAAGACAAGATCGAGCACAAACCAAATATCACAACTGCCCAGTTAACCTATAACTCTTTGTTATTTTTATTATCAACCCAACTCAATCCGACTCAACCTCTTAACTTTTTTTTTTGAAATTGAGAAATTTGTAATTGCTAGCTTTTGAATACGTATTAAATAAATTTCTGGATTGACGCAATAGCTCACATTCATGCTATTGCCATATTTTGTACTAGACAAGTCTCTTACAATAAGCTCAATCGAAAGAATATAAGTAAGAGAATCCAACACAGAACTTTTTAATCTCACACTCTCCACTTCACCAACTTGACCAAGAACTCCTAACTTCAAATTTGTTAATCAATAAATTGTGCTTACTTGAGTTTCACCAAGAACACAATAAGACCATAATACTTGAAGAAATGCTACCATTGAACAAGGCTACATGCCCACAAGACGCACTTGCCTTAGGTAGCTATTAAAACACATGATATTTAGGCATCTAAACGTTCAGAGTAGTATGTAAACACCATGAACATGTTCAAATGTCCCTCATATCCAGTGACAGCCTCGGCACCCATTAATGGAAGCAAAAGAACGCCTGCAAGAAAGCTATCTAAAGTTAGTATCTTTCGTCATCTCCATTGTCCTGACCTCTCCGAATATCCTCTTATCTTAACCACCACCTCTGATCTGCGGAAATCGAGAACGGACCATAACCTGAACACGTTCAAATGTCCCTCATATCCAGTGGCCCATTAATGGAAACAAAAGAACGCCTGCAAGAAAGTTATCTAAAGTTCGTATCTTTTGTCAGTCTCCATTGTCCTGTCCTCTCCCAATATCCTCTTATCTTAACGACCACCTCTGAACTGCGGAAATCGAGAACGGACAGTGCTGGTCGATAAGCGGATTACCATTCCTTCCGATCTTAATTAACCCAAACACTTCGATGACAACCAGCAGTCACAGGGCCACGAAAACCAACAGTGATCTGTTGGTGGCTTTTGATGAGAGACTTATGTCAGGGAAGTAAAAGATAGAAATTTTCAATCATTCAAAGCATCCGAAGTCATCTTAACAGAGAAATTCGACAGCAATTGAATTGGTATATTTATAGCAAACCAAAAGCGCTCATCAACGCCATACCTTCTGAATTGGTGACTCATCAAGCTATCGGCAACAGCAGGTAACAATGTCATAAAGGGCAACCCATAGTCACAGAGATTGTTGAAGTACATGAAAACATTTCCTTATTTCTTATTAGTCGTAAAAGGCAATTCCAAAAATAGATATGTTACGCATTTATAGTGAACATTCTACAAAACCATTTGTGTTATGATAGGCGTAGCATATGAGCCATTTAATGCAAGGTTTGATTATCCCTTGTTCACGAGAGGTATCAGTACTCCTTTGTCTCCATCTTGTTGCGCTGTGTAAATGTATGACTCTTCTTAAGAGCGAGAACGAGAAAACCAAGTAACTTCCCCCATTACTTTTTAGAGAAGTTGATTCCTACTTTGTAAAGCAGTAAGCTTTAACGAGAAAACCAAGTAGTTTTTGTAAGGTTTTTTAATCAAATATGTGGGCTTATATGTGTATAATTGTATATAAAGGCTATCATATAAAGTTAAGTCCGATTAATTAAAGTGGTCTAATATGTTTTTGGTATTTAGGTTTCATTCATCTATTTTAAGTGTGAGCTTTATATGTGTAGAGACCGGTCTTATAGTTTCTAGTTTTATGATGGATCAAACTAGAAATTAAATTAGGGTTTTACTCTAATATAAATAGTTATGGTCCTCAAATTAAACGTAACCTAAATTCTTGTCTGAAATCTCATCATCAGAGAGAAAATAGAGAGTTACAAAAAAACTCTGAAAAAAGGGCTACGTTCTAATTTGGAAGACAAAACTGCAAAACTTCAGTGCAGATTTTACAATGGATTCAGGTATACTTCTGCTTTATTTTATTCTTGATTATTTGATATGAATTGATACTGTATTTTAAAGGGATTAAAATCCCTACAGTTTTCCCCGTTACTTTTTATAGAAGTTGATTCTTACGTTGTAAAGCACTAAGCTAAGCTTTAACGAGAAGTAGTTTTCCCCATTACTTTTTATATAAGTTGATTCTTACGTCGTAAAGCACTAAGCTTTTTTGTACAAAATAAGTGTGATCATTCTCTCGGGTGTATAAAATGGGTTATGTAATAAATGTTTAAAATTTTGTGAGCAATTAGAAATGTCAATGAGGCATGTCGGGCTCGATCATTCTCTTAGGAAACCAGTGTGTATAAAATGGGAATGTGTAATAAGTGTTTAAAATTTTTTAGTACAAGTAGGAATGTTAATGGACTAGATAGGGCCGAGTCAGGAGCTAAGGCGACCCAACGGGCCAGAATATGTCAGCCTATGACTGGCCTACGACTTAGGAATGTTAATGAGTCGGGTACAACCGAGTTAGGAGCTAGGGTGGCCCAACGGGCCGGAATATGTCAGCATATGGCTGGCCTATGACTTAGGAATGTTAATAGGTCAGGTAGGACCGGGCCAGGAGATAGGGTGGCCCAACGAGCCGGAATAGGTCAACCTAGGGTTGGCCTATGACTTAGGAATGTTAATAAGTCAGGTAGGACCGGGCCAAGAGATAGGGTGGCCCAACGGGCAAGAATAAGTTAGTCTGTAGCCTGGCCCATGGGCCACAAGTGAGTCGGGCCAACCCGGCCCATCTTCTTTTTTAATGTCAAAAATGACATCTTTTTTAAGTAACGGTTGGACCAACCTCCGTGACCCAATCAGGCTGACCACTTTTGGCCTATAACTCAATCAACTCGGCCCAAAAATAACATCCTTAATTATAAGACACTTTTTAAAATGATTTAATATTTTTATTTTAATTAATTTTAGCATTTTAAAAAAATTATTAAATAATTTGATGGGATATTTATGAGAATATATACTGACTAAAAATAAAAGTAAAAAAGTATTAAAAATACGATTTTTTCAAAAAGACGAATGATTTTTACTAGATATTCTATACGATTAGATAAAGTAAGTCCACCTGAATATTTTAGTAAAGATTGTATCATGTCATTTTCTACATCTATTATTATCTTATTTATAAATAATTAAAAATAAAAAGATAATTATTATTAATATAATTTAAATGATATTAGCTATAATAATTTTGTTTTATATAATAGTTATTTAATACTACTTTAGATAAATTAAATTGTATTTTTTATTAGCTAGAGGATTATTATTACATCATAATTAGTTTCTTTCGTAAGAAGACCCCAGCTGATCGCAATAATTGTGAGTGGCTTTAGTCATTCTGCTAGTCTTGGATATTTCTCTATCTCCATTATCGACAAAACGCCGACAGTTTTGGTGATGGAAAAGTGTATGCTCCTACTCGACTTGTCCTTATTTAATCATTTGAAAATTCAGTTTTGTTTTCTTTTTTTTTAATATTTATAAAGTGATATTCTACATTTTTACTAGTTTTATAAATAATAAATTCACAACAAATTAAATAAATTACTTAATTTGATAGTTTTTTATAATCATTATAACAAATATTACCTAAAAAAACTGTTTCAAAGTGATTTAAAATAAATATTAACCAACATAAAACTAATATAAAATTCTTTTATAACTTTAATAATTAATAAAATTAAACTAGACTAATTTAAAATCAATCCGATCAAACTTAAATTCAAGCCCTTATCATTTTTTGGATACGAGCCTTAAGAAATTCAAGCCTTATCTGATTCATTTATCATATCAACCCAATCCAATCCAATCCACTCACTCGACTTCCTAACTTAAAATCTGCTTATCAAGAAAATGTGCTTACTTGAGTTTCACCAAGAACAGAAGAAGCCCATAATACTTGAAGAAATGCTTCCATTGTCAAGGCTATACATGCCCACAAGACACGGTTGCCTTAGGCAGCTATGCAACGACATGATATTTAGGCATCTAAAGGTTCATAGTAGCAGGTAAACACCATAACCTCAACATATCCAGTGACAAACTCAGTACCCGTTAATGGAAACAAAAGTTGTTGAGAGATGGTTTAAGTCGAGATTTGATCAATTAAGAACCATTGTATCTCAGCAAAATCTAAAGTTAGTAACTTCTGTCATTCTCCATTGTTAGTAACTTTTGTCATTCTCCATTGTCCTGTCCTTTCTCAGTATCTCTATCTTAACCACACCTCCGAACGGCAGAAACCGGAGTTCTGAATAACAGACAATAATGGTCAATAAGCGGATTAACATTACTTCTGTTAAATTTTGTACGATTGGGCTTAAATAAATTGAACAGGTACAAGCTCAAATGAGGTTCAATTTTAAAATCAATTGATAACAAGAGGAGTAACTCATTAGACTTATATGCATGTTTAAGGTTAGATATTCTTTCCATATGTGACAAACTCCTACTTATATTTCAACACGCCCCTCTTATGTGTAGGATAATTTAAGGCCCAACACATGATACAATTTATCGTGTTGAGATGGTGAGGACTAATCCGAAAGTAACCTACTCTAATAACATGTTAAGTTATGTAAGATTGGGCTTAAATAAATTGAACAGGTACAAGCTCAAATGAGATTCTAACATAAAATCAATTGGTGATAGAAGGAATAACTCAGTAAGCTTATATGTATGTTCAAGATTATATTTTATTTTTCATGTGTGACAAACTCCTACTTATATTTCAACATCGCCCGCACACTTTGATGATAACCAGCAGTCACAGGGGCATGATACATGAACTTCAACAGCTATCACAAAGAATGGAGAGAAAATACAGATAAGGTTAAATCTTCGATCACGTTTCTGAAGATTTGACAGACTCATCATCCAAAGTCTCTGAGTAAAGCATATTGTGTGATATTACTAGAGTATATTGCTTGATAGAAATGGAAAGTTAGCTGTCAGTACATGAATGTTTGTATGATTTTTCGCTGCCACCTGCAATACATCACACATCAATCGAATCAACGATTTATATTGGAAATAAAAGGGAAAAGAGAGTTTTCATGGGTAGGAATAGGTGGAGAAAGAAGGCATAAGCAACTCACGATAGCAAAGAGATAATCAAGAGGAAGCCAAGTCCAATCTCAGCATGAGAAGAAAGAATGCAGGGGGTAGATGCGTTAGCCTCCACCAAGAAGCAAGGGTCTTCAAGATACTTCCTATTCACCCGTAAAACAAGAACTCAAAAAAGAAAAATAAACAACCCTACAAGCATTGGCGATTACTATGATGATGGTGATGGCTCTCGAATATGCAAAATGTGCCACCGACAAATATGATAATCATTATGGTTTCAAAGCTGTGTTAAGCCTATGCACCAAACAAGGATAGTGCCTTGCAACGCCTAAGCAGCTCCTCAACCTCAGGAAAAGGCTCCCAAGCGACCAATTGATTAAAGCCTTTTCCTTTCTGTTTTCTAATAACCGCACTGTCATTTTTCAGACTTCTCTTTGTTCAGTTTCAAAATCGGCAAATCAACTTTGTTTTTCGCTGACAACTGTTTGCCTTTATATCTATTAAATCTCTTAGCAGACATTCTTAGAGTTACTTCAATTTGTAACTAGTAAGTAAGCCTTATTTACGTATCTCGGATTTGAATGTGTGAGAGGGTAATAAACAAAGAAATGCGGAAAATACCTCATTTCGATTCCATACTTCAATGATTTCGATTCTATAACTTCAAACAAGTGCGAAACCACAGACGCCTTCACAGGAACTGCTAACAATGAATGCAGAGATCAGCATGCACTGCCCATAAATGATAGCCGATATGCCCTGTTTGAAATATTTCTAGGCACTAAAGGTATGATGGCAACCACAGCCACAATAAAAACCTGTAAATATAAGAGAGTATCATCCAGCATACCTGTTGGTGTTAATCCAGATTTTTTATCCATTTACTTTTGTTGTCGAAAGAGTCAATTGCTATTTTGTTGATCATATTTCCGGATCAAGTAATTAATGGTAGAAGTAGTGACCTACATGTAGTTAGTGGTAGAAGTAGTGGGACTAAGTGTGTCTATAAATTTGGTCCAGTTTCAGTTGTAATCGAGTGTTTTGCATGTCATAAATATAGTCATTGTGCAAATGAATGCAGAAACGGCGGAAATGAGCAAAATGCTCTCTATGTGCAAGAAAATACTGATGATAATGATGGGAGTCATGCTCTCTTAATGGTCACGGCAGCAGGTGAGACATCAAACTACCACACATGGTTCCTCACCGGTTGCACCAACCATATGTGCGGCAAAAGGGGGTTATTTGCAGACCTTGATGAATCGTTCCATACCAAATTCAAGTTTGTAGATGGCAGTACCCTTCCAGTAATGGGAAAGGGACAAATTCTTATCAGCCTGAAGAATGGAGATCACAAGTACATTTCAGATGTCTTTTATGTGCCAGAAATGAGGACAAATTGTTGAGCATGGGCCAATTGTTGGAAAAGGGTATGTAATGACTCTTCGTGATCAAGCATTCTCTATATTTGCTCAGCGAGGGCACTTATTCTAAAGGCCCCTTTAACGAAAAATTGTATGTTTCAAGTTGACAATTCTGGTGGTGTGCATAATTGTTTAAATGCAATTATAAAAGATAAATCATGGCTATGACATTTGCCGTTTGGACACTTGAATTTTCGGAGTCTAAAGATGCTTGCTCAAGGAAATATGGTGAGAGGAATGCATACGATCCACCATCCTGAACAGCCATGTGAAGCTTTCACTGTTGGCAAGCATAATAGAATGGCCTTCGAAGCGGAGTAGCACCAATGAGCATTTCAACCTCTTGAGCTCGCTCATTCTACGTTTGTGGCCTAATGAATACCTTATCAAATGGCAACAATAGGTACTTCTTGATTTTCATTGACGATTTTACTGGAGAGGAAGTCTGAAGTCTTCGATTGCTTTTAGAAGTTCAAGGTACATGTTGAAAAGCAAAGTGAAGAATATAAAGGGGATACAACATAAGATTACTTTTCCTTACACTCCTCAACACAACGGAGTTGCTGAAAGGAAAAGTCGCACAATTATGGATATGGTGAGAAGCATGTTAAAGGCCAAGGGAACGCCAAATTCTTTTTAGCGAGAGCTGTTTCATGTTCTGATTATATTTTGAACAGATCTCCAACAAAAGGAGTTCCAAATTGCACCTCTATAGAAGCTTAGAGCGACGTCAAGCCCAGTGTTAAGGATTTGAAGGTATTTGGTGCTGTTGCATATGCCCATGTTCCAGCACAGTGACAGGTCCGATCAGAAGCTGGAAAAATATTTAAGAAGTTTTCTCGTTTAGGTGAGAATCACTACAGATAATATTACGAATTCAAATATCCCTTTCATTCATACTTATGATAGTTTAAATATAAAAGTTTTTAACTGCTCTACCTAAAATAAAGAAGCTTAATTTAAATGTGCAAAAAGAATTTAAACATTTGAAAAGATAAGTGAACGGATAACGTTAGCAATTATAGTGGAGGTGTTGACAGTTTCGTATTTCCTCCCTAGCTGCATGCTTCTTTTGCAGTTAGGATCTTCAAACTTTATCATTGCCTCCCCCTTTTTTTGGAACCTTGTCCTCAAGGTTCAAGATGTTATTTGCCCATGTAGTTTCGTCTTTGTTACCTTCCAGTAATAATAGTTGAGGTTTGCGACATCGGTGGCCCAAGGTAAACCGCTCATCGCAGTTGAAGCATAATCCTTGTGTTCGGCACTTCTGCATTTCATCCCAAGAGATTTGTTTGGCAGATGCAGTTGGCGAAGATGTGGGTTGTAATGACAGAGTTGCTAGCGCTTGATATGGTTGAGTGATCGCACCTCGTCCGAATTGGTTAGACCAGCATTGTTGATTCAATTGATCCTCTCTCATGCAGGCCAATCCAATCGTTTCCTTCAAAGACTTGGGGAGAAACATTCTAATTTCGTCCACTATTTCAGATTTAAGTCCACCGATAAATGTTCCCACCAAGGCCCTTTGTGTCCACCGATAAATGTTCCCACCAAGGCCCTTTGTGTCCACCCTTGAACTTGGTTACCCAATCGCTCGAATTATTTTTGGTACTCACGCAATGAACCATTTTGTTTTACTCAAGACAAGGCTTCATCAAAATCTTCACTTTCAATCGGCTCGAACAGGAGCCAAAACTCCTCTTCAAATATTGCCCAAGTAAGTTCTTTCTCTTCTTCCTTGCAGACTCGGCGTAGCCATTGCCACCATTGGTTGGCTTCGCCTTCTAGGTGATATGACGTCAACGCCACCTTTTGATCTGTAGTGGTATTTGGTGTTCAAAAAACTGCTCCACCTGGTTAAACTACTCCGTCGAGTCATTGTCGCTATAGGAAGGAAACTCAAGCTTTGCTAACTTACAGCAAAATGGTTGACGGCCCCCCTCAGTTCTCTCTACTTCCTCTTCACGCGACGATCGATCGTAACCAGCCTGACCAGAAGCATTGCTGTTGTAACCTTCTAAGTTGGAGACAATGGTGTCGGTAAGTCGCTTGAAGTTCTCTTCAATGATATGGAGTTTGTCGGCCATTCCAAGCTCCATCCGACTAAAGCTGTCTTGTAACTCACCAAGGCTTACTTCCAAATTCTCAATATGTTCTTTGTTAGAGGCCATTTTGATTTAACTTTGATACCAATTGATAGGTTTTGATTAGAAGATAGAAAAATATTTAAGAAATTTTCTCGTTTGGTGAGAATCACCACAAATAATATTGCTGAATTCAATTCCCTCTTTCATCCATACCTGTAGTTTAAATATAAAAGTTTCCACTAATTACCTAAAATAAAGGAGCTTAATTTAAATGTGCAAAAAGAATTTAAACATTTGAAAGAACAAGTGAATAGATAATGTTAGCAAATATAATGAACATGTTACCAGTTTCCTAGCTCCTCCCTAATTGCACGTTTCTTTTGCAGTTAAGATTTCAAACCTTATCACAGAGACAAGGAGAAAGCTAGACAATCGAGCCGAAAAAACTGTTTTCATCGGCAACAAGCGTGGAGGATACAAGCTATTCAATCTTATTACAAAGAAAGTAATTGTCAGTCGAGATGTGACTTTTGCTGAAGAAGAAGCTTGGGACTGGAACAAAGATGCTCAACCTCAAAATCGTGTTGTTTCGTTTCTTCAAGAAGAACCAGAAGTGCCTAATGTAAATGGAGAATTGCCATCAAATTCTCCACAAGAGCAATTTTTGCCTCAATCTCCTGCAGAAATTAAAAGGTCTCATCTTCAGCGCCAACCACCAATCCATCTGCAAGGTTATGAGGTAAATCTTGATAGTGAAATTGATGATGATGGAGAATTAGCACACTTTGCTTTCTTTAAAGATTGTAAACCAGTGACATTGGAAGAAGCTAGCGGTTCAAAATCCAAAATGGTTGGTTGCTATACGCGAGGAGATTAAGGCAATTGAGCAAAATGATACATGGATGTTTACTGATCTTCCACAAGGCCAGAAAGTTACTGATGTGAAGTGAATTCTTAAAATCAAAATGAAGTCAGGTGGAGAAATACAAAGTAAGATTGGTGGCGAAGGATTCGACCAAGGTATGATTATCAAAAGGTATTTTTCTTTGTAGCTCGATTGGAAACTATCATATTATCAATTTCTTTGGCAACACAAAAGCATTAAAAATTTCATCAAATGAATGTCAAGTCGGCTCGCTTGTAAGATTTTGAGGTATTTAAAGGATACTTAAAAGTTTGGTCTATTTTATTCCTTTATTGATAATTGTGATTTAGTTTGATATTTTTAACTAAATATAGTTTAATATTTATTATTATTTTAATTAATTAATGTGAAGTGATATTTAATAAATCTTTAAAATTTTGAGTATAAGATAATTTTTTTTAATGATTTAGTTCATTTTAAACTTTAACATTTTATTCTTATTTTAATTAGTTTTAGTTTTTTAGTTCTTATTAAATAATTTGATGGGACATTTAATAAATGTTACTTTTTAGCAGTCGACGTGGCTATTTTTGGGAAAAGTTGTGTCCAGTCGTTGTCTATCTTTATTATTATCCTATTTATAAATAATTAAAAATAAAGAAAAATTATTATTATTATTTAGCAACCTTTGCAATTAATATTATTTAAATTATTCATATAAGCGTAAAGTATAATTTAGATAATAATTTTTGTTTAAAATAATAGGCATTTATTAATACTTAAATAAATTTTGAATAAAATGTATTTTTAATTAATTAAAAGATTATTATTACGTCATAATTAGTTTCTTTCACACGAAGATTCCAAATCAATGCAATAATTATGAGTGGTTCTAGTCGTTCACCATATTATATATTTCTCTATCGCCAGTTTTGGTGAAAGAAAATTAGATTTTCCAAACTTAACAACAAATTATGTAATTAATTTACATATAATTTATATAATTAAAATCAATCCGATCAAACTTAAACTCAGAATTAAGTATTCAAGCCTGCAACCTTTTTGGCACTTTAATCTAAAAAAGTTCCAAGCTTTTTCCGCCTTTAAACCTATCCAACCCGACCCACCTCCTAACTCAAAATTTGTTCATCAAGAAAACGTGCTTACTTGAGTTCATCCAAGAACAGAATAAACCCATAATACTTGAAGAAATGCTTCCATTGTACAAGGCTATACATGCCCACAAGACACAGTTGCCTTAGGTAGCTATTGAAAGACATGATATTTAGGCATCTAAAGGTTCATAGTAGCAGGTAAACAATATAACCTGAACATGTTCAAATGTCCCTCATATCCAGTGGCAACCTCAGTACCCATTAATGGAAACAAAAGAACCATTGCAAGAAAGTTATTGAGAGATCGTTTAAGTCGAGATTTGATCAATTAAGAACCGTTGCATCTCAGCAAAATCTGAAGTTAGTATCTTTTGTCATTCTCCATTGTCCTGTCCTCTCTCAATATCTCTATCTTAACCACCACCTCTGAACAGCAGAAAGCGGAGTTCTGAAGAACGGACAATACTGGTCGATAAGCGGATTAACACTCCTCCCGATCTTAACCCAGACACTTTGATGATAACCAGCAGTCACAGGGGCATGATACATGAGCTTCAACAGCTATCACAAAGAATGGTAAAGAGAAAATACAGATAAGGTTAAATCTTCAATCAAGTTTCTGAAGATTTTACAGACTCAACATTCAAAGTCCCTGAATAAAACATATTGTGTGACATTATAAGAGTATATTGCAGGATAGAAATGGAAAGTTACCTGCCAGTACATGAATGTTTGTATGATATTTCGCTGCCACCTGCAATACATCAGACATCAATTGAATAAACGATTTATATTGCAAATAAAAGGGAAAGGAGAGTTGTCATCGGTAGGAATAGGTGGAAAAAGAAGGCATGAGCAACTCACGATAGCAAAGAGATAATCAACAGGAAGCCAAGTCCAATCTCAGCATGAGAACAAAGAATGCCGAGGGTAGATGCGTTTGCCTCAACCCACACACAAGGGTCTTCAAGATACTTCCTATTCACCCACAAAACAAGAACTCAAAAAAGAAAAATAAACAACTCTACAAGCATTGGCGATAATTATCACGATGCTGATGGGTCAAGAAGTGTATGCAAAATGCGCCACTGACAAATAGGATAATCATGATGGTTTCAAAGCTGCTTTAAGCCGATGCACCAAACAAAGATAGTGCCTTGCAAACCCTAAGCAGCTCCTCAACCTCAGGAAAAGGCTCCCAAGCGAGCAACTGATTAAAGCCTTTTCCTTTCTGTTGTCTAATAACCGCATTGTCATTTCTCAGACTTCTTCTTTTCCTTTCTGTTGTCTAATAACCGCATTGTCATTTCTCAGACTTCTTTTTGTGTCAGTTTCAATATCGGCAAATCACTTGGTTTTTCGCTGACAACTGTTTGCCTTTATAGCTATTAAATCTCTTAGGAGACATAATTAAAACTAGTTCAATTTCCTACCAAACCACATGAAATGAGAAAGGAAAGGAAAACCTGTATAAGTTGGAACGATTGAAGTTACGCCTTAAAAATTTTGCAACTTGCTCCAAGGTTCGGCATAAAATGGGAATTAAAGCAACTGCAGAAATTAAAAAAAAAAAAAGGTCAGTCCAACCTAACTATGCTAATGACAGAGAATTCAGAAATTGAGGAATGCTCACATTTGAGACAAAGATGTGAAGTGACAAATGTGAGACAGTAGATGAAGTAGATAAAATCTTTGGCTGCAATTATTGATTGGAAGTAAACTTGCAAGGCTTGCAAATTCCATGCCCTTGGTTTCTAAAAAGCATATAAACCTGGTTAATCAAAAAGAAAAGAACAACAGTCCACTAAATCGTAACTGGAGATTAAGACTAGGAAGTGTAAGATCTAGTTACCCCATATAGTGTGTACAATGAATACAGAGATGAGCATGCAGTACCCATGAAAGATAGCCGATATGCCCTGTTTGAAATATTTCTAGGCACTAAAGGTATGATGGCAAGCACAGCCACAATAAAAACCTGTAAAGAATGGAAGAACGGAAGAAAATTTAACAAAATCATACTGAAGCATAAAACTGAAAGAATTACGTGGAAGAGTTCAATTTCTATAAATCAAACCAATGTCTTTCTTTTCACTTTTTCCATTCGTCCAATGTCATCCAGTATACATTTGCATTATGTGTCTATTGTAATCAAACCGATTTGAACAACAACAGTTGCAGCTCCAAATTTCCAAAGAAAGAAATTTAAACTTGGCAAAATCATTTTCTACTCTGAAACCAACAACAATCAATTGCAAGAATGGAGAAGTGAAGTCTAGTAAGTCATCATCTAATGAAATCAGTAACTGTATCCACTCTCAATTTCATTTTTTCTTAAAATACATCTAAAGAGGCAAAATAAGCAAGCACATATAAGATAAAGTGTCATCCAGTATACCCAGGCATTAACAGAGAATTGTATGGTTTGTTGATCCCAACGGATAGCATTTGGACTTGAACCAGAACTTGCTGAAGGCCCAGAGGTTCTATTGGCTGATCCTGCATCATAAACATTGTTTCGATGGAATCAGGAAGCAAGTTCAAAAACAATAAAATATAACTAGACTTCTTTGTACAATATTTTGGTATCGGAACTTATATATCTTGTTTCTTTTCTGTCATTTCACTATGAGGACTCAAAACTATGAACCTGTGGCTCGTGATCGAGCTTGGTCGCTGGAAGATGCTGACGATGATGCCGATGGTTTTGTTGATTGAGATGATCCAGTTGTAGACATTGCCTCCACCACAAGACCAGGGTCCTGCCAAATGGCGACTAAATGTTATCTAAGGCAACAATATACATGTACCACTGCAAAAGTGAGACAGTGAGCACAATATAAAAGATCTTAAGTAGGAAAGATGCCAAAATTTTGTGTGATATATGCACTAGTCAGTACAGTACAAGGACAAACTTGAAGTAAGCTAAAAGATAGAACGAATTGTCACGAAGATTCCAACAAATCTCTTTAACGATAACGCACAACCAATGGAATAAAATGCACATATCATAAACAGACTGATGAACACAATGTCCATATTCAAGAAATCAACACCCAACACGATATAAAGTGCACATGGGTATAAATCGAATTAAAATGACGCATCACCAACCCAAGAAAATGAGAAACAAAGAAAGAAGAATCAGTTTAAAGTTTAGCAACTAAATAAAAAGTAACAGCGACAAGCATAAACAAAAATCAGTCCAATACAACTCCCAATACATACACATCATACAGAAAGCCCATAACTTTTAGAACAAAATCCCAAATCACAACACAATTCACTTGGAATATATCATAACAAGAAATACCCAGATGGAATACTGCAATCCGCAGTCCCAAAAGTCCAAGAATCAATAGCAAGTACAGCGTGAAAGAAAAAGAGAAAGTCCATGTATTCAGTATGAATTAGAAATGGAAAAGGTTATAGCACGGACTATGTAGCGCTGGTAGAACTTGCGCTTGAAGTGGTCGACGACGTCGGAGCGAGAAGCCAAGTGTGGAGGGATAAGGATGTTGGACCAATAATCCGGCCACCGTGGATCTTTTTCGTAATCGTACGCCGCCGCCGCAATTCTCTTCAGCTTTTGCGTTTCTTCTCGATCTTCCTCACCCATCTGATCTCCAAACTTTTCTCGTAGATTCCTTTCCGATGTCCAAACTTTGGGCGTTCTTGAAGAATCAAATGAACAGTAGCAGAGAAGCTGATTATCGATTTGGGGTCTCGACAACTAACTGCTGCTTGCTTTCTACGGTGGACTTTCTTTTCTGTGTTTGTGTGGTCATGCGACATCGTTTAAAAGAAATTTTTTATTTTTACTAGAAAAAAGAGTCATAATTTCTAGAAACTTTGAGTTGCTGTTATAACTAATATAATTATAAATTTAAAATTTAAAATAAAAAAGACTTCAAATATAAGAATGAATATATAAGAGAGTTTAGATTTTTAATAGAATTAAATTAGGTAAGTATTAAATTAAATATTTAAAACATAGTTTTTATAATTTTATAAAAATTTACTAACTAATAATTAAGATTTAAAATTAAAAAGGCTTCAAATTTACGAATTAATATATAAAGAGAGTTTATATTTTTAATAGATTTAAATTAGGTTAGTGTTAAATTATATATTTAAAACATATTTTTCTTATAATTTTATAAAATCTATTTACTTTAATTATTTATAATAATTAACTATTAAATCGATTTAAATTTCAAACCAACATGATTTTTATTAATAAAAAATGATATTAGAAATTAAAATTAAAATTACAAAGAATAATTTTAAAAACAATAATTTGGACCATTAATTTAAAATCAAAATAATTTAAATTATTTTCAATTAATTTTGATAAAATGATATTATTTTATTAAAATAAAATATTATTTTTTAACTTAATTTGACTTATTATATTTTTTAATAAAATAAAATAATGTTGTTTTTATAATAATTCTAATTTCAAGTTGGCCAATCTCATCCCTCTTGGCAGGAAATAAGTAACCCTAATTAGCGCGGCCCAACAAACCTAAGCCCGTCTTGTTTTACCTTGGCGCACGAAAACGATAAAGAAACATCGACATAGCCGGACTGCCGCAATGGACGGCGGACCACTGCTGATGCCCAACCGACGAAACAGACAACATGCCACGAAAGTTGGAGTGCACTTGTTACCTTTTTGCTTCCTACTCATCTGGGTTCGTTGTGTTGTCCTCTTCAGGCCTTTTTCTGACACTTGAGATATTGAATTATGTGATTTCTCTATACATGTTTTGGTGTAGTCTTGAGATGCTGGTTTGCCTCTATCGTCTTTGAAATCAACAAGTCTCAGCACATATTAGTCTTCGTCAAGATTTCATTTTGAGGAGATATCTTCACTTCTAAGGACATGTTTGGTTTGGAATAGTATATTCCTAAAATTTTCCTATTTCTTTGTTTGATTAAACAAAAATGTTAGAATACCTAATTCTAATTCTAATTCTAAAATTAGGTATCCCTCAATTTTTAGGAATAATTAAAAATCATCAAAAGGTGTTTTAGTTATTCTAAAAATAGAGTTATTTATTGAAGACTTTTTTATCCTTACAATAATAATAATAATAATAAAGATAAAGATAAAAATAAAGATGTTTTAATCTTTTTGTTACTTATTCTTTTTTCATTAAGTTTATACTTTCAAGCCAAACACTGACATGGAAATTCTTTAGGAGTAAACCAAACAAAGTAATATTCATTCTATTATATTCCTCATCTTTTCTATTCTTAAAAATAACTATTTTATTTCTTATATATTCTAACTGTTCAACCAAATAGGGCGTAAAAGCATTATGGTCACATTTAGTAACACTTTCCTTTGTTTAAAGAACTATTTTCATGATTTTGTATAGAGAAAGATGTTTCATACAGTTGTATTAGACTCTTTTTAATGCCATTGATGCACAAAGTGGCATGATAATGGCAAGCATTTGACTAGTTTGTAATGATGTTAAATTTCATTAGCAAAGTTAAGCAATTGGCTTCATTGGAATAGGGTTGACAAATTGAGTTCGACCTGGTTTAATAAAACAATGTCAATTTAATTTTAGATACAAATTTAACTAAAATTTAAATAATCCAACTTTTTCAAATCATATAAATATACATAATAATAAACAAAATAAGTAAAGAAAATCTTAATTTTTATAAGAGGAGAAATATTCTTAAATTTTATATGTATTTAGTCCAAAGCCCATTGTGGCCTAATTACTGGTATGAAGAATTACATTAAATACAGGAATGACCTCATGCAGTCATATGTTGCATCTTTCCACCTTGTATTCATTACTACACCAACAACTTGTACGCATTCTTTTGAAAGGATGACTCAGAAGGTCAACATCTCCACTCGCTCTTTCTCTCCCTCTCTTCTCTGGCCCTTCTATTAACTACATCTCACTTTCTCTCCACAAATGCGTGCTCTATAACATTTCCCATATTTACACTTCCTCTGCTAAGATCTTTCTTCTGCTTTCTCTGCAAATTCTCTTATTCTCACTGCCAGTATTGTAAGTACTATCAATTTTCCTATCTAACAACAACGGTTTTTGCTTTTCCTATTGTCCTTCTCAGTCATAATAGTCTCTTACTTTCAACTTTCTTTTTCTTTCTAACTTCTGGGTTTGGATGATTGGCAGTCTACTAATGAAGGGTTGTTTTTGTTTTTTTCGTTTACTTGCAGGTTTGTGATTATAGATTAGACATGGTGGTGATGGGAATTGACAAGGTAGTGGTGAGCTTAAGGTCCAAAATAAGGTCACTGAAGATGAAGAAAGTTTATGATAAGATCGAAAAGAGTGACAGCATGAGAGTGGAGATAAGAAGCAAGAAGGCCAAGAAGATTATTGAGAAGACACTAAGAATTGCAGATTCACCCAAGACCAGAACTTACGCTTTTTAATCCAAAGTAGAACACTACATATATCATGGTTTTAAATTGCGGACTGCAATATTCCCTCTCATCTGTAATTATCTTACTCGCTCTCTCAATCCGCAATTCAAACCCTTGTTATATATGTTTGCGTTTCACTTCTTCAATAAGGTTTTCTTTTTCTGTTTGTATCAATTATGTTTTGTTTCAGGAACTACTTAAACCTATCAACAAGGCAGTACTAGCTGTTGTGTCTCTGTTGTCAAGTATACCTGTTAAGATATGGTCTTAGATTGACGACAACAGAAGGATCCATGGTTGCAACAACCAGCTCTTGACACGGGCATGCTTTGCTGTCCACTCAGCAGCTTTGGTCGGATCAGTAGGCTTACAATCCGTGCCATCAGCAGTACCCCATACTTCTTTCCCCTTAACATAAAATCTGGAAGTGAAATTCACACGCAAAATAATTCTTGCCCGAAAACTTGGTACAAGCAATCTCTAATTTCTCCATGAATACAATGTCATAAGAAATACCAAAATGTCTCATAGGATGAACTACAACCTGAATCAATCAGAAAAAATTCACAAAGAATTCGAAAAAGGAGAAACTCCAAAAGACTCTGACATCATAACAAATCAAGAATAACATAACAAGATTTTTGTTATTAGTGTGCTTCCTTTGAGCTTTCCTTCCATTTATATATTATCAACATATCATATTGACATTTGTACGCCAAGGTGAATATAAGAGTGGTAAGAGTTACTAATACAATATAGCTGATTCTAGTAGCTCAACATTTAACTATTCATCTACCAAAGATATTGAATCTCTCTATTTCAATTATTCTTTTTTGCTGGGATTTACTAGATATTTGGTTTTGACGTACTTAGGAAAAATTAGTTAAATCTAAGGAGCTGTTTGGTTTCACTTTTATTTTTCTGTTGTTATTTTTAATTTCTTTTTCCTGTTTTTGATTTATGTTTTTTTTAAAAAAAATAAAAACCTATTTGGTTGAGATTTATAATATAAAAATTGAAAATAAAAATCTGATTGGTTGAGATTTCTAATAAAACTTATTATTATTATTATTATTATTATTATTATTATTATTATTATTATTATTATTATTATCATCATCATCGTTATTAATTTTTAATAAGTTATTCTTATTATTATTAATTTATTCTTATTCTTATTCTTCTTCTTCTTCTTCTTCTTCTTCTTCTTCTTATTATTATTATTATTATTATTATTATTATTATTATTATTATT